>CM023455.1:42516531-42686710 GCA_013339765.2 Haemaphysalis longicornis
CCCCGCAACATCAACACACATTCCATGACATCTTCGAATCGCCTCTCCAGCACGCACGCCACCAACCCCAACTCATTGTGGGCGATTTTATTGCCCCGCACACTGCGTGGTGCTACACCCACACAACCCAAACGGGCGCCTGAGGTGGGATGCGATCCAACAACTCAACCTCACCACCCACAACGACCACACACCTCACCACACACATACAAAACCGTGTACAGCACGACAAAGCCCCCGATATCACTTGCTCGCATCGTCTTCGTCCTGCCACTTGGCAGCCCATCCAACATACTTTGGGCAGCGAAAACCCTTCATTACCGAGTTGCACAGCAAGATGCGCATCCCTTCACACGAGCACCTACAGCACACGCCGATAACAGACTGGGAGGTGTTTCGCTTACACAGTCATCATATCGCTCCCCCTGCCCCTGACAAAGACACTGACATCGAGCAGTGCGTCGCCAACCTGTTGCAAGCTAAAAAAACGAACAAGACAAGAAACACGTATACGCGAAAATTCCCTCCGCCTACGTTATTATTTAAAATAATGCATCTATGGGAGTCTTACATTGCTCTCGTGCGACGGTTGGGTAAACAGAAGCACTGGCGAGGCCTGCGCTGCCGAATCGAACTCCTCCGCACTTAGACGAAACGACATGCCGAATACCTTACGCGGGCCAACTGGCACGAACTTTGGAACGAAATGCGTAGTACCTTCAACATGCGTCGCATCTGGGCTCTATTACGACACCTGCTTGACCTATCAAAATCCTAGTCCGGTGAATTCTTACATATCACACAGCTTCGCCACAAGCAAGATGGCACAAAGCAAGATGTCATATACCGCCATAAAATCCTATACATAACGAGCTATAACTCCTCCGAGCACCCATTACACGCTACGCTTGAACTCGATTCTGAAATTTCTTGCAACGAAATCATACAGTTTTTCGGTTTCCTGCGGCGCCAAATCGCAACAGGCGCGGACGCCATCACTATCAAGCTACTCCGACATCTGGACCACACTTTTGTTGAAAATATCACTACTTTGTTTAACGAGTACTTGCATCACGGCACTCTTCGCACCTCTTCGAAACACACAAACATTTCTGTAATTTCTAAACGCCACAAAACTCCCGCACCTAAACATCTACGCCCTCTTTCACTCGCTTCCTGCGTAGGCACCCGCCCTACCGTCCCTTTGAAAAGAACCAGCTACTCCCACCCAATATGATTGATTTTCGTTCTGGTATTTCGACGCAGAGTGCTGTACTCCAGATTCACGCTGACATCCTCGCCAACAAACTTAAATCCGATCACGCCGCGGTCCTCCCACCTGATCTGCATAAAGCTTTCAATCATGTCTCCCACTTCGCCATCATTGACTCCGTCAGCCACCACAATCTTGCAAGTCGCACACACACCTATATAACAAATTTCCTTTCTAACCGCGCCGCTACCATGTGATTCGGCTAACTTCTCGAAAATTTTCGGATGCCCTCTCGCGGCACGCCCCAGGGTGCTGTCAATTCTCCGCTTCTCTTTAACCTAGCTGTGACGCCTCTCGCTCGCGCATTTGAAGACACCCGAACCTCCGATCTGGGATCTATTCTGGAGCCATCATGCTGTAGGGGCGTAGCGGTAGTCATACCATGCTCGAAGAGACACTTAATCAAGAAGCTTTTATCGTACACCAGCATGCCCAATCTGCAAGTATCTCCGGCTCTGTCTCCAAACAAAAACAAAATTACTTATTTCCTGCACGATTCTGGTCACTTCCCTACACGGTGCAGAAGAAATTATCCAGGTCTCCCTCGATGGCACCATTTTGCCCCATGTGTCACAACTCCGCATTCTCGGCTTTATCATAAACTGAACTCGCAGCAGCACACACACCATAGCTGAGCTTTGCACTTGCCCCAGGCAGATCATTGGCCTTATTAAATGCACCACTACCTTGTAAAAATTGTCTCCTTCAATCTGAGAGCCTTCGCCTCCTTAATAGCTTCATCTACTCTCGCTTCTCCTGTCACCTACCTTACGCCAATCTCACCCTGACTCAGCAGCAGTCCTTGGACGCCCACCGGTGGCTGTAATCTTGAGCGGGCGCATCTCAACTCACCCGTTCTGCTCGATCCCATGGCTACCATGCCTCTCTCAATCCGCTCCAGAATCCACCCCCCTCCTCTTCCTCGCAATATGATTTTTACCTTCCACATTGGTCGCCATGTCGCCCGTGCCCGGGGCCATCTCAGACACTACCCTTCTTCCCCAAACGTCCTATATGTAGACGCGGGTGAGTATCCGAGCAAGCCCGCTTTTGTCATTGCGGTCATAGGGGCACCTGGCGCCATCCCGGAAGCTTCAGCCACCGTGCTCACCTCGACTTCAGTCACCGCCGAAAAAGGCGGCCATTGCACTCGTTCTTACCCAAACACTCACCGCTATTGTTATATTGTCAGATTCGCAATCCGCCATCCGAAATTACCTCAAGTGCACCATTTCATCATTCGCTGTCATAATTATTCTCTTTCGGCCGCGTTCCGAACCCCTGCCACTGCAGTGGACCCCAGCCACACCAGTGTAAGTGTTAAAGAGGCTGCCCCCCACCAAGCCCGAGCTTTGACATCCCAGGTAGGCGCTTCTCTTACACCTATGCACGGCGTTCCCAAGATGTCCTATTCGGTACTGCTCACATACCGGGACATCACAAAACATTACCGCCTCCTTCGCAGACAAATTCCCCCTCCCTATGCCTCACTAACAGCCGAGGCTATTCATATGTGCCGCCTTCTTCAGACGCACTCCGTTCCTCACCCCAGTCTATTAGTGCACGCCTGCCCTCACCTGTTCGCCTCTCCCAATCGCCCTTTGTGTGACGCACCGGACACGCTCTATCACTCACTCTGCGAATTTCCGCGCGTCGCCGTCCGCCTCTACACTCTCCACCCTCGGGGAGCACGCTCCAGGGTAGTCGGACCGCGACGTCCAAGAACTGGTGACCGGTCGAGCCCTGGACGTCGCGGCGGCCCTCTGGCCAACCGCCACTTACCCACCCTACAACCAGAGTTCCCAATAAAGTGGATTCTCTCTTTCACTCTGAATCATTCACCCAATACTCACATTTCAAAGAATTCTGCTTTACTGGTGCAAGTATATGTTTTTACCTTAGTTACGTATTAGGTACCTAAAGGTTTTTAACGTATCAACGTTGTTCGTTAAAAGTTTAGGGAGCAAGTAACTGGTCTTTATTAAACATAAAAGGCACCCGTGGCTTAAAATTCAGAATACGAATGTGCACGATGTTTGTAATTTATGATGCTTGAAATTCGAAGTCAAGATGTTTTGCCGAGACATACACTCGAGTTTTATCTAGAGGGTTGTAGGTGAAAAGTTACCTCTTTGGTTTAGGGTTGGCAAACGATTTCCACTCTTCTATTAGTAAAACAAAAAGCAGAATGTCGTCGATTTCTTCTTATAAAAAATCTATGCTGTTTCAGTTTGTATTTCCAAAGAACCACCGTGACGCAATATCGTCTTCCAGAAGATAATAAGTAAAATTCACGGTGCAAATGCTTGACAGACCACTGGTGATAGCACGAGTGATTGCGTTGTCGTTTGCAATCACAATCCATGTGTTTACAAAATGCTTTAAAAGACATTGGCCCGGTACATGTAGGGCGACACGAAAGAATGATTGATATGAAGGACCGAGCAGCTGCAAAGGCTTATGGGTGTGCGGGGGTTTTATTACCTGCGTGCAAATATCGCGATGGGCGAAGTTCAACCTTTTCATGGAGTGCAAAATACCGCGCATGACGTTTCATTCCTTCCGCTAACGCACAAATTACCGGTGTTGCGCTCGTTGTAAAGCAGCTAGTGAAGGTAATAAACTCATTTCTCCAAAACAACAACGAGTCGATCAGGGCCGTTACATGAGTAATTTTACAATATATAGCACCGTAATCCGGGGAAAAGCCGCGTTTGTAAGTTCAAGGCTATGGAACAAGAGGCTCTCAACAACTCAATAAAACCAAAGGTCCGCATCCATGTCGGCGAAATATAATAAATGTGCAATATTTCCTACATAAAAACAGGGGAAAGCGAAATCCCGCCTATTAAGCAAAAAAACTGCCTTGACATTACCGTAAGCACCAAGGGGCTTCTACATTCTTTTCTCTGGCTTTGTGTCATCTCGCGAGTTTCGGCATTGGTCAGGCATCACGCTTAGAAAACGACAGCATTGGACAATCTCCTGTATACACACTACAAGGACCATGCCGCTTATAACTGGTTTGCAGCTGAAGTATAAAATTATTTTCATTTCTGATTTTTTTGGTGGTTGCTGTAGCATTACCCGGAGTTGAAATCTCAATTTTAAATAAGCGCACTCTTAAAAGCACAATTTTATTTCTCGTAAATTTGTCTGCCACCGGAAATGTATTAAACCTATAAGACCCAATTATATCAACCCACTGTTTTTCGGAAACGACTATTTCAAACAGGGTCGATCATTGTGTTTCAAAGCCAGACAGCTGCGTGTTGTCAGAAAACTTCCATTAAGCCCACCTTTGCAGTACTTCAGTATTGTACTATCTATTGAAAGAAGTGCTACGTTCGCTTCTAGTATTCCTAAAAGTATCATGATCTGTTTTATAAAATCAGTCTTCCAAGCGGAACATTTATATGTTGTAACATCTCAAAATTTAATATGCGTGTAACCCTTCTAAAAATTGATATAATAAGGCAACGTTTTTATATACGCCTAACAACTAGAGATTCAAATCCCTGAATACATTTAGGTACAGAAAAGAGCACCTTCTGTAATCCTTTCCGGGGCTCTTCAGAAAATGTATATCATGAATGAAATGTTCTATACTGATTGCTACCCTGCATAGGCAATGCGGCTACATTATCTGTTTAGGTTGGCGGAAAAGCGACGACAACAAAGATTTCAACCACACTAATCATGCGTTTATGAGGATTTCCCCCAACAGAAAAAATAGACGAAAGCCATTCAATATATAAGTTTTTAATGAACGAAGTAAATTCCCTTCCAGCATTGCCTAGTTCTGAAGTCGGCCTCGCAGGTACCATTACGACAATGCCCTACTCCACACGATACTGTCAAGGAAGAATTCCATTTTGAGGCTTCTGCTATGGTGACATTCTGAATAGAATACGGAAATGGAAATTTCGGTTAGTCAACATCACGATTTTTACCCACTGTGATTTCGAATAAAGCGCAACAATCAAGTAAAATCCCATGAAACATTCAACAAAAAAACCAATTTGTAACAGTGGTGAAACATATTTGTAATACAAATATACCATTATTGATTTCAAATATTACTATATTATTATACTTCTTGAAACATTACCATGTATTTTTCTAAGAATATATCATCAGACTTATAAGGCAAAGCTTGTAATACGTGTTTCTTCGAAATAAAATAAAAAGATTTTCATACAGGTCACCTATAAAAAATGAATGAGTAATAAATAAATTTATTATAGAAAGAATGGCACCCTGTCCTGTAGGGCGAAATAGGGGAAGGGGTTTATGGTCGATAAAGTTTAAGTTCTATTGACGAGGTAAGCCTCCTTCACGAAGGCCCACAGTCGAAGCACGTTGTTAGCGTTATTCTTTGGATACAGGCAATCCTGCAGAGATGTAATGCCAGGGGGCTTGTGCCTTGCTCGGATTCTTTCCAGGACCCCACATGACCACAGCAAGCGGCTGATGGTCGGTCTATCTTGGTGACACAGGGAGCACAGAATACGGCATGGTGGAACTTGTCCGTTCTTGTGTTGGCGGTAGTGTTCACAGCGAACTAGAATGTCATCCGTAAGGGCGTAACCCGTGCGGCTTTTGAAGAATAACTTGTGCAGCTCGTGGAATGTGGCCTGGTATCGGGTGCTGTAGTTCGGGAATCGTTGCTCTGAGTTCTTTCATGCTTACTTGTCGAAGTGTCTTCCTGCGTTCCTCAGGGGAAGGGTTATCTGAAAGAGAAGGCGGTGCAGACTCCCCAGGGTAGATGAGAATTGCCTCCCTCGCGAGCCTATGGAACTCCTCATTAACGAAGTTACCTGTTTGGGCAGGTAGCCACGGTACTCGTATATTGATGTTATGTTCATGCTGGAGGGTCACACCGAAATCTTTTATTTGATGAGGTATAGTGTGTCATCTTGGTGGGGTGTGCAATGCTTTCAAGGCTTCAAGGCTATTCGTAGAGATTATAACTGCAGTTGTATCCTGAGCTGCAACGTCTGGGATCATGTGGGCAGCCAGGAGGATGGCTTGCAGTTCGGGTTCAGTAGTAGAAATGAGTTCATTATTCGAGAAACACTGTGTGCTCGTTCGTCTTAGGCCGGTTGCAGCAAGTGCTATTTAGAGTCGAGTTTCGTGTATAGGCCAATCTGTGTAAATAGTTGCGCCTGTTTATTGCACATAAGACGTCAAAGTCGTTTGTGTCTTTCGTTGATGGTTGGGGCTAGTCTTGTGGGTCGTCGTTGCTGGAGGCTTCGAGTTCGTCGATAGGCTTCGAACTAACCAGTACATCTTCCCGTGGATGAATGGTTAGTTCGAACGCTGTAGATTTGAAGAATTGGTTGTGGAGTTCCTACACACCCTTGACCTTTTGGTGCAACTAGGCGGCTGTCAAGATCCGTTTGTGTCTGGTGAGTTACAATTTTATGGAGCGGTTGATGGTGGCTGTACCGTTATAGTTCCTATATTTTCTTACGGTGGGTAGCGTGGGGATTACCCTCAGGGCCTGCAGGTACAAACTTTCCAATTTGCTCATCTGCACTTTAGTAAGATAATAGTGAATGGCATCGTAACATGCCTTCAATAGCAGAACTGCCTGCACTAGTGTCCATGCAATGTCGTTTGTGGCGCCCCCAAACTTGTTAGAGATGTGCTTGATCAAGTGTAGTAGTTTCTTTCACGTTGGTGTGAATTCGTCAATCCATGTTTTTCCTCCACCTCGCGTATATACAAAATCTTACGGTGTTTTTTGACATTCAGAAGGCCTAGTACACCATTTGATGTACGGCATTCTTAGTGATCTGAAGTCATTCGGTGTGTCGGTTAACAAGTTAAACCCCCTTGTTAGTGACTGGTCGTAGAGAAGCTTTCGCGTGAGAATTGGTAGTGCACTCACAAGGGTTCTCGTGCAAGAAAAATGCCTGCCTCAAGTTGGCGTTTTCAGCTGAACTCTCTTCATAGTTAAGATGAACTCTCTACGGAAGGCATTGCCACCTAGAATTTGTGGATCTTCGGATCTGTTGACAGAAAGCTTAAGGCATGTCGCGTGGCACCGAAAAGGGTTGCGGGGTGAAGCATGTGTCTCGTTTTGTTCTATGCAAAGAGTGTGTTGTTTATCTTATACCATTTCCTCGTGGTTATGGGCATATTGGTGACACAAGTCGATGTACCAATGTCAGGTTTCGGGAGCGTAAAAGGTCTTAAGGAGGGGACACCTGCTCGCACGTGACTCTGCACGTATCCCAGTGAAAATGAGAGCCTGCGTTCAGGAAACGGTAATGTTATCTGTGCACTGAGACAAATTGACTCGCGACAATATTGAGTCATATATTATAAGAAAAAAGGGTGTGTGGTACTTTAGTGTGCCGTCTATTCATTTACATGAGCGAGAGTTTGAATTTTGAAATCGCACTGAACGTAAATAATACACGCGCCTTCATGCATTGAAAATGATATGCTGAATGTGACGTAGGCATGTTGTGCGGTCACATGGTTCTAGGTTGAAATATTTAACTCTGTGTCTGTTCTAATACAAATCAGTTTTCAGTCAGCGCTGTTGCTTGCAGTTTCTTTCGCTAGTGTCAGTGTTTAGGTGCACTACCTTCAAGATGTCCCTGAACTATAAAAGTATATGCCATGAGTTAGATTAAGCAGCCGCAGTGTGTGCGCGACGTAAGAAGTATCACGTGGCTGTGCTCCTGTTTTCGTCGTTTTGTGCCAAACTTTGAGGAGCTCCCATCTCCACTGCCTTCTCCGTTACGCAAAAATGTACTTTTCTACTAGACATCTTAGTGTGAAGCCTCCTTTTTACCAAGAAAAATTTCTTCTCAAGTCAGTGCCAATAATTCGCCATTTCGACCCAGGTGCTTCTACAGAATTGCACTCGGACCTCTGCGACATCGGAATCGGAGCAGTTTTTGTACAGAGACATCAGAGCACGGACGACGTAATTTCCTATGCCAGCCGCATGCTCAGAAAATATCACAGAAACTATCCCGCATAAGAGCACGAATGTTTGGCTTTCATCTTTCGTGTGCATAAGGTCCGAACTAATGTCCATGCACAGCATTTTACAAGCTCTACATACCACCACTAATAACGTTGGGTCCATGGGCTCTATGATCCATCTTGGTGGATCACCGGCTGAGCCCTAAGACTTCAAGAATGCGATTTCGCTGTTTTTTACAAAAGAGACTGCCGACACACTCACACTGCCTTCCTTTTCCGTCTCCCAGGTTCATGTACCGTTTGCGATGCCGACAATTTCAACGTTTATGTTGCAGCAGTCACTAAAACATTTGCTGACATTGAAACCTGCCGACGAAAACAGCAAGGGTCCCCAAGCTAGAATCACATTCCGCCACTGTTTGTGACTGCAGCCCTACCAACTGCTTTTCTCATCGGAATGGCCTGCTCTATAAGGCGAACTACAGCGCAACTCGCGCGCTTCCTGCTGGTGTTACCCGAGCCGCTACCGCTTAGCGCCCTTCTTGCTATGCATGATTACGTATTGTTTAAGCACCTCCTCTCGGCTCGCACTATACACCATGCACAAGAAAGCCTTTACCGGCCCAAAGTGCGGCATACGACTGAAAAATACGTCGCCCGTTGTTTAGAGTGTCAGCGCTATAACTGTCCTACACCAACACCCCCACGGCCTCCTCCATCATGTGATACTACCAGCTGCTCCTTTTAAAAATAGGGGATTGATTTCGTTGGTCCACTTCCACGTACGTCATCTGGAAACCTCTAAGCTATCGTCTGCGTCGATCACCTGACGCATCACGCAGAAAGTGTTGCTTTACCAACGGCTTAAGCAGCCTCGCTTTCTTTCTTCCTGAATTTGATGCTGGTAATTTATACCTGCTTTCTCAATGAGTTTGATGATTCTGAGGAATCGTGCTCCAGGCGTGCATATTACCAATCGTAGCTGACAATTTATTGCGGATGCCGTAGGACACCTTCTTCACCTTTGCACCTCACAGACTCGGCAAGCTACACCATACCATCCGCAGACCCACGGACTTGTACGCGCGTATTGCACACTCCTCAGCATGATTTCAATGCACGTCGGCTCACATCATAAAAACTGGAATGAAGTATTACCCTTCAGAATTCACGCGGACAAAATGGCCAAGTCCGAAACAACCGGCTAACGTCCGTTCTGCTTCGTCTAAGCACGCACTCCTTGCCCTCCTATGGACACTATCCAGCCCTTCTCGATGCACGACGAGGAGTCAGTTGCCTAGACTTTGTGTCTGGCCGAAAAATACCACCAAAAAGCTCGCCTCCGCAATCATGAAGCACAGGCCCGGTCTAAACAGAGATATGGGGCTCGAAACCGCAGTGTACCACTATGTCGAGGTGATTTGTTGGGGAAATGAAAGCAAACGCGGTTTGTGTGGTGAGATTTTGTCGTATTACACTGGCCTGTTTTTACCATCGACCATGTAAGCGACGCGACTAATGTTATCTCGCGCCCTGCAATACATGGCGGCCAGTCAAGCAAGATCCAACTTGTGCATGTCTTCCGGTTAAAGACTTGCACCCTCGTGCTGCTGCGTGATACTTCCGGCAGGTTTCCTCTGCAGAGGATGAAATGTAGTGCTACAGAACTGATTTAATGTCATGCTCAGTAGATGGCATTGACTATATCACAAGCACATATCGTCGGCGGGAACACCGGGACAATATACAGACCATTGATGTGCTTTTTGTGTATACAGGGCTCGAACACCACGCTTAGTGACATTCCTCACCCAGGCATTGTAAAAAAAGTTCTGCTCACCCCCCACCCCTCACCCGAAAAACATCTGAACTTCAATGTAACAGTAAGTTCATCCTCACAAATACGTGCTAGAAATATACATTTCGCAAAGGCCTTCAACACTGTCTGTGACCTCCGCCTGATAGAAAAACGTACTGCACCTAATACCAACATAAGGCTCACAAGTGTATTAAGAAGTTCCTAACCCAATGGCATCAGTAACTATTAACTGTCATTCCTGCGCTTCTGGCCAAGACACTTCCGGTGTCCTACAGGGCTCTGTATTGGGGCCTATCTTATTTTCAGTAAATGTCAATGACATTACAGCAACATCTCTTATACTATTCTATTGGTTGTGAATGAGAGCATCATTTAGAGGCCAATTTTAAACCCCCAAGATTCGTGATCCTTGCAAGCAGGCCTTAACTGACGAAATGGGGTAGGGATTGGCAGATCGAAGTAATTGCACCCAAAACTCACTCCATAACATTTACCAAAACCAGCGCGTCTGAACCCCGTCACAATGTCCTCGATAGAATGCTTGTGCAAACCGTAACCGCTGTAAAATACTAGGGGTCCACATAACGTAACCATTTTATGGACACCATATTTACTCAGATTCATTAGGCGCAATTTGCACCTAACTAAAACATCTACAAAGCTTCTGGGCTACCAAACACTTGTTCTATCAAAGACAGAATATCCCGCACTATCCTTCAATCTCCATTAGTCGTATCTAATAAAAAAAATGGAAAAACTCCAAAATTAAGCTGTCGGATTCAGTCTGAAGAACTACTCACGAACATCAGCTATTACAGAATTGAAAAAAAAAATACCACTCATTATTTCACACTCGCAATTGAAGCTTCATTTCGAACGTTGGTCCCTGTGAACCATATTGAAACTTTCGCACAAAATGATTTCACGGCTGCAAGTTTGGTGTTTTTAGTTTAGAATTTTTTCCCCCATTTTTTTTGTTTTTACCTCATATATGCAGGCTCTTTGTTTGACAATTATCTGTTCTTTCGGTTTTCTTTTGCCTAGCTCTTTACCTTGCATTGGTAAATACGCTTTGGTAGAGAAATTCCTTTTTGGCTTTTTCTTTTTCAAGATGCTTTCCAGGTTCTTTTAAATGGAGTTGCTTGGGAATGGTGTAGTTAGTATTGAATTATCTGTCTCCGCATTTCCTGATAGAACGTCTAGTATACGACGCCAGTCCCTAATAAAAGTTTTCCAATTAAGTTTTTCTTATCTCCTTCAATGGTTTATGTTGCAGTCTTACACAACATCTTTGTATTGCTTCTTAGACCACCAATTGGCAACACGAAAGTTTTGAAGAAATTGGAGCCAGCCTTATTGAGACGGCTGAGTTTACGGAGCGGGTGTGCGGATCTTTAAACTCTTACTTTCGATACAGCTCATTGAAAACGACCTAAGCAAGTAGTTTTATGCGTGCAAATTCCTCCACACACATTATTTTACACCAGGATGAAATTTTCCACCTCACGATTATGTCCTTCAATAGCTTAAATTCAGCGAAATATCTGTCAGTGCCATCTCCTTTGACTCATACCTATTATAATTGCTTACTTCGCATATAAATATATTATTTTACCTCAATCAAAACTTGATCTTGCGCTTCTAAGCTGCATGTTATGACGATGCAGATTGTAAACATTTCAAAAATAATTGTATCTGAACCCAGGTCATCTGAGCTTCATCTGTGCTGCTGGACATTTAAACGCTGCAATGGCGAAAAAAACCCCAGGTGCTTAGGAATGATGAAGATGTGTTTAGTTTCTTTCTATGGCAGACTGGGTGCTTGGCAAAATGTATTGCTAAAATAGGCGGTGGATGAACGTGCAAAACGTATGATGTGTCGGTATTTCATGGCTGAGGTCTGCGGCCGGCCCAAGTTAAAATTTATCTGCGAAGTGTTATCTGAGATGTTTCTGTTTGAAATCTGGCTGGCTTTTTTTATTTGCGAGAGATTTTTTGGTGATACCTAAATGGAAGTTTATATCAACTGTCCATTTTTATAATTACCTTTATTTTACACCAGACTTGCTAAGAGACCTTACTGGATAAAAAACACGCAGATCAATTTGCGAATTTGTATTAGTTTTTAAAAGTCTGTTTCCTAGGGATAATTGAAGGATATATTATTTCGATTTTTTACACAGGAATACGTTCAGAATAATCCTTGCAATTTTGCTTCGCTGTTAAATTTCTCTTCTTTGTTTTCTAAATCCCCATTCGAGACAGTAATGCTATGTGATAACTTCTGTTGCTCTTTATCTCCAGTGCTATCAATGTCAACTACCGAACCGAAGAATCTCGAAGTATGTAAAAGTTTAGTACTCCAACTGTGCCCAAAATTCAAGGGAAGAGCATTGGGAAATGTAACAAGGTGGGATTGACAAGCCATTCTGCATTTGCAGGGGGCGAATAATCTGAACAAACACGGCGACATGTTCTCAAAACCAAAAAAAATACGCTGCATATACTAATGCTTACAAATACAGTATAGCTATAAGAATTGGATACTTACGACGCATGGCATACCCTCTGGTAATGTGTGGTTGCAGTAATCATAGCACCCGAACGAAACCTGAAAGTAATTTAAGGTCGTAATGACAAATATACAGCTGAAGCATAAACACTTTGGGCTATCGTATTATTAATTTACCCGTCTTCACTCTAGGGGACATTTTTGCATCAAAAATATGTTTGTAGATATATTTTTGTAGCCTTGCTTTTATTAAAGATTAGAGGGACCTTTTACATTTGCTTTCAGGTGAAATTGTCAAAATTAGCAAACCTTTTTTCTTATGTTGGCCAATTTACCAATAATAGCGCTTTTATAGCGCGTAAGATTCAGTTTTATAAGAGGAAACTGGGTAACATCCAAACAATGTGCTACTGCAGCCTGTTCTGTTTGATAACCACGCACGCCATATTAAATAGATTTTTTTGCACGATTCGTTCATCACTGTTTTATTTTTAAGATTTCTCTACTTTTCGCTTTCCCAACCTTTACTTCCAATTCGTAGTTGTATTTTATTATTCAAACACTGATAAGCTCTTTGAGAACCTGCATGCATCAGAGGGTGCAGACAACAATTGTATTCTTTCATACTACTTCTGCGTACATAACGCGCCTATACTGACTTGTACTGGTGTTTCTGGTCTAGTTAATTAGGAAAATGGCTCTTCCCTACTGTCTCCTTGATCGCGCATGGTGCACAAGCCTTAACGTCGTTCCGCCGCTCGACAACACAAGGCAGTATCTGGACAGGGATATGTCTGGGCCTCTATTCGGAACAGGCACCACTCGATTCATGTAACGCTATCGGTTTTGTGTTTTATGGCCGCAATCAGTTCTTTCGCGAGGCGTACTCTGTTTGTGTTATACTGATGAGAAGCTAAGTTCTCACGAGTGGGGAATGGCTCCATTTTTCTTGCTAAGTGGCTACCCTGAATACGGTCGAGGGTGCGAGTAGGGCATGCTTTACCAACGCCAGCGTCGTCCAAGATCAGCTACGCGCCACAGCGCGTTCTGTTCGTAAACTGAAGCCTAAAAATGCCACAGCTTATGGCCTACGAAGACCCAAATCTGTGGCGGACATCATCTGCGAAATTACCGTTTACATGTTGGCATTGGGTGCTTGGTAAAACTTAGCTTTGACTTGTGTGCGGTCGGTTTTCCTGGCGGATACCACTGCCTGCAACTTAGGCCTCCAGGCTCCGGTCGCATCGTGGGCCAGCTTAAAGGTGTCCTTTTGCGCAAAGTTCCTCCCTCCCTACTGGAAGTACAGCAACCGCAATGACTTATCAGCATGCATACAGAACCGCGTCAGGACTTTCTCAAATAGAATCGAGCCGTCCGGCGAGTTCTTCAATCAAGCTATTCCCGGTGAGTCTTATGCCGTAAAGGTCACTCATGTCTTACGTCACTACCAACCGCCGTTCTGAGCTCAGCTATACGGTCGTGAGTACTCGTTTCATAATGAACATTGCGAGATCAGCCCACCCAATCAAATATGATAACATAGCGGAGCGTTTATATTTTTATCCCCCGAGCTCCAGTAGGGTAGGCGATTGAGGCAACTTGCTCATAAAGTTTTGCGACTTGGCACATTCTCAAAATTTGAACATTAGAAATATCGCTACAGCAAAGTCCAGGGCCGCGTATGGAAACATCAACATTTTACAGATGCGAATTCGCTCAGCAAAAATGGTATCACCATCTACGTCCCACTTTCGCGGAAACCAGGGACCAGCCAGCCGTGCATGTGCTTAGTCAACAGCACTCCCTTCTATACTTAACATCTCCTTCTGTTGAGGAGGTCAGAAAAAGTATATTTTCCTCTATTTTCACTGTGGATGCAAAAGAGGATTAGACGCGAACATGTTTACACCGAACTGCCAGAGCCTCGACGAGCTGTGATTAACCCTATTTGATTGATGAGCAGGTGTCTGCAACGTACCAGCAATATCTGCTTGTGTCACTCTGCCCGGAATTTCGGCAGCTAGCTAGTTCTCTCAAGAAAATGCACTACTGATGCGGGTTTCTCTCAAAGTGCGATACAAACGAATCTGTAGAACGGTAAACGTGGAAGTTGATTAGCGTTGACGCCATACTAATTTATTGAGCCTGATGTGGCAGCACAAATATTGTGTACGCACACTCAACGAACACAATGAATTCATTGCTCGTGTTATGCATTTATTAGCTATTGAAAGCAAAGGTTGTTGGACAGTGTAGATTTTTTGTACTTCACATAAAATCTCACATGTGTAGTAAGTACACAAAACACAGCATATTTCCTGAATAACTAACAGGCCGAAAGTATGCAACCGCAAAAATTGATGATAAGATTGCTTCAACTACGCATTAGCAATTTTTATGCAGGACTTCCAACAAGACAATTTAATGTTTGGTATTTGAACGAAAACACCGAAAATACAGGAAGTGGTCAAGTGTTTTGAAGTTTCATTTATCATAATTTTTTTATTTAGCTTTGGAAATTAGAAAACTCACATCTGAGCCGTTCTTTGAATTTCCTGCATGATAGAATGGGCAGGTGTATGGATCATAATCCTCGTATGAGGATTCTGGAACAAGACAACATTCATGTTACAAGAAGCAGAAATGGCTAATTATATACACTCACAATGGTCACAACATTTCATATAGGATGTTACACAGTCTCTAAAATTATTTGCATATTTCAAACCCCCAAAAGAGCTCTGAAACATTTTTTTGGCAGCTCCGCTGTCTACACATCATTAAGTATAGCACTAATGCTGTTTTAAATGGCAGCTTCTAACAGTTGTCTTTTGCCCCGCATGTTTTTTGAACACAAAGAAATTGTCGAAATTGCTCTATTCCTCTAGAAAGTAATTTTTCTCTGAAGCAAACGAAAAAAAAGAGTGGAGGAATGAATATTCAGAGCTCCTTTACACAGAACTACATATAGCTCCTCCCATATTTCCCTGTGGAAGTTTCGTATTATTATAAAGTACACAAATGATGCATCTTTATTTTAAAATAAGTAAAATATTAGTCCGGATATATTTCGTTGTACAAACAAACAAAAACAATGACATAAGTTTGTCGTTCGGAACCCTCCACGACCAGAGTTACTCGCAGCTTCATTAGGCAAGATAAAAACGCCAGAACAATGTTTCGTCTCGAACTTGTTATTCTCTCTAAATTGAAAGCTATTCCAACTTTAAATTGTAAACATTTCTTCTCCGTGTTTTTCTAGGTATTTAGTTTGCTCACGGGGGAATTCTTACCGGGATAAAAACCATAAACATGAATAAAGGTGGTTGGGTTATTATAAAGCCAGAACGTACCGGAATGCCCGAAAATGTTGTAAATAATTCATAAAAGTGTCTAATGCACACTTAGTATTACCGGGGTCTCAGCACGCGCACGGCGCTCCTAAACACCACAGCCAGTCTCTGGGTAACAGCTCTTTACTGCGACACAGCACTACATCTCCCATTTTGACCGTCAGGTCCAGACCTCGCTCAGTCCTGCTCTTTCCGTGATGTCCAAGGCTTAGTTTGTGTCACGTTGCACCTATGTGTCCTCGCTACGCGGTAGCCATCCCGTTGCATTTACGACAAGGAGGGAAGATTTTAATCGTTAAAACGGCTCCTCAGTTTACTTCTGTTTAAATAGCTGAGATTATTTTCGGTCTTTGAATCTGTTAGTGAGTGTCAAATAAAAGCCTACAAATACGTATTGGGTAATACAAGGGCACTGTATCTGCGAGTAAATAGAAATGCCCTTGTCAGGCATACGATTCTGGTCAATGAGAACATAAAAAACATCTGCTAAAGTATGGCAGCTGTAGTACTATGACACCAGAATAACCAAACTGTGCGAATGTCTTGTGTTAATTGGTAAAGTTTGCCCCGCAGGAACCCACCCGCAGTAGGCTTTCGCGGCTGTATTTTACGAGTACCTATATCCCCAAGCAAATTACTGAGATTCTGCACTAACAAATGCCGACACGTACCACCTTCCCTTTTTTCTTCACCAGTGATATTTGCCTCAATATTCAGGCTACTGTTCTAGGTGTTTGTTATCACTTCTTTGTTACGTCGCTTTGCTGCACATTCACAATTTCTGTTGGACGAAGCTAGCCTCTAAAAACAGAACCTAAACATCATTTCCGACTACCAACCCATATAATTTGTCACTAGACTAATAAAAAACGATTTTCTGCAAAATAACTAACTTGTTAACGTAACAGCTTACGATGCTCTCTCCAAATTACCGTTAAATTTTACCGAGATAGCGCAGCAGACTGTAGAACCACCAAGACTGTCCAATGCTAACGTCTGTAACGACTTTTCTGGAGCACAATAATTCTATCCTAACCGGTGGATGATAATTGCCCAGTCCCGTCGTAGCTTGGTACCATCTAACCGATGCCAACATGCCCTAACTGTCTTTTCTTACCTGCCATTGACATTTTTTGCAACGACATGGTCCTTTTTAAACGCTCTTTGAAAAATTTTTCATCTTGAATGCACATGTTGTATAGTGCGGTCGCACATGCACTTCTCCCTCTGTTCTTGTGTCTCAGAGCGAAGAGAATCATCACGATTGTGCTTGTATTTGTCGTTTAGTGTACACACAATCTCCGTGCTCTTGTTATTCAGAAAATGTTTATGTCCCTTTGATAACTCTCCTTCTTTGTGTATATATACCCATATAATTGTACTGTTACTCCCCTTTTCATATTCTGTCTTTTGTATGCCTTGTATGTCTGTATTCTATGCATCACCCGAGAAGGCCATTGCGCTGTTGGTGAGCATTTCAATTAAATAGTCACTATCAGAATCAGGCAGAAAACTTCTATCCCATGTGGAAGGTTTGTTGGCTTCACCTATTTTTGGCCATAAAATTTTTTTCTAATAATGCGCACTAGAAAATCTCCTAAACGTTTGTGATCCACCTGGCCCTTTTTATTTTGGAAACAAAACAGTTCTGCGGAACGTTTTATTTGTGAATACAAAAACAAAGTTTATGACTATATTTTTTTGCACAGTTTAAGCATCTCACTGGAATATTTTCCACCGTTTCTGCGAATATAATTTTCAAACACTTTCTCTACCTCCTGCTGTCCTATATATCCTACTTATAAGGGTTTTGGGCAGGGGGATTCGCTGCAACTGCGACAATGCTAAAACAACAGAATAACGATCTGTGGAGTTCACGCCATCCGCTTTGAATTCATTAGTGTTGAATGCACCTATTCTCGTCTCCAGGAACTGCACTTTTCAGGTGAGCTTGCACTATTGCTCATATTGAGTTGCATTGCAATATGCTGACGTTTGTGCCTTTGCATTGATCGAGTATCTTTGTTCATTTTGTTCAAATATGACCAGCGATGCAGCTACTAACTTCGAGAACTAAGCTTTATATACATCTGAAAAATGATTAATTACGTACGGCGTCGTATAAACGCTTTATTATTTTAATATTTTGACTGTTAAACCATCACAAGATGTTTTAGCGTAAGAAAACGTAAATGACGGCACCTTTTGCGGGCTCTCTGAGTCTGAAATGTGACGACAAATTTTGTGGGCAACATAGCCTACCATTGTGTGGCCAACACGAGAAAGATTTCTTTCAACAATGGTCTTTTTCTGTCCAGCCTGATAGGCCTAGCTTGACTAAACCGCAAAGTTTCCGGTGAGGACTTAGCAGCACAACGCCCTGCTACAACAATATCGCTGCCGCCCCAAGTGGAACGCTTCTTAAACATAAGTTGAAACGTAAGATAATATCTACGACTATTTTTGGAAAGCTATTCGGAGAGCCCAGCATCCAGTACCCTCTACCTTTCCCTACCCAGGCCCCGTCACCAACACAGAATGCTTTTAGCCGAAAACCAACCATGGTTAACGAGTCTGGCTGGTTCGATATTCCCTTACATTTCATCAAACATTTCCGGCACTGACATGTCTATATTTATCACTGCACCCATAAACCCTCCCCTATACTGTAGGGGGACGGAGTCAGTGACGCAAAAAAGGCTTTGCCGCTTTAGGAGGCCCTACATGATGGCCATCGAAATATTGTGCTTTGGACTCAGTGCAGATCAGACCAGCTTAGCATGAATGCTGCTGATTTCCTAGGTGCAATTCAACAGCTAGTGATCGCGAGAGCCTCTGAAGATCACATTCGGGTACACAACCAGTCATTCTCAACCATGTGATTAAGCATTCATAACAACAAGCAATAAAATATCCAGATTTCCACACCATCGGAGTTGTCTCAGTCGTTCCTCAAGAAAACCGCGTTTTGCCATTGTGCAAAAGCTCCTCTTCAAAATTTTTGTTTTGGCATTTTTTCTGCTGAACGTCGTGGGCACACTTCATTCAGTGTTGTTCCACGGCACCTCAATACCAACTGGATTTGACACCCTGCGTAAAAGGGTTGAGGTCATCAAGTAAAACAAAATTTGGAGCATGTGCTGGGTGCTGGAAACAAGGAACTCCACAGGACGTTTGGGATGGCTATTCAGAACAGAAGGTTCGGCAGGAATAAACCAAAAACCAGCCATCCTGCCCGCCTAGGTGCATAGTATACAAGGCGTTGCATCTAAAGGGCGCGGAGAGATCCCTGAGAATTTTCCGGTATGACGAGGCCCACAAATTTTGTGGATCCTCAGTAAAATCAAGGCCGCCCGCTGTTTGAAACACCAAAATCACAACCTAGTCCTGCTTGATGGAACCGAAACTCTGAGCGTTTTTTACAAACAGCGGTAAAAGCGCAACAAGCTGTAGTAAAACTGGCATTTATATGCACGTAAGCGCCAAGAGGCTTCCTTAGACAATAAAGCCTACAATGCAATTCTTGTGCAGACCCTACACTTAGTCAACAAAAACCTTCTTTGGAAGAACGTCCAGGTCGACTAGGGAGGAGGCCGCAGTCAATACAACGACAGATATTTTACACTTTGTACGGATAACCATACATAATGCTGCCATCCTGCACCTCGCCGTATCTTCTATGTATCTGCCTGTAGAGCTCGTCGTGCTTGCTTCATCATCGCGGTAATCAGAGGTTACAACATTTGCTCGCCTGATCGGAATTTGGACAAGGGGGAATACCAAAATTGATGAAGGTAGTATGAGCCAATACTAGGAAACACTGTGCCTTCGTGTTGTGGGGCTATCTCAGGTCAGTCAACCTTTCATCAAGGTTTATGCTGCCCTCGGTACACGTGATAGTGTTGTGCCTAAAAGTACTGTGTCAAAAGCGACGGTCTCAATTAGTTCTGCCACATACATATCACCAGTGACAGCTCCAGTAGCCTCACCATCATCGTCATCCAGAAAATTTTGTCTTTCCTTAATTGATATTTGATGTCATTATACTGGCGGCGGTATCCCTGGATGATATCGTTCTTTGAGACAATATGAAGCCTTTTCCAGTAGGCATCAGACTGATATCAAGCTGCTGGCTTACCACTGATTATTAAGTGCCCTAATGAGCACGGAGTTAAACCAGTCGATTTTTTGTTGCCCTCTCCTCCTGGTAACCTAGCTGATACAGTTTTGTTTTCCCTGTCGTAGTTTACAGCAAATCTCGTGGCGTGATAGCTGCTTGCTTTAGTGGCGAGCGTAATTTATTGCTTGAACCGGTGCTTATACTGTGTTGACAAATGGCAAGCGCACTGTCATCATGGCTACACATAGCTGAAGCACTGTCACACTTTTCTCGTATAAAAAGTCGCTTTTACATAGAAACTTCTGGAGTTGTCCAGGTCGCATAAAATTACCAGACGAGTGTTCAATCACACCAATTTTATACATTCATAGTGCCACCTTCTCAAACTAGGCGTTTTTCTGCCCCTGATGGAGCCGGCATCGGTTGCCGGAATGGTTAAAGCCTGAGTTCTGGTCTTGAAGGGGCGTTCCCGGCATTATGGCGTTTTATTCTCATCATCATAGTCATCATTATCCTACTCTGGTGCGCCGCAGGGCGGAGACCTCTCGCATTCACTCTAAACCGTTCCCGTGTTTCGCTGCTCCAGTACACATCCTAAACCCGAATTTTCTCATTAACTTTTCTCCATCAGACTAATGGTCTACCGCTCATCCTAGATCTATCTCTTACTATCCACTCTGTTGTCCTATTTGTCTACCACTTGCCGGTTTTTCTCACTACATGGCTAGCGCAAGTTCACATTTTTATTTGAGCTATCATATATTCTACACTAGTGGATTCTATCCTTGCAGATTGGACCGGATTAGCACGAAAGCTGCAGCTTCTTTAGGCGCAATTTAACAAGCAATTACGCCAGAACATCTAGGAACATCTAATGTGTTCTCCTTTTTTTCACCTAAGTGGTCCTCCTAACACTATTCCCTCCATGGCCTGTTCAACCGACATATGATTTGTTTCTATTTGATTAGTTAGGCACCACATTTCAGCTCCAAAACGCATTACTTGCACTACGCACTGATTGCAGATTTTTCAATTGCGTCACCGAGGTAGTTTACTTTTCAATATTTGGGAGTGTTTGCAGGAGCTCCCCAACCCATGCCGGTTCTTATCCAGATTTCTGTCTTGTGGTTGGGGTGTCCACTAACTTCTGTCTAAGCTAGTTATGGTCTTAAACTTCGAGCGTTTTGCTTCGCACGCTGAAGAAACCGTTTTTTTTCATGCTGGATCATTGTCTAATGATTCGCCCGAACGTCGTTTGTTCTACTTTTATTAGTCATTTCCGACAGCTCCCGCTAAATATTTTGTATATGCCCTACTTGAAACTTTCATGGCCTTCTGTTCAACAATACCTTCCTTCGTTTTCTTAGTTTTTAGGCTTGTTCTCAACATATTGTTTCGCGCACAGCTGCTGCTGATTCACTTATTGCTGATCTCATGTAGTCATTACACCTGTCTTGCTCGTTTTGCTCGTGTAGAAGCGGCAATTTCTTTTTAAGAGTTACTTAAAATTCCTGCAAACTGACCATACTGACTTCATCGGGGTTTCTTTGTTCTCACGAGTTTCCTCTTGTATCTTTTGAGATAAAACCTTAGCTTGCATCTAACCATCCTGTCATCACTGCTGGGTATCTTACTTAGCACCTCGATTTGTTGCACAATATCCGGGTTGTCACCTAAAATGAAGTCGATTTCGTTTTTTGTTGTACCATCAGGACTTGGTCGTGTCTGTATTATAATTTGTTTTGTTTGTAAAAAAAGGTGATGACCAACCTGAGGTTATTTCTTTCTGAAACGTCATCAGTGTATCTCAATTGCTGTTGCAATTGCCTATAACAAAGTTCCTCACAAGTGCTAAGGGTGACGACATCAGCGACGTGGACATTTCCAACTGAACAGCACCGCCTCTCTCCCCTCCGCACATCAAACCACGTCCCAAGCGCACCCGCAAGCTAGTGGAAAGCAAGTCCATGGTGCCGGAGTAAACTGTGGTATCCACGCACGTGACTCTCATCTCAGAGGAGTTGTTTTCCCCTCTCCTGCCAGTTGAAATATTTGTGGGCACGAGCTAGTGGAGCCAGTTCACGAATACCGTAGCGTGCCTCACCCAGCCAGCACTGGCAGCCACGGCGCGGCAGACAAGTGCATTTTACTTCCAGTCATCTGCCACGGCGCTACCCCACGCACCTGCTTTGTGTGGCGTTGCAGGAGCCTTTGAACGCTCCGAGGCCGTCTGTGCCTCCCTCTACCCCCACCCTGCGAAATCTGAATTACAAATTTGCTTGTTTCGCTAGCTTTCTTTGTAAACGTTTTTATCATTGAATTTAGAAACAGGTTATTTTTAAACATTTCTTATTTCGAAATTTCAGAAAATCGTATAGTACAAAAGCACATGTGAATGAAGAGAGTTAGCATAAAATTTACCACTTGGCCTGCCTACGTTATAATCGGTAATGCCGTCTTTGTGGCGGAACACCGGTTTCATCTTTATTATCATGCTGAGGATCATTATTCGGGACAAATGAACTATAGGCGTTCTGCGACAACTAATATTTTGCCTCACTTCGCACATGAAAGCCCCTAATATCTTTGGCTTTTCCCACTAAACTCCGTCCTGTTTTATTTATGTTAGCTGTGGTTGAGTACGTTGTGTACTGTTTCGCCGGGTCTCTCCAGGAAGGCAAGTACTCAGAGAAAGCTCACCATTTGTGGAACTGGAAACATAAGTATCTGAAAAAGAAGTGACAAATGTTAGGGCTGAAAAAAGACGTGACAAACAGCCATGTGAAGAGCTTCAAGAACTGTTCTCATTGAAACGATACGTCTTCTTTTTAGAGTGATTTCCAAAGGCACAATAATGACCATGGGTTTTACAAGGGCGGTTTCTGCGAGCACCAATAAGTAGTTTTTAGGAAGTTTACTAATGGGAAGAAAAAAATATGTAGGCTATATTTCCATACGCCATCCAAATTTTCAACCGAGTAGCTACGTTATCCTCACTGGCTGCGTCCACAAAAGGTATTTTATAAAGCAAACCATCCGATATTTTCAAAAGATATGCATCACAAATATGTTAGTAAATGGCATGAACTTGACTGGTTTTGGAGTTTTTTTTATATAATACTGGAGAATGTAAAAGCCAGGATTGCTTTTCTACATTACAGAACAATTTCCATCCCTCATCAGCATTCTAATTAACCCTTTTATACACTATGCTTTGCTAGCTGTGATTATTTTTTTTCTGGAGGAAAAATAAGGGAATATTCGACGTACCGTTTATTTTGCGGTTGTTAAAATTGTGGATATCATACAACTCATAGTGGTGTTACATTAGTTAAAAATAAAACACGCACTCCTTGATATTGTTTTACATAAATAGGAAATTTCAATGTATATAATCACAGGCATGATTTTATCTTTCTTTAAACAATAGTTTGCAACAACCATGATTCGAGCAGCAAAATATCCAGAAAAAAGAAACCTTTGTTTTCCTCCCCACGAAATCTATACTAGATGCTCAGAAGGCGGCCCTTGCCCCACACTCGTCCAGCGCCCGAATCACATCTTATGCCACCCCGCTCACTACCTGCTCTGCAATATTGGTCCAAGGGCGTTCTTGCTATAACTGCACATTTCCTTTAAAATTGTTCTTCATTTACACGTGATAATGATGTACAACATGGTTCAGCAGGCGCAGGCAATTTGAGGCCGGCGAAATATCAAAACCCAAGCATTGAATACACGGGCGAAGACCTTTTCATGTCCACACGCAGAGACACCTCGTTATCTGAAAGTATATTTCTCACGTACCAGGTTGCATGTAACTATTACTGCCCTTTTTCCAGGAACCTACCCTCTACATTCTCCCCTTTCTCTGCAGAAGCAATGTAAAAGTGACGCAACCTAAATCCCGCATTATCGCCTCTTTTGCAGCCACTAGATACCCTCTTCTCCCCTCTCACGCATAAAGAAGTCCACAAGTGCACATCCTAACTACAAACATTTCAGCAATACGCCCTTCAGGTTAGCACACGCTCTTAAATTCTCTTCAGTCTTCCATGTCTCAAATTCAACGCACAAGACGCACATGCTACTATACGCTGTATCACAACCGGTGCAAATCCTTCCTCCTTTAAAACGACTCCTCCTGTCTGGGTGCAACCTCTGGGCGGCCGCGCCATACACACTGAAGATGCAATGGTATGAACATTAGAAGCCGCCGAGGTATTCTTTGCATCAGCCTCCCCCCCCCAAAAAATAAGGAAAATAAAGGTGTTTCTTTCACTCCTCTATGTAACTTTTTTAATTGGCTCTAGAACAGGTTTTTTGAACCATTTCTTCCAACCACCTTTCGTGAGAGGCCCGTGGATAATAGGCGCAAGGAAATTATTAATATAACTTGAAGTTACGTTTCTCCTATGTTCTTTATGTTTGGCAATATCGTCTTTGTTTCGCATAGTAAAATAGCAACTTAACTTAATTATTACTTCCGGGATCATTATTCAGCCCAAATTAATTTTCGGCTTTCTTTAAACCTATGTTTTAGCTCGCTTTGTTTATGTAACGCATTTATTGTAGGCCTTTCCCACTACATTTATTCCTACTATATTTAAATTTATTTTGGCTGAGGAGTTAGCAGAATAACTACATTGGTTTCTGTAGAAAGTGAGGTACACAGATTACCCGCATCTTCTATGGTGCTGTATATATAATTCACGCCAAATAAAGAGATGGGTGTATGCGTTAGAAGAGAAACAAGCCATAAAAGGAAGTAATGTGAGGAACCGCTTCTTTTTATTCAAAATATTTATTATTTATTTAACTATTTTATTTGCTTCTTTTTTTATTTTAATGGTATGTCTTTTTCTTAGACATCTTAAAAAGCACAAATATTACCAATAAGTTACAATATAATACAAACTACGCTTTCTACGTGAAAAGTGAATAGTGCCCAAGTGTTTTTGTTTTTGGAAATATCTTCGTTTTTTATGTTACATGCACCGTAAAGTCTTTTACAGTGAAGAGCTAAGTTCCCAAACCAAGTGTGCCACTGAAATACGTTTCATTCAGCAATGAAATATTCAAGCTTTAAAGAGGTATCAAACACAAATATAGTATCAGTGTCCCAAAATTGATTATCACGGGAGGAAAATATGCATAATGTTTTAGAGACTATAAATGGTGTAGTAAATTTACACCTTACAAAACATTGCCCTTCCCAGAAAAGAATAATGCCATTTTATTTAAAAGAAAGCAGTACGCATTGCTCACCTATTTTATTTATTTTGAAAAATGAAGTAATTACATAACATAATGCTAATTTGTGGTTGTGCAATAATAATGAATATAATAAAAACCATGGCTTGGCTTACTTAACAAAGAAATTAGCACGTGCATTTCTGAGGTGGCTAGGCTTGAAATGAAAAAAATCAAGCACAGTATAACCACTACACAGCTGGTTGGACTTTCTGCAAACAAACTAGAGTTTACAGCAACCATGATTCGAACAAAATAAAATTAAAAATCCCGCCGGGGCACCTTTATATCATGAAGTGACGGTGAGCAGCGGACCGCGGACCCCGTACATGAGCTCCGATACATAAGCCGTTGTCAACCGTGGCGAGATGTTTAAGGGTGAAGGGTAGAAGCCGTAAACGGTGGCCGTCGGAGCCTTGGTCAAGCTGCGGCCGATGGGCTCCCTGTCTGTCTACCAGGCAGGGAGCTCCGGGACTAACTTTGACTACCAGGGTAAGTCAAAGAAGAAAGTACACCGTCTCCCTGCTTTTTTCTATGCTGTATGGAAAATTAAAAAATCCCCCTCCAAACGTGATCAGTCCCTGAAAAGGGGCCGCTCCAAAGTATCAAAGTAACTACTCTCGATTTCTTATTATGGAATCTCGCGATACAACCCATTCTCTTGCAACGAAATCAGTTTTCTTGATTGCTAAATACCTTGAAGTCATACTTGAAAATCTTACAAGGTTTAGAATCAAAGAACTGGTCAGGTCCTTGTCAAGGTAAACAAAAAGCCGCAGGCCATAAGCCTTCTTGCTCAGACACGAATGGGGGATCTGGACATCAGGGTCAAACCCCACCGGAGTCTCAACACCTCCCTGGGTGTGATCTCTAAGAAGATCTGCTGAATGAAACAGATGCAGACCTCCTTGAGGAATTGAAGGATGAGGGCGTCACGGCCGTGCGCCGCATCAATATCCGCAGAGACGATAAGGAAATCCCAAACAAGCGCATAATCTTGACGATCAATCGATCCAAACTTCCTGAACACATCAATGCAAGCTTGATCCGATGCGCAGTTCGTCCTTACATTCCAAATCCGCGCCGGTTCTAAGTGCCAGCTGTTCGGTCTGGCACAAACTCATGCCGCGCCAAAACAACCTGTGCCAAATGTGCTGCACAGGACCACCCCACTGAAAAATTGCTCTGACTACCTCACATGTGCAAACTGCTGGGGCCCTCATGCGGCCTACTCCAGGAAGTGCGAGAAATATCAACTAGAAAAGAAAGGAATCAACATAAAAGTGACAGAGAACATCACCTACCCAAAGGCGCGGAAGAGGTTCCCCTCTTTCCATCTTGGGAGGCACGCCGACGCAGCTCACCGGGGGGGCGGAGCGGCGTCTGGTTTCGGAGGGGACCCAGTACCGCGAGTCAGACTTGGTCCCGCGCACCCCCCCCCTCATTTTTGACTCTGGCAGCCCACCCGCATCCGCACCGCTCGCTGAGCCAGAGGTGATTGTGGTGGCAGCCTCTTCCGTCGGGACTGGTGCTGCTCCCGTCCCTCCCTTCCCGCCCTCCTGTACTCTGAAGGGTGCCGAGGGGATGGACACCATGGGCCCCGCACCGCCTCCCGCCAAGCAACGCCCTGCCAATTCTGGTGCCCCCGAAACCTGCGGCGGTGGCGGCTCAAACTAAGGGCGCCCGAAAGGGGGCCAAGTACGGGGGGCCCCGTTCGAGTGGCACACCCAGAACATGGGACGACGAGATGGACGTCATGCCGTTCTTGCCTGCAACGCAGCGCAAAGAGCCGCCTACGACGTCGAAGCCTACAGAAAGGCCCAAAAAGCCCAATCCAACAGTCGCAGCCCCGAAAGACGACACATAAACATATACACTGCAGTAGTTCTCACAGTAAATAATGGGACGAGAAAACATAATTCAATGGAACTGCGAGGCCTTCGAATAATCTTGACGACGTCATGAGATTCTGCATGCTAATCAGCCAAGTGTAATGTGTGTCAGGAAACACATCTGAATTCCAAGCACACAAATTCTTGAATAATTACGTGGATACAGAAGGACCGGGTTGGCTGCACACACTCTTCAACCCCTCTGCGGTGTGCCATAATCGCTCGCAAATAATTAGCAGGCCACCCTGTCACCTTGAACACCGTCCGTGAGGCTGTAGCCGTCACACAATAATTTAAATAGGTTGATAACGGTTATGCTCCATCTACATCTCTACTGATAATGCACTTCTGAGCTCTTACATTGAGGCGCTGGTCGACCAGTTGCCCGAACCTACATCCTAACATGCGACTTCAATGCACACCAATTCCGCTTTGGGG
This sequence comes from Haemaphysalis longicornis, assembly GCA_013339765.2. NCBI lineage: Eukaryota > Metazoa > Arthropoda > Arachnida > Ixodida > Ixodidae > Haemaphysalis > Haemaphysalis longicornis. The sequence goes on from CM023455.1 coordinate 42,544,140, forward strand.
CTCTACTCGCAAGGATGCCCGAGGTCGCCTGATAGGCCACCCAAAAAGACTATGTTAGTAAATCTACCAAACACCCTAGAACATTGCCTTTTCAACAAGAAAAGCTAATACCATAATATAGACACAACACATACTCAAATCATGATTTGGCTATTGGTTCAGAAATTATCTTTCCATGTATGAGGGCTGTGTAGGCACACCCATGCAACGCACTCGTATCTGCTGACGGAATTCTAGACCACAGTGCAGCAGCTGCGGAGAAGCCCTACCGTAGTGCACATACTAATCACATGCAAGGCACTTCCACAACACGACACAAACACTCAGAGAACTCTACAGACAACATGATCCACCACACAGCCACGATTGTTTTTCTAGGGAACGATGCCATGGTTTCCGTGAAAACGTGTTTAAGTATTTGTCAGCGTAAGTTTTTAAACCCCATTTTCTATCACGCATAATAAAATCAGGCCCTATACACCAATATCACCATTGCCGTTAATTGCTTTTATTGTTGTTCTGGCTTAGTAGCCACTATTTCTTGTAAGTACTTTTGGTTTTGGCGCTCTTTGCCCTTGCTGGCCTTGCGCCTAAAAAACTCCAACCATCATCATCAAAAAATTAGAAATGACGTTCCTTTTACAGACTCACCACCACATCTGTAGTAATTGCTGACAATGTGGCCATTGCCCTACGCTAATTGAGCACCAACTTTTACATAAAATGCTAGGTACTCGCCAATTAATCCAAGCAAAATTTCATCAAAGGCAGTTGTTGGTATAACTGCATTCCAAGCTTTTTAAATTCGCTCTACTATTTACACTTTAGGTGGTTTTAAAACACAGTTTATCATGCCAGGCCAAAATAAACCGGCCAAACAAGACCGAGCTTTTTATATACACTAGTGACGTTTTATATGTCTATAAACAGAGCATCCACGATTTCTAATTGTATATTACGCCTCTTGTATACCAACAAGAGGCGTAATCCACTTCCCCGTAATACCGGCAATTTCGCAGAAGAGACGTATACACTTTTTCATTCTAGCAACGTCGCCAAAGACGACTAAACACCGCTCTGAGCCTCATGACGAGGCGTTGGTGCCTCATAGGAACTCCGGGCACTCCTAGGCATCGCCTCCCTTCGCCTTGCCGCTGCTACCTTGTGTCTTAAATACGTCTGTTCTTCTGTGAATAGGCGTTTTGGTTGCGTAGTGCTGCCAGCGAATTGGTGACCAGACATGCATGTGGGTGTGAACACTTGCACCACTTTGAATGCCGCACTCGGAGCCACCGCTGCATATGACCGCCATCGAACAGCCTCCGCAGCACGGAGTGACGTGGCCGCAGTGGCACTGTTGCTGCCCCAGTACTGACGTCATGACCCACACCTCTAGCTCGCCAAGGTGAACAGCTTTTTCGCCATAGAGCACACCATGTCGCAGAGACATTTAGTTCAATTATATCGTGTCTGCCCTACCTATTGAGATCACAACTAAGCTTCGCGACCTGATTGTTTCACCACCCGCCACCGCGCCGTTCTACACCCTTACTAATAAACTCATCAAGCTGATGACAAATTCGAAACCGCGAAGGTGGCAGCTTCTACAAATAAAAACACAGTGACCGAAGCCTTCACAGCTACTGGGCGGCTATCAACAGCTCCTTGGACGCAAAGAAGCCAGGTTCGATCAAGCTTTGCTTTGACAGCATTTTCGTCAACGCTTGCCCGCCTCCGTCCGGATAGTGGTGGCGTCCCGTCCTTACCGCGCTAATTAACCATGTTTCACAGTTCGAACCAACTAGCCAACGTTTACGCATTGACAGTCACCAAGCTATCAGTATCAATTCGCCGCTCCCTCAACCTAGCACCAGTCCTCTCCCTCGCACGGCCGCTCCTTTTCGCGCCGCCATTCGACGCCACCTTCAAGTCAAGGTGTATGCTCGTACCACCGCAACTTTGGAAAAGCAGCAGCGTAGTGTACGGCAGCCTGAACGTTCCATGGGAGGTCTCCGGCGCACTACTTGAGGCGGCTACCACTGTCACTTGTGGAGTTAGCCGAGTCTTTTTTGTGACGGACAAAACAACCAGACCGGGTTTTCTCGACGACACTGGCGTGGAGGTCAGCCTCATACCATCGTCAGCCGCGTTTAGCAACAGCAGAGGAGCCACAAGCAGCTTACAGGCACCAACAAGACTCCCTCTGTACCTACGAAGAGGAATCGCTTTCCCTAACATTGGCGTCTGCAGGACATTTCGATATATTTTTCTTATCTCTGATTTGTCCTACAACATTTTGAGCGCAGAATTTTTGTGTCATAATATCTTGTAAGTTGGCATGCGCAGAAAGCACCTCGTTTATGCTACAACACACATCTCTGTGCTTGGTACAGCATCGAAGGAACTGCCCTTGGCGTTCGCACCTCATCGAAGTCTCTCTACGACATGCTTCTTGGAAATTCCCGTCCCTTCTGCGCGCTCGACACTTCCTCCTCATTGTCATACATGACGTCACTTACCACATTGTCACCCTGGCCCTCCCATTCATTTGAAAACTGTGAAACCCAGCCTTAAAGGCGCGAACATGAGACAAAGCAGACAACACACAGGATTGCGGTAGCAACAGTTTAATGAATAAAATTCGAAAGAAAAACAAGGTCAGGCATGCGCCGTAAAAACTAAAGAAAGAAGGCCAGCTGATGACGCAGTTCAAAATCGGATCTTTTTCAAATATTCAGATTCCTCACGAGATACTCTTAGTGAGGGAACACTCACGCACTTAACATTCCCATGCCTACGCATTTGGTAAGCTTTGGTAAGCTCCCGCTCGCACTTTATGGTTCCCCTACCAATTATTTGTGTTTTGTCAAAGACGGGGATGCATCCACAACTTCGGCAATGGGCAGGCAAATTAGCCTCTCCGCCGGACGTTACCAAAGTTTCATATTCTTTTAAACGAACGCTCAGGCTGCGTTCATACAGAACATTAAACTTCTGAACTTCAGGCAGAATATGAACCCATGTATGGCCCATTACTAGTTTTTTGTGATATTGTGTTTACATTTACAACTGCTGAGTTCGTTGTGTACAGATTCTATGGGTTCCTTCGGAAAGCAAGTATGTCTATAGAGCTTACCTTCCATGGTGGTGGAATTTAAATTTGCTGAAACTAAAGCAATACAATTATTCATTAGGTTATTATCCAGACGTAGCAAATAGTCATGACTACAGTGATTAGGTATATTTTTAATTTTATAACATAACCTATTTGGGATTTTGCTCTGAAATCACAAATATTAGCCGTGGTTTGTAAAAATTACTTCTTGTACACGTACCCATGATTGTTTCAATAGCATTTGGTTTATGGAAATATGGTTGTTGTGCCATTTACTTTACTTTTATTCACCGAATAACATTTACTTTAAAGATACTTTACCTTAGTCGGTACCAAAGGAAAGTTTACAAGGCAATGTTTATTCCAATTGCAAAAGTGCTTTATTTTTCAACTTAAAATAAGTGCAAAAGCTTCATTAGTGTTTGAAAAGATTTGTTCAATGTTATCAGCAAATATAAATGCCTCAGTGGAGTTCCGGCTTTCAAAACAACCCCAATGCCAGAATAACTTTCCAATGTTACACTTAAAAAAACACCAGCAACCGGCATAAGCTCATGTGATTGTATTTTGTTTAAAATGAGTAATTACTCAAAGCCTCTATTTTTGCAGTTCCTTAGCAATATTACATACCATCAACACCGTGGTTTCAGTTTTATTTCATAGAACATAGCTGATACATTATTGACTTCGATTTAATTCTAACAAAAAATCAATCAATGAAAATACATCACGTACATGAATATTAGTGTCTAAACTTGGGTGTTTTAACGCTATGCAAGAGAAAGTGCTATATCGGAAGAAAAATTACTTTTATTTAAAAACTCACCGTAAAGAAAGAACCAACCGAAGAAACCCAGGAGGAATACCTTTGCCATTACTGCAGTGAAAGTATACTCTCAGAACCGCACACAAACGAAACTGTCGGTCGGAATATTTATACCAAACAGACGCCCTTTTTGGGCTTACATTTTCACTTGTTCTTTTTTGAGCGTCAGAGATATAAAGGTGACCAAATGTGCTTGTAAAAAAGAAATATGTAGTAACCACTTGGCCTCCTACTTTATGATCGTAATATCGTCTTTGTGCCCCAACACAGGTTTATCTTTATTAGCATGCTGAGGATCATTATTAGGGACAAATGAACTGCCGGCGTTCTGCGACAAACATTGTTTTGCGTCGCTTCGTACATGAAAGCCCCTAATATGTTTGGTTTTTCCCACTACATTCCGCCCTGTTTTATTTATGTTAGCTATGGCTGAGTACGTTGTGTACTGTTTCGGTGGGTCTCTCCTGGAAGGCAAGTACTCAGACAAAGCTTACCATTCGTTGAGCTAGAAATATAATCTGAAAATAAAGTGACAAATGTATGCGTTAGGGCAGAAAAAAGACGTGGCAAACAGCCATGTGCAGAGCTTTAAGAACTGTTCTCATTGAAACGATATGCCTTCTTTTAAGAGTTATTTCCAAAGCCACAATAATTAACACGGGTTTTCTGAGGGCGGTACCTATGAGCACCAGAAGTAGTTTTTAAGAATTTTATTAATGGGAAGAAAAGAAATATGTTGGCTATATTTCCATACGCCATCAAAATTTTCAACAAAGTAGCTTCGTTATCCTCACTGGCTGCGTCTACAAAAGGAATTTTATAGAGCAAAGCATCCCATATTTTAAAACGATATGCAGCACAAATGTGCCATTAAATGACAGAAAATTGATTAGATTTCTAGTTCTTTTCTATTTACTGGAGAATGTAAATGCCAGAATTGCTGTTCTTCATTCCTCATCAACATTCTTCTTTCCCTCATCAGCATTTTATTTACCCCCTATATAAACTATGCATTGCTCGCTGTGATTTTTTCTTGGAGGAAAAATAAGTGAATATTTGACTTACCGGTTATTTTGCGGTTTTAACATTGGTCATATCGTACAAACCATAGTGGTGTTGCATTATTAAGAAATAGAACACGCAGTTATGATATTGTTTTATTAAAAGGATAAATTTAATGTATATAATTCCAGGTATGATTTTATCTTTCTTTAAACAAACAATAGTTTGCAACAACCATGATTCGAGCAGCAAAATATCCAGAAGAAGGAAACCCTTTGTTTTTCCCCACGAAACCTATACTAGCTGCTCAGAAGGCGGCCTTGCCCCACACTCGTCCAGCGCCTGAATCCATCTTATGCCACCCCACTCACTACCTGCTCTGCATTATTGCTCAAAGGGAATTCTTGCTATAACCCGTACATTTCCTTTAAAAGTGCCCCGCAATTTAACACGTCATACAGCTGTAGAACACGGCCCAGCAGGTGCATTCAATTTGACGCCGGCAACATAACATACCCTAGCATGGAATACACGGGCGAGGACCTTTTCATGTCCACACGCAGAGACTCCTCGTTATCTGAAAGTACATATCTCACCTACATGGGTGCCTGTACCTATTACTGCACCTTTTCCAGGAACCTACCCACCTCATTCTATCCTCTCCGTCAAGAAGCAATGTAAAAGTGACGCAACCTACATCCCTTATTGTCGCCTCTTTTGCAGGCACTAGCTACCCTCTTCTCCCCTCTAACGCATAATGAAGTCCACAAGTGCACATCCTAAACACAAACATTCCAGCAATACGTTCTTCGTGTTAGCACACGCTCTCAAATTCTCTTCACTCCCTCATGCCTAAATGCAACGCACAAGACGCACATGCTACTATACGCTGTATCACAACCGGTGCAATCCTTCCTCCTTTAAAATGACCCTGCAGTCTGGGTGCAACCTCTGGGCGGCCTCGCCATTCACACTGAAGATGCGATGGCAAGAGCCTGTCAAGCCGCCGAGGTATTCTTTGAATCACCCCCCCCCACCATAAGAAATAAGAAAAATAAAGGTTTTTTTCACTCCTTCTCTATTACACTTTGTTAAGGTTGGCTCTAGACCAAGTTTTTAGAACTATTTCTTCCAACCACCTTTCTTGATAGTCCCGTGGAAATGGGCGCAAGGAAATTAATAATATAACTTGAAGTTAGCGTTTCTCCTATGTTCTTTTTGTTTGGAAATATCGTCTTTGTTTCGCATTGTAAAATAGCACCTTAACTTCATTATTACTTCCAGGATCATAATTCAGCCCAAATAAATTGTCGGCGTTCTTTAAACCTATGTTTTAGCTCGCTTTGTTTATCTAACGCATTTATTGTAGGCCTTTCCCACTACATTTATTCCTACTATATTTAAATTTATTTTGGCTGAGGAGTTAGCAGAATAACTCTATTGGTTTCTGTAGAAAGTGAGGTACACAGGTTACCCGCATCTTCTATGGTGCTGTATATATAATTCACGCACAATAAAGAGAGGTGTATGCGTTAGAAGAGAAACAAGCCTTATGTTAGAACGGTTCATTTATTAATTATTTATTTTGTTATATTTATTTATTTATTTATTTATTAGGACTTTTCTTCCTTAAAAACCCACAAATATTACCAATAAGCTATAAATATTACAAACTACGCTTTCTACCTGAAAAGTGAAAAGTGCCCAAGTGTTTTCGTTTTTGGAAATATCTTCGTTTTTTATGGTTACATGCACCGTAAAGTATTTTACAGTGAAGAGCTAATTTCCCAAACCAAGTTTGCCAATGAAATACGTTTCATTGAGCAATTAATTATCCAAGCTTTAAAGAGATATCAAACACAAATATAGTATCAGTGTCCAAAAATTGATTATCACGGGAGGAAAATATGCATAATGTTTTAGCGACTATAAATGGTGTAGTAAATTTACACCTTACAAAACATTGCCTTCCAAAACATAATTATTAAAAAAAACAGTACGTATTGCTACCTATTTTTTTTTTATTTTTAAAAATAAGTGATTACGTAACATAATGCTAATTTGTGGTTGCGCAATAATATTAATATATGACAAACCATGGCTTGGCTTACATAACAAAGAAATTAGCACGTACATTTCTGAGGTGGCTAGGCTTGAAATAAAAAATTTAACTCCACTATAACCACCACACATCTGGTTGGATTTTTGCAAACGAACTATAGTTTACAGCAACCATGATTCGAACAACAAAAAATTAGAAATGACGTTCCTTTTATGGACTCACCATCACATCTGTAGTAATTGCTGACAATGTGGCCATTGCCCGTACGCTAATTGAGCACCAACTTTTACATAATATGCTACGCTACTCGCCAATTAATCTAAAAAATTTCACCAAGGCAGTTGTTGGCATAACTGCATTCCAAGCTTTTTAAATTCGCTCTACTATTTACACTTTATGATGCTTTAAAACACAGTTTATCATGCCAGGCTCAAATAAACCGGCCAAACAAGACCGAGCTTTAATTACACTGGTGACGTTTTATATGTCTATACACAGATCGTCCACGATTTCCAATTGTATATTCGTGGTGCTTCTGCTATGACTGCCTAATATTTCTGGGATTACCCACCCTCCACTTCCCTTTCTCGCCTAAAGAAACCCCCAAGTGGAGGTACCTACCTCCCAACGGCATCGCTTCTTTTGCAGGCCCTTTTCACCACTTTTATACTCTCATGCCTGAACCATCCCGCAAGTTTCCCAACCTACTTAATAGCATTACCGCCTATTTTGCAGGCACCACCCACCGATTCACCAACCTCTACCATGAAACAACCCACAAGTTGCGTAACTTACCTCCCTTACCAACCTGCAACTAACCTCTTTTTGAGGCACTAGATCCCTCTACTTCCGCCTCTTACATGCATGAACAAAAAATGGGCGCAACCTACGTCCCCGAATTTGCGCCTTTTTGCAATATCTACCCACCCCTGCTCCACTCTCTCGCTTGAAACAAACCACAAGTGGCAAAATCAACCTCCCGGCATTCTCGTCCTTTTGCAAGAGCTGTCCACCCATTTTGCACTATCTCGTCTGAGCAACCAACAAAGAGGCGGAATCTACTTCCCCGTAATACCGGCAATTTCGCAGAAGGACGTACACACTTTTTCATTCTGCAACGTACGACTAAACACCACTCTGAGCCTCGTGGCGAGACGTTGGTGCCTCGTAGGAACTCCGGGCATTCCTAGGCATCGTTTCCCTTCGCCTTGCCGCTGCTACCTTGTGTCTTAAATACATCTGTTCTTCTGTGACTAGGCGTTTTGATTGCCTAGTGCTGCCACCGAATTGGTGACCACAGACATGAACATGGGTGAGGGCAATCGCAGCACTTTGAATGCCGCACTCGGAGCCACCGCTGCATATGACAGCCATCGAACAGCCTCCGCAGCACGGAGTGACGTGGCTGCAGTTGCACTGTTGCTGCACCAGTACTGACGTCATGACCAACACCTCTAGCTCGCCAAGGTGAACAGCTTTTTCGCCATAGAGCACATCATGTCGCAGAGACATAAGTTCAATTATCTCGTGTCTGCCCTACCTATTGAGATCACAACTAAGCTTCGCGACCTGATTGTTTCACCACCCGCCACCGCGCCGTTCTACACCCTTACTAAGTGAACTCATCAAGCTGACGACAAATTCGAAACCGCGAAGGTTGCAGCTTCTACAATTAAAAACACAGTGACCGAAGCCTTCACAGCTACTGCGCGGCTATCAACAGCTCCTTGGAGGCAAAGAAGCCAGGTTCGATCAAGCTTTGCTTCGAGAGCATTGTCATCAACGCTTGCCCGCCTCCGTCCGGATAGTGGTGGCGTCCCGTCCTTATTCCCAGCGCTAGCTGCTTAACTCAACTGTCTTCACAGTTCGAACCAACTAGCCCACGTTTACGCATTGACAGTCACCAAGCTGTCAGTATCAATTCGCCGCTTCCTCAGCCTAGCACCAGTCCTCTCCCTCGCACGGCCACTCCTTTTCGCGCCGCCATTCGACGTCACCTTCAAGGCAAGGTGTATGCTCGTACCACCGCAACTTTGGAAAAGAAGCAGCGTAGTGTACGGCAGCCTGAACGTTTCATGGGAAGTCTCCGGCGCACTACTTGAGGCGGCGACTACTGTCACTTGTGGATTTAGCCGAGTCTTTTTTGTGACGGACAAAACAATCAGACCGGGTTTTCTCGACGACACTGGCGTGGAGGTCAGCCTCATACCATAGTCAGCCGCGTTTAGCAACAGCAGAGGAGCCACAAGCAGCTACAAGACTTCCACTGTACCTACGGAGAGGAAACCCTTTCCCTAAACATTGGCGTCTGCAGAAAATTTCGATTTATTTTTCTTATCTCTGATTTGGCCTACAACATTTTGAGCGCAGAATTTTCGTGTCACTAAATCTAGTAAGTTCGCATGCGCAGAAAGCACCTCGTTTATGCTACAACACACATCTCTGTGCTTGGTACAGCATCGAAGGAACTGCCCTTGGCGCTCGCACCTCGTCGAAGTCTCTCTACGACATGCTTCTTGGGAAATTCCCGTCCCTTCTGCGCGCTCGACACTTCCTCCTCATTGTCATACATGACGTCACTTACCACATTGTCACCCTGGCTCTCCCATTCATTGGAAAACTGTGAAACCCAGCATTAAATGCGCGAACATGAGACAAAGCAGACAACAGACAGGATTGCGGTAGCAACAGTTTAATGAATAAAATTCCGAAGAAAAACGAAGGTCAGGGCATGCGCCGTAAAAACTAAGAAAGAAGGTCAGCTGATGACGCAGTTCAAAATCGGATCTTTTTCAAATATTCAGATTCTTCACAGATACTGTTAGTGAGGGAACACTCACGCACTTAACATCCCATGCCTACGCATTTGGTAAGCTTCGGTAAGCTCCCGCTCGCACTTTGTGGTTCCCCTACCAATTATTTGTGTTTTGTCAAAGAGGGGGATGCATCCACAACTTCGGCAATGGGCAGGCAAATTTGCCCTCCGGCTGGCGTTACCGAAGTTTCATGTTCTTTTAAACGAACGTTCAGACTGCGTTGAGACAGAACATTAAACTTCGGTAACGTCAGGCGGAGGGCCCATATGTAATCGAAGTTGTGGATAGTGTTATTTTGTTTACATTTACAACTGCTGAGTTCGTTGTGTACAGATTCTATCGGGTTTCTTCGGAAAGCAAGTATGTCTATAGAGCTTACCTTCCATGGTGGTGGAATTTAAATTTGCTGAAACTAAAGCAATACAATTATTCATTAGGTTATTATCCAGACGTAGCAAATAGTCATGACTACAGTGATTAGGTATATTTTTAATTTTATAACATAACCTATTTGGGATTTTGCTCTGAAATCACAAATATTAGCCGTGGTTTGTAAAAATTACTTCTTGTACACGTACCCATGATTGTTTCAATAGCATTTGGTTTATGGAAATATGGTTGTTGTGCCATTTACTTTACTTTTATTCACCGAACAACATTTACTTTAAAGTAATTTACCTTAACTAAGTCGGTCACCAAAGGAAAGTTTACGAGGCAATGTATATTTTATATTGCAAAAGTGCTTTATTTTTAAACCTAAAATAAGTGCAAAAGCTTGATTAGTGTTCGAATACATTTTTCAATGTTATCAGCAAATATAAATGCCTCAGTGGAGTTCAGGCTTTCAAAACAACCACAATGCCAGAATAACTTTCCAATGCTACACTTAAAAAAACACCAGCAACCGGCATAAGCTCGTGTGATTGTATTTTGTTTAAAATGAGTAATTACTCAAAGCCTCTATTTTTGCAGTTCCTTAGCAATATTACATACCATCAACACCGTGGTTTCAGTTTTATTTCATAGAACATAGCTGATACATTATTGACTTCGATTTATTTTAAGAAAATCAATCAATGAAATATACATCACGTACATGAATAATATGTCTAAACTTGAGTGTTTTAATACCATGCTAGAGAAAGTGACTATATCGGAAGAAAAAATACTTCTATTTAAAAACTCACCGTAAAGAAAGAACAAACCGAAGAAACCCAGGAGGAATACCTTTGCCATTACTGCAGTGAAAGTATACTCTCAGAACCGCACACAAACGAAACTGTCGGTCGGAATATTTATACCAAACAGACGCCCTTTTTGTGCTTACATTTTCACTTGTTCTTTTTTGAGCATCAGAGATATAAAGGTGACCAAATGTGCTTGTAAAAAAGAAATATGTAGTAAACAACGGCAAGTTGGTGACCTTAAAACTTTTTGCACAAAAATAGCCGAAGTGTTACTCTTTTTTCGCCCTAAGGGCCACGGGCTAGCATATTCAGGGTATGCCTTCATTTTTAGTCTATAGCACCGAAACAAATATAGACCCCCGAGGAAAACTAAAGTTATTCCCATTTTCTTTTACTTCCAATTAATATAAAATATTTTGTCCCGCTTTGTTCCCAATGTATTTTAGTTTGCGCCTAATTCAAACTGCATTATTGGGTGTTTTTCCTGGTTTAGTAGCTTTTTCTTGTCTGTTGCGGAAAATGTCTCCTGCATTGGTCGCTTCTAGCTGTTCATTAGTGCTTTTATACCAATACAATTACAATTCAAGCCGATTACACGTATACACTGTAAAACGTATATCGCGATTGCCAACAACATTGTGTGCATTGAGTAAGAATTCTAACTTTTGTTTTAACTGTCATACAAGAAGAAAGAAGTCATTTATTCGTACGTTTTTGTAGTGAACGTACCAATACCCCTATAGTATTGTGTACAAATGTAATAATTATTTTAAGGATGTTTACTTATATCACAAGTTGCTATCTTGCCCAGAGTATTGGTTGTAGGATCTTCAGATAATTCAAGCTTTGATACTTCAAACCAAGTTCTTTCAAGTTTCACTGAACACGAGCAGCGTGTACTCGATATGTAGAAACGCTGCTGTATATATTCCATTAACCTGTACAAAGCAACAATGACATTCAATGTGAACACCACTTTGCAAAATTCAATATTTTGCCGAGTGCTACCTCTTTACCTCAAAATAGTGGTATTAATTAGAAGTACATCGCAAAGGTGTTTCCATCCAAAAGTCCCCCGTATAGCAAATCGTGAAAAATATTCGTGCCACAAAAGGTCTGTGGTGGCGAATTTGGCAAAAAGGAAAGATTCCTTGTCACTTTCTGTATTTAATATGGTTTCAATGAAGCTATATTACAAAGTGATAAATATTTGTCTATCATAAATACTTTTGATTTTAAAACCAGTTGGTTTCTCCCTTGCGTTGAAAATAAAGCCACATCAAAAGCAAATTCTTAAGACGGAGTTTAGAATTATTGAAAACTGAAATTATTGTTTGCGAAGAACACCTGAAATCGGCCGCTTTTATTTCGGCTTTTTATTGTCTGACTTTGCATAAAACACTTGCTATCATAAACTTGAGCATTTGAAATCTCTGCAGCGTGGTTCGCGCTGAGGTGCTAGTGATAAAACTAGTGCCTAGTTTTCTTTCATGAGGCGACACATGACATCGTATTCAACTGAGACTGTATTAAAATAGCATACGTTGTAGTGTTACAATGGAAAGCTTCGAGCATGTAAGGGCGAATTTGATAAGCATGTTACTTCATGAGTGATTCATTAGCAATATTTTGAAAAGACTAGGAAAGTGAGAGTTCGAAACATTTACTTTTAACGCCCCTTCTCGAATGAAATAAACAGCTGAAGGAAGTGCAGAGTTTACGTCATTGTTACCACTTTACGGTCAACCCAATGGAGCCACACGCCCATGTACATTCCGACTCTCCTCCTGCAGTTTTGCAGTGTTTTGATTGTGTCTCAATTTGCTGTGGAATACAAAAGTTCTGGATATCTTTATACGCTCAAAATTCCGTAGTGCTATCCCTGAGCTGACGCGCTCTAATATTGAAGTAGGATCTGCTTTCATATTTCGGTTTTTTCCGTGTACTTCTTCCCGTTTTCTGAGGTGCCTTACGTACAATATTTGTGCTTGCTTTTTTCCTGATTGTGCGTTATCTTTTATAGCTGTTTCGAGGTTATTCGTTTTCGTTTTTTACTCTATCAGTTTTTTCCGCTATGGGCATAATTGCGGCTTTTTGTACAGGCTGCCTGCACTGTTTGATATTACAACTGTCATGGGCTTGAAATGCCGAATACACTGACTTGTTTCAGGTAATCTTTGTTCTTGAACTTGAATAAACAGACTTAGCTTAACAGTAAAAGCGATCTCTGAGATGGGAAAGCAGAAAATCTCAGGAACACCCGAACGTCTGTTAATCATTATACTAAATCCTAAACGTTCGCAAAGTGTTGAGTGCCATTTTTTGCTGAAATTAGGTTTATGAGATAAGAAAACCTTGGACTGACGATGTAAAGTTTTTTAAACGTATCGGACATATTTTTTGTTTCCTAAAAAGGTTCTTTTTCAATGGTGGTTTTCCTTAGATATTCAGAAGCTGCAAAGAGCAAAGTTAACTACAATTAGTACTCACTTAGCACAGATGAGCAAGTTGGATGCATGTATTTATTTAAAGTTGTCCATTTGTTGCCACCAGATATGTTTACATTTTTTTTTTTGTAAAACACCATTAGTACTGAACACAGTGTTTATCGCAAGCAAGGAACGTTCATTCGTGTGCGAAAAACATTTTCTTTCGTTTTAATATGAGAAAATGTGCAATTGTGTAGCCTGCGTATTTGCGTGGTTTTTTCAACCTGAGGATGACCTTGAATGCAACAGTCAAATCTTTTTATAAAACATACCATTATTCAATGTGATTTGTTCGATATACGGTGTTTTCTGATATTATCAAAGAGGCCTACAACAAACTTCTGCATTAAAGTTGTTATGGTGTGACCAGCTCATTGAAAACACGAGAACAAAGAAAAGACAATGGCACCCAACATGAATGGTATTCTACTAGGAAGAAAATTGATAGTCGAGTAATGTATAGCTTTTTGTAGTAATCACTGATTCCCTCCCGGACATTTGCCTTAGCCCCATCAGTCGCATCCTCAGCACGCGACATATTTCGACGAGCGGAATTTCACTTTCCTGTGGATCGACGCAGCACATGGGTAGCAGAAAGCGCTTCTGGCAACGTCGAGCGAGAATTGCTGGTGTCGTGAAAGCAGCACACGGAGCTTCGGAGGGTTTTTCGTTCTTTCTTAAAGCACTCTGGGCCAAAAAGGAACGGCTTGCACGTACTTGATCGAGTGCCACACAGCCGCCACAAAGGAGTGTTGCAAAGCGAGGCTGCCAACAGACGCGGTGTGCTGCTTCTGCAGTTCATGAAAGGAAGGACAGGCGGGTTGTGTGATAGATCAAGTGGGCTCAGGAGTCGACATATCCAATGCTTATTTTGGTATAGAAAATACATTTTACATGCACAATGGCTGACGGACTTAGAGAATTGGCTCTAAAGTGTAATTCTTTTTTTTAAGCTTCTTTATGTACAAATTTGACGTATTTTTAAGCCAAACAGTTCAAACGTCAATGTTCATTATCTGAGGATAAAAATGAACCATGGGACTTCTGCATTTTTAAACAAAGTTTAAATTTGTCCACAAAGACCATTCTCATAAGTATGTTTAGCTGCGCCTAACCAAACATTTATTTGCGAACAGAACCATCTCCGCCCGAAAATATCTGACCGCCATATCAGGGTTCTGAAAAGACGTGGTGTATTCCGGGAACGCTTCCTTAGAACACATGTTGTAGAAAGAGCTGGAATATTTTTTATTTGTACTCCTCCTTTCAACACTGTGAAAAAAATCACGTTGATTCGTGGGCACCAGTACAAAAAGCTTGTGCCTTGTTACTTCAATGTTCACTGACTAGCTGGGTCTAATAAAATGTCGTATTTTGGGAGCAGTTCAAAGCGTTTTGAGTTCACATGTTTGGTGAGGAACCCCCCGCCGTCAGGCTACACAGTATCGTACGGTGGTCATCTTTCGAAGTTTCTGGAAGTTCCTGCGTGATGCCGTAACCAGGGCAATTGTGGCACTTCCTGCCTATCTGCAAACACTCGCAGGAAGCAGCATAACCCTGCTGAATGAACATTCAGGATCTTTATAGTGTAGTTGGCCTTCCTCAACCTTGCCGCCATAATGCAGAATAAACGTTTTACAGAATTAAGGCTGAATTTCAGGACGTCAATATTTACGAAGAGACCATGCGCTCTCCAAGCCCACCTGCGACACTGCACAGCCAAGGCAAATATTCCAGCTGCATTATCAAAGCCAGATATCAGGATTTACGTCACAAGGAAAACTTATAGACTACATAAACACCGAGCATACTAGTACAGAATTTATAACGCATCCACTCGTCCACCCCGATACTGATGGGGGTTTTGTTTCCAAGGCGTGATAAATACTCGCGCTATACAAAATATGCAAAACGATGTCGGGTGTAAACGATGCCTTCAAAATGGACACGCGAAAACCCAAACAAAAACCTCTACTAAAAGCAAAGCCAAAACTTTAGGCCTGTCATGAGACACCTTTTGCACACCGGCCGTTGCAGCACCAGTAGCAACAGTACAGTTTGTTCTTTTCCCAAAAGATCAAGAGAGCAGAGGTGCGCTTGGCGAAGCAAGTAGATAATGAGGAACACATCACTTGGTGGGTATCTCTTCATCTACTGTGGCGGCCTGGCACCCGATGCTCTCAAGTTATTGCTTCTATGGACAAACAAAAACATCGTCCAACTGAAACCATCCTAATTCCTGCTGATGGCCGTGCTACACACGCAGCTCGTAATTTTTTTCGGACAAGAAACACGGGTTGGGACAAAAATTAAGATATGCTCCCCAAGTAAACTTGCTTGCATCACAGCAACGAATTGTACTACAGATTGATGCAACAATAACTAATTTCACGGTTTTCAATGAAATATAGTTTGTTTACCCTCAAAGTATTTTTCTTTACTTTTATTGCTTGCAGTTGAGGTAGTTTTGGACAGCTTTGTCATCACTAGGTGTTCTGCTCCTTGAATTTCCTCTTTGGCGAGTGCCTGTTTACATGTACAGAACCATGCGGAACAAGTGCGCTAAAGGCCCACCTTTGAAAGGCTTCGGCCACATGGGACCTCAACACGGCAAGGTCACCTGGATGTCCCGTGCCTCCAGCCTTTTCATTCAGGTTCAGTGTTAGAACCAGGTATATCATCCGGTTAACCGACTGCCTCCTAACCACCGTTTTAGGGGCTGGTTCGCCAACGCCATGTTTACCCAAGAGGCCGGAGCAGTTCGGCTATAAATGTTAATAAAGAAGCTCAGAGAACGGGGTACCGTTTCGACCCTGTGGCTGCCTCGCTACAGACACAGTGTTACCCGTATATTTATAAAACCTAAGAGAATAGAAGAATCGCAAGGTGGTGGATGCCGGACATTCGCAATTTCCCGCGAATATAACAACTGACGCGCTGTTAACCACAACAACGAGCCGAAACTGACAGGCATTAAATCACGGCACCATGCATTCAGGCCCACACGTTGAGTGGGATTTTCTATGTTGGTTCTGCTCCAAGAATGAGGGGAGCATATTAACTGCCAAGTGTCGACGACACATTTGTGTAGCTCCCGAAAAGTACGCTACGCCTCCTTTTTTACTAGGTTTGACGAGGCGTTGTCTGTAAATGGTTGTTGCAGAAATCCATCATGGGCATTCTGCACAACCTTGCTGGAACAAATAAATGCATCACCTAATATTTCATTGCCGTTTCATGTCATGTGCAGGCTACCTGTCACCGAACGCCAGCGCCGGCGCAGGAAATATATCCCCTAATCTGCTTCAGAGAACTATTGCTAAACGATGGCTGCACATCTGTGATCGCAGAATGCACTTTCCTGGATATTTGCCTCATTCTAGGCAGAACCTCAGCTTTAGTTTAACCTTATTCAAATACATTTGCCTATTGGACGCCAAAGAAATTGTCCCGTCGGGCGCCAGCCATGTTTGAACCTTGTATATATTATCCCGCAGACGGCGTGCTGGCAGAGTTAGCAAGAGAAGATGGTCTGGCCAACAGCCTCCATAGCACTACTCTTCACCAGTCGGTTGCTAGAAGAATCGACTTGGCAATACTTCGTGACAAAAATAGGAACGGTCACTGGTTGATACCATTTTAGGTGGCTTGACAAAGAACAACAAATTTACACAAGTACATTTTCACGCTGCTTTGCCCACATTCTTTACACAGGAAAGCAAATATCAGACATGAATTCAATGCATGATACACGTTTCCCATTTTTAATAAAAAATAAACTTTGCAAGTAAAATTCTATACCTCAAAAAAACTTTTCGTCATTATTCGCCCAGCAGCAGTAGCAGCTACATCTTATGGTAGGGTTCAAAGATCGAAAGTAACAAAAGGTTTAGTAAAAAGCCTGTGGAATCGAACAGCGGCAATAATGAATTAGATTGACCAAGCCGTCACTGTCGTTTAAATGCTGGTAGCCAATCCTGAGGGGACGAGAGGGAAAGGTGGTGAGGAAAGCAAACAAGAAATTTATATCACAGGGGTGGAGGGAAGCTATTTTTGTTCGCCAATATGCAGGGAAGTGAGCATAAAAAACTTAGCAATAAACCTTTGCTTTTTAAAGACCTAAAGAGCGCTGTTTCTAGAAGTTTTTTGAGATATCGTCGAATATTTCTTTTAGTAGCGTGGTTAGTTGATTCATATTCACTGTGTCTCCTGAGACACAGCTTGGCTTCAACAGAGAGGCATAAAAGGTGCTAAAAAAACAAGCGAAGGTTTTCATTGGCAGTAGCTGGTCACCAGCGGTCACTTGTAGTGAGCTGCAAAGCGTATCAGGATAGTGAGCTATGTAATTTCTCCAAGACGGTGATCACAGAAACTACGGTTTCTAATTTGAAGTGTGAAGCAAGAGCTCTTCGCGTGCCTTGTTTTGCAACCCCCCCAAAGCCATTTCCAAACTCGCGTCTGAGGCTACCGCAATGCAGAAGACACTCGAAATCGGAATGAGGCAGTACGACCGCCCAAACAATTCGCTAGTTTCGGAGACGATTGGTGCCGGCGTCATTACCACGGACTCACTACGCGACACCACACATGCAGTGGTGAGGGAGGAGCTGCGGAAACTTTTTCCGACGACGACGCTACAACCTCAAGTCTCTTCCTTGACTAACGTGATCCAGGAAGAAGTACAGCAGGCATTGGGAACTTCTTTTTTTTTAAGTGCGTGTGACATTTGAGTCAAACTGCCATCAAAATTTTAAATGCCATGCGAAGTAGAAAGAATTCCGCCAAACTGGACGAGAATTCTCGAAGGTAGTTAAATGTTTCCGCGTTTACTTGTCATGTTTTGTTGTCGCCACAGCGGCGCAGTTTTGTTTACGTAAAGCAACAAAAACAATTAAAAGTCTACAGTGCCAAAAAACGCAATTATTAGTGTAAAATGGAATAAAATGCCAATACAAAACCAAATATGCCCAACATAGGCTATATTCTTTTTTTTGTTTTTGCACCGCAGGCGTTTGGAGTACCAAGGTTTTTTTATAATCGTACACAAAAAGATTCTTTTGGTTTTTTAAAAAGCTGTTGTTCGAAAACCAGATTTTACTCATAAATAGTTTTAAATGTTGCATGCAGAAGCTGCGTGATAGAGCATGACCATCCGAACTTCAAAGGCCTTTGAGATTGGTTGACCCAAAAACAGTTCAAAAATTTATTTGAAAAATGTACTGAAACAGCTCAAATGTGGTGTTTGAGTAAAATATTTTTGGTTAATAAGTCTTACATACGCTCGTGTAGCACGGCTATCCTACCGTGAGCAGTTCCCGTCATATCAACGTAATAATGGGCCCTATTAATACAGGACATTCGTTGTCACTTTTCATGACCATATTCTTGGAAACTTTATGTGGAGGTCTCTGCCCCAGTTGGCATTTGGTGAATCTTTTTTTTCTAAATTTGAATCTATGAGTGTTTACGTGCATTGAAATTATTTACATGCAGTTGATTCTCAGGGGTTTTGTTTCTCTAGCAGGCGAATTTTATTGCCAACCACTGCAGCCGCACTCTTAGAGATCGAGGTCTAAAATACACGTGTACATAAACATAGGTGCAGAGCTCCGGTTTGTCTCAATTATTCTATCCCTTAATGTGGCATTCCCTGTAATCTATCCTCTAACTCGCTCATCTGCCGGGGCCAAGACATCTGCGTAAATGTGGCTCCAATGAACACCTTGCCCGGAACTCTGAATGTGAAGAACAACCATGTGTGAACTGCAAGTGCAACCCAAAGCAGGACACTCTAGGTTTGCTTAGAGTGGAAAAAAGAAAAAAAAATCATCACACTGAAAGGGACTCAAAAACTTTCATTTCGAGAAGCGCGCAGGCGACTGACAATAGCGCACACCCGATCCTACTCCGTTGTGGTGAAACAGGGCACGGAATCACAGCAGTCCACGGCGTCTGCTGAAACCACACAGAGTGAGGCTGAAGCAAGGCCCCCGCGCCCCCGGTGGAAGCAGCTAGCGCTGCTCCACCACCCCGGGAGCGGGCTGCGCGGACCCCTTGTTCGGAAGTCCCGATTGCGTCACCCCACACGGCGAAGTTGAACGCTTCAACAATTGTGCATCCTGCACGAACCTTCAGCGTCTCTGAAGATATCATGGACAGAACTGAGGGCGGTTCTCGGCCGTGTACTTCGGTGGTGCTTCGGAACTCCCTAGAAAATAAAGAAAAGAAAAACCATATCCCCGGGACGAAAACCTAGTTTTCCCTGATACAAATAGAACATGGCATTCCTAGTCTACTGGAATTGTAGCGGACCTAAATATTTTAAATGACGTCAAAGAAATATTTGCAAGTCATTACTCTGTAGTCTTGTGTGTTCAGGAAACAAACTTGGGTCCTAAACATCAGAACATACTGAAAGGATACCAGGTCCTTCCTTGTGACCGAGAGCAGGCCTTATAGGCTCTCTGGTGGCGTCGCCATATTTGCGGAAAATGGTATTGCAGCCAAAGAACACAAACTGAAAACTACGCTAGAAGCGGTGGCTACCACCCTGCTTGTATTCGTCACAATCAGTGTGCTGTTTGCACTTGAAACCGACACTCATGGCTTCACTGCTTGTTCTAGAAGACTTAGTAAATCAGTTAACAGAACCGTTCCTAATAGTAGGTGATTTTATTACCCACTCATCTTTTTGGTTAGGTGAAAAAAGTGATGTAAGAGGTGAGATTTTAGAAGATTTATTTTGTCCAATAAGGTCTACCTACTGAATACTGGATAGCCTACCTACTGCTCCCCAATCTCAGGAAAGATGAGCTGCTTAGATTTATCCTTTAGTTAACCATCTGGTTTTAGCGAATTTAAATGGGATATCCAAGCCAACCCAAACGGGAGCGATCATCTTCCTGTACCCATTAGCATGACATCATCACCAACAATTATCCCAGCGAAACCACGCAGGTTGAAAATTTAGTTTGCCGACTGGAGACTTTTTACTTCCGAAACGAATTTAGACCATTTTTTTTCTATACACTCTTAGTATTGACGCGTTGAATGACGTGTTTACATCCACCATTGTTTATGATGAACGCATGGCTATGCCACAGTCCACAGGACTGATGAGGGAAAAGCACCAAGTATGGTTGATCAAAGATGCAATGCGAAAAATGCCGCAAAATAAATCATAGGGGTCTTTAAAGGTACCCAACACAGGAAAATGTAATAAACTTTTAAAAGGTAAGAGCTAAAGCATGGTACATTCTCCGCAAAGCAAAGAAAGCTTTATGGCAAAAATATGTCTCATCTATAAACATCTCAGCACCACCAAAAAAGTTATGGGAGCAAATGTTTAAGCTAAACTGGACATACTGTCCCTAGACACTTCCACATTTATTAGCCCCGGATGGGAAACAAGCCTTGAAGAACCGGCAGATATCCTGGGTGAACCCTTCGCCAAAGCATCAAGTTCGGCTTACTAAACAACAGCGTTCTTGAAGTGTAGAAACACAGCAGAGAAACAAGCACTGCCAACATGTGGTGGTGAAATCGGAACATACAAAATTTTATATCTAAGGGGTTGTATATTTCGTTAGTGCCACCGCATGTTGGCAGTGCTTGTTTCTCCATGAACTAAAAAAAGCTCTTTAGGCAGACCGCCCCCGGGAAATATATTGTACATTATGAAATCCTCGCTCATCTGTCGTGTCCTGCTGTAGAAGCACTTCCGTAGTTTTTTAACAAAATTTGGGTATCGACAAAATTCCCACAGCTTGGAAAAAAGCATTTATGGTAGCATTCTTCAAACCCGGAATGCCGCCAACCTCCCCTAGTTGTTATAGGACAATAGCCCTAACGAGTTGCCTGGCCGAAACATTTGATCTTTTTGTGAAGGCCAGGTTAAATTTTGTTCTATAAATAAATGAACTGCTAGTCATTCTCCAGTGCTGCTTTAAAAAGCACGATCAACAACTGATCATCTTGTGTGCCTCAGAAATTTGGAACGAGAAGCATTTATACACAAACAACACTGTCTTGCTGTCTTTTTTGTCCTTTCCTACATAGAGGTTTGCCGTAATGCGGGATCTAGTAGAATTAGGTATCCGTGGAAGAATGCTGAATTGGCTCGATTACTTCGTGACAAATTGTTCAATTCAAGGGCGCCTGGGCTCAACTATGTCGAGGAATTTCGTACAGGAGAACGGGTTCCCTCAGGGCTGTATTCTTAGCACTACACTGTTTCTCCTATAAATAGACTCCATATCCAAAATATCTACCAGGTTTATTATGTATTCTGTCTATGTTGATTTCCTTCAAACAGCTTGCACAACCTCCAATGTAACAACATGTGAGAGCAAAATTACAGTTGACCATAAATAAACTGACAGCATGGTGAGACAGAAATGGTTACCAGTCTTCACCACACAAAACACTCGCTAATCTTTTCTCACTCAAACGAGGCTTGCAGGAGGACCCCACCCTACACCTAAAAAAAATAAATTTACCCATAAAAACGAACACAAATTTCTTGACATAATATTTTCGAAAAACTCACTTTCCTGCCTTACAACAATAACTTGAGAAAAAAAAGCCTCCCGAGTTCTAAAGATACTTAAGGTTTCATCAAGCAAACACTTGGGTTCTGACCCATCATGCTTTTGAATAGTGTATCACTCCCTTCGCTATTGCTTAGACTATGGTTGCATTGTGTATGTTTCAGCAAGGCAGTACTACTTAAAAGAACTCGATCCCGTAAAGAACTTAGGTTTATGTCTCTCATCTGGTGCATAGAGGACATCACCCATTAGTAGTCTTTATGTTAAAACCAACAAACCACCACTTACATACAGAAAACCCATGCTTGCATGCTCATACATCTCAAAGATCCGTTCACTTCTGAAGCTTCTCTGCTGGCTCATAGTTACGAAATGCCCGTCTAGGACACTAGGTTGAAGCAGGTGCGGTTGTCTTTCTATTGGATTTTTCTAGTAAAAGATCAAACTGGTCCGTTTACTCTGCAGTGGATGAGCTTCTGGGCTTTTATTGACTTCTCTGCTAATGGAACCCATAGAGAGCATAAAGGGTGCGTAGCAAGCAACTACTACGGCTCCTGCACAGACAGTATTTATTTGTATGTGCGGTTGTTCCTCGAAACGTCGAATTACAAAGGCAACACGGGATATCCAAGATTATTTATGGCTAGTGACATCAGTGCAAAAAACTCTTCTTCTCAAAGTAACATTGCTAGCGGCAATTAGAAAGAAAGGTAAGAATACATGCACTTTGCTTGAAACACTGATAACACCACCACAGTCCGCATGATGGTAAAAACAAAACATAGCCTTTGCTCAATAAATGCATGGTTTGCGGCATTATCTTTTGGCTCACTCATGTATTATTCGCAGGATGAAAGACGGAAGCCATTTTTGTGACAAATAATTCCTTCACCAGCCCTACCGTCTATTTGTTTTCAGACTATTATCACTATTTTGTAAATTGAAAGCGAATGGGTATGTTTTTAGTGTTTATGAAGGTGTGATCAGTAATATTTAGCATTTTAGTGTACCAAGAAGTGAGGTGACGATGCAAAAAAAAAGTAAAATCTTCTGAGTTGTAAGGGAGGATGAAAATAACACTTCTATAAAATACCGTTTTGGATATTTGATACAAATATATACTTCATCATCCAGAGTGCAGAGGATAACGGCGTTATTCAAGTATTTTTACCAGGCGCTATTTTGTGGGCTAGTAGGTAGTCACCGAGGGTTCGAACTATTTACTCAATAAATATTTAGTGATATATTTTATAAAAAAAACACACCTGTCTCTTTAGAACAGATTTAAAAATACTAAAAATAAAACAATTGTGACTAGCACCTTCACTGAAGGATAGCACCCAAGACTGCTTAAAAAGTAAAAGCGGCCCAAGCCAACGCTATCTAAAAAGAGTGGCTTGGCTATAGCTGTACCCTGATTCGGCATATAAAGTCATGCCTAGGTATTTACAGTAAAAAACAAACAACGCACTCTCAATCTGGGAGCACTTCAGAGGTATTGTCCTGATGTGTGAACCCTTTGCTTATTGAGGCTTAGAATAATTTTCGAAAGTGAATTTCTTCGGTGACGTATCGTTACTTTAACGTGAATAGGCTGAAACTCTCAAACACCCTTTTTTAGAAAAAAACTTCCCAAGCTTGCGATGCCTCCTCAATAGTACAAAAAAACCAGAGGAGCGCGACAGCTTAGACGGAGAGGAATGGCGGCTAGCCAGCGGCACAAAACTAATTGTGGCCAAAGCAATGCATAAAATGTAGCAGTCTTGACAGGGAGGTTGAACAGTTATCTTATACGTGAAGAAAGCTCGCTGTGACAATGGAAGACAAAAACTCCCGTGCTCGTGCTATACTTTTTGCGAATTGTCCTTCTGGAGTGTGACGCAATGAGTTTTCTCCACATAGGTTTGCAGAAAGGTTTATTTCCCCTTTGGAATGGACATAAAACAGACCCCAATGCTTAATAACGTATGTCTAGCTTCTGAAAATTCTCCTACATTTCTGCCGCTACAGGCTGCACTAATTTTTATGTAATTGTCGTTTCCTTGTAATACGCCACCGAACAGCGAACTTTCAAAAATTACTTACAACATAACAATATTGAGTACATTTGCCTACACAGTACACCAATATATAAAGTTTGGAGAAAAGGCTACAAAAACACTTGTCAGTAATTTCTTGTGCACAAAGGTAAGCAATGACTAACAAAACGGGTGTACATTTGGCTGCCTTTGATATCAAACTACGGTCTCTTGATTTAGATACCAATGCCCCAGCCCGCCACCTCATCCTCCACACACGCTAGACTAAACTGTGCAGGCTCGGTTTGTCAAGAAAAGATCATGGCGCAGTCAAACGTAATTTTGTGCATTCGACAAGCGGAGAGATAAGCAGGAAGGATTCTTTATACGAGGCACGCTGATTCGCAGGAGCAGTCCGGAAATTTCAAGTCGAAGTTTTGGACTTTTGGCGGAGCAAATCTGCATATCACTTACGTGAAACACTGCACTAAGGAGGTGCGCATAACTTTTGGCACCTGTAGACACTTAGTACTACACACAAACGTGTTTGTTTTCGAACTTTATCAAACAAACCGCGGGCAAAGCCTGTAATAACCTGACGCTCTTGGCCTTATCTGTAGACTCCCTTAGGCATCAAGACATTGTGGCGTGTTGCGTGACATGTCCACGTTCAAAGTGATTCAAATCATGCTTTGTTTTAAAAGTGCTACTAATTTAGATCTACGCTCACCATTTTACACCTATTCGGTGTAAATTAGAGTAAAAGGGCCAAGAAGGGCAAAGTATGGGCACAGAATGATGCCTAAACTATTAAACGGCACAAATGGAGTAAATGTTGAAGCCAAAAAGGACGTCACACTACAACGTATTATATAAGTATTGATGGGCCAAGGCATAAAAATGCTTCTAATGATGACAGAAGAGTAAACCTCACTGAAAAATTCCCCGCATTTCCCCGAGGGGAAGAATCTGAAAGTGCGAATGCACGAGTTGAATTTGCGCGGTTCGGTAATGTTCGCGAAATAGAGATCACACACACACACACAACTACAAAGAAAGAAAGATGGATTTATTCACAGACACCTATTTGTGTTGTCGTTGTACTTGATTGCTAGAGCGGATCTCAGCTTTGAAATTTCGTGTCAGTACTCCTTTAAGCCGGTGCATTAGCCCTTCTCACGCCCGATTCCTGGTCAATCCCCCACGTGGGTATGTGCCATGTCAGCGGCCAGGCAGCGCGCGCCCATCTCCCCCCGTTGCTAAGGAAGACGAGGAGCGCGCGCACACGCAGCTGTTGCTATGCGGACTACGGCGGCGGACGATTCAGGCTCGCTTAAAAGTGCATTCGCACTTAAAAATTTTCACACGCTGAGGCAGAGCAAGAGTTGGCCGTGAAGCTTTCCTAAGAAATATTTTATAACTGCTCTAGAGCCGCGACCTCTATAGGCACGGTCATGGGCATTCCAGATGAAGGTAGCCATATATATTATATATATATATACCTTATATATCTATATATATATATATATATATTATTATATATATATATATATATATATATATATATTTCTAATATATATATAGGGCTAGTAGGGACAGAGACCCACGAGAAAGGCACAGAAAAGAATAAAATATTTTACTAACTTTTCAGGAAAAGAGACTTCCTTTTTTCAGAATACTCTCAAGACAGAAGGTTGCCTTCCTGACACGTAAGTAAACTTTTTTTATCATAGTCTGTGTTTGTTAAGAACCTAAAACATATAAGTGCATGCAAAATTTCCGCTTCCCAGGTAACCAATCAGCCCTTGCCTCAGTCCTAGATGCAAGACCTGCAAACATCTCCAGACGGATTTCATTGTCGATAGCTACGCCATCCAATACGTTCACAAAATTATTCAAGCTTCACGTGCAATTGCTCGAACAATTTGTATATGCTATAATGCTCATTCTGTCAGAAGCAGTACATTGGAGAGATGAGTCAACCGATAAACTTACGCCTGAATGGTCATCGGGCCGACACCCGCAACAGTGCCTCCATAGCAGTCGCGGAACACTTCAACCAGCCCAACCAAAACTTCGATGATCTCAAGCTCTATATTATGCACTTAAACTTTCAGTTTCCAAGAAACCAGAATTACAGAGAATGCTACTTATTCCATAAATTCAATTGCCTGGAGCAATCAGGAATGAATGCTTCGAAAGGCAGTTTAGAAACCTTACGGTACCTCAATCGAACAGAAAAATAATGCTTTCACAAAACGTGGGCTTTTCCATTCGCAACAACCCTGCCTGCCCATACCCAAAGCTGTTACTTGAATTCAATTTCGTTCCTTCCTTTTTTTCCTTTTTTTCTCTTGCTTGTAGCCGATTTAGACATACCACACGCACTCACATCCCTCGAACTTCGGTACACACACACTCGCAAGAAGGAAAAAGTAAAAAAGAACGAAAACCGAAAAAAATTCCTCGAATCCACCGCAAAGCTCCCAGGGGATGGTACCCGCGCATTCCCTTCCATTATTCTACGAACACTGGCCTCCAAACTCGGAATGCTTCGGTCTAGATGGGCTGTGGAGGTTTACGAGTTTTCTCCCTCACACACAGTTCAGTAACGTGGTAATTGCACCCCACGTACGCGCCTTTCGGACCCAAACTTCTCCAAAGCCTCCTTTGAGGTCGCCCGGCACCACGGCAGCCGAGGTTAAACCATTCCTCCCTGCTCCCTCATGCCGTCTCGTAGTTTTCCCTCTTTCTCTCTTGCGGGGTTCTGTCCCATTCACTACACCTTCATTTCTTTTCCACTATTTCACTCCTTTCCAACGTCCGTTGACCGACTCTGCTGTCCTCCTTTGAGCCCCGCTCTTAACAACCTCCCGCCTCTCTCTCAAACTCAATCTCTATCTACAAAACAGTGTGCCAGAGATGAACCCTGATGATGAACGTTCCTAGAGGTCTGATGCCGCTACCTTCTTCAAAGTATAATTTCTATCTGGTGACCATCATCAAAGCCCCCTCGTTCTCTGGATTTCATCTACGAAGATGACGGGACAAGGTAAGCAGCCTCTCTTCTCTCTGGCACACGTATGTCTAATTGGAGACAGCCACTTCAAGTACATTGAACATCACTTTCCGTTTGGACAACATCCACAGTACATTAGATTCCGAAGCGACGCCACAACTCAGAACATAATTAGCTCATAGATGTTGCCCTACGCAACATCACGCACTTTATACTGCACTTCGGAACTAAAGATTTAAAATACAACAGCGCTGGAAACACTTTCGAAGCAATCAAATCTATCGTACGAGATGTTCAGACCAATCGACCCAACGTGGAGATAACACTGACAACATTGCTTCGCCGAATCGAAAACAATCACCAGCCACCCACATCGCAGATACACAGAATCATACCCCTTAAAAGGCGAAGAGTTTGGCTCAATGACGCCCTCCTTCACTTAGAACTCACACAACAAACCGTGGACATCATCTACCACACAGAAATCTATCATGGCCCCCTGGGACATCTGGCCAAAGTCGGTTTACACCCTATATTGCGAGGTGTTTGGATAATGGCAGAAAACATTAGGCACAGGCTGAGCAAGTCGTTTGAGGTGACACTCCCTTGTACAGTGACCACCGGCCGGCAGTGGCCAGCACCGAGCTGCAGAGCGAACCTGATATGGCCAACAGTAGCGAGCCACCCTGTCCCTCCTAGAACACTACATGCGACGCGAGCACACCAACGGGAGATGCAGCCACAGCACCAGCAAAACAACACGTAGGAGAAAACATTTCGGCCCACCAAGGACATCACGCTCAATCTACACGCACACACCTACGCGCACTAAAACGCAAACAAGCAGCCCCAACAGACATCGAGGTGGGCATCGCCCCTGACAGCCCCCCTAAACAATAGACTCCGAACAAAAAAGCACCATCCCGTAGGTGCACCCTGAACCAACAAAAATTACCTGCATTAAGCGGACCGAACGCCTTACCCCCCAAATCGCGCGCTTTCCTCAGGGTGCGAAAAGTCGCTGGCAAACAAACACACTACAGATTCCACCTCAACATCTATTCGTCTTACCTCCAAACCTGAAAATCCCCAAAAGACTCCGCCTTAAAGCTACTTGTTCCCTTGGTGCTCTCCCCTCTCAACTAGAAGCTAAATGGCATGACACTTTGTAGAGTGCATCGCTTTCCCTTCTAGAAATTTTCAGAGAGCACTGTGACAAACAAATTAATGTTTTAGATTAACAGATCAAAATCATTCCATTCACTCAGCAAGAAAAACATGATCTTTATGCCTTTAGAGGCCGTAAGAAACACGAGCTGTACAAGAAACCAAGAGTTAAATTTGAACGTGACCAGCTCCTTTTACCTGACACACATTGCACTATTGAACCTCTTTTTCTCGCTAAGACTGAATACGTGGCACTATATGATTTGACGTTCCCTGCAGACACATAAGAACCTGCTACGTTGGACTTTTTCCCTCCCGATAATAATCAAAATGTAGAATCTAGCTCCGAAAGTACGAGTAACAGCAACATCACACCTCTTCCCGAACGGAATGTTGCATCCGCCGGTCCCATCACGTGTAACAGCAACGTTATAGATATTTCAGAAACATTATCGACAACTGAAAAATTATCCTAGAACGAGGCCTCACTTTCTGCTCAACCAACCACCACGTTAATGAATACGAGTTACACAAGGATCTCACCGAATTTTCCAGCAGAATAAGACTGAAGGAATTCCTTTCCGATTAGCAAGGAAATAGTGAAATCAATGACGACGCACTCCGCGCAAAAAGCACTTGGACGCCAGATGCCGAGGAATCTACAGAACTCAATTTGTATATAAAATCAGTATAAAAAGAAATAATAACGACAACAAAGTAATCAAACGAAAAAACTTGACCTCCTCAGAAGAAGTCATTCTAAATAACCTAGAAGCCAGAACGGATATAATCATTAAACCTACAGACAAAGGAGATTACATTGTCATCTTACCAATATAAAAATATAAGGATGTGGCCTTCACGCAGCCTAACATCTATGGCCACTACCAAACTTTAGACAATGATCCCAGCAACGAATACAGTCAAACAGTCCTTCGCACTCTCACAGATGTGCTGGCCAGAGAATATTTCAGCACAACAGAACTAACTTTGTGAGACCAACGAACGAGCAAGCAGGACGTTTCTACCTCCTCCCTCAAAACCATAAAGTCACCACAGAAGCATAATTCTCAGCTGACATTACGGGCAGACCCATAGTTTCTAACAACACCCCTACGGAACCATTGTCTGTGTTTCTGGATCACCAATTGACAGACATTCCCACTTCTCTTCCTTCATTTGTTCCGGACACCCCACACTTCCTCCGCATAAAAGAAACAATAATCGATCGTGGGCGATTACCCAATGACGCCTTTCTGGTCACGCTCGATGTCTCCGCATTTATACGAACATTCCCATCACCGAAGGAATAGAAGCTACATCGAAGGCGTTAGCAGAAAACCGGAACCAACATGCGTTGGAAGTGTACATTACTTTACTGAAATTAGTTCTTACTCTCAACTATTTCTAGTTCGACTCATCTTACTACTTGCAAGTTTTTGGAACAAACATTGGCACTCCTTTTGCACCCACCTACGCCTAAATGTTTACAGGACAACTTGAGGCTTCCATCTTAGAGTCTTTCCTCCTCAAACCGAAGGTTTACTTTCCATACGTAGATGATATCTTCCTAATTTCGGAGGACGGCTGCACAGCTATAGAAAGTTTCATTTCGTCTCTTAATTATTCGCACCCGACCATTACGTTCACATGTCAGTACTCTGATAAAGAAGTGAACTTTCTAGACACCACTGTAGTTCTTGACAATGGTAAACTGAAAACCACGCTTTACAGGAAACCAACGGACAGGCAACAGTACCTAGACTACACGAGTCATCACCCACGAAACTGCAAACAAGGTATCTTTGTAGAACAGGCTACAAGACTAAGAATAGCATGCAGGGATAGCAGAGAGTATATAAAACAAGTAATGAACTAAAGTGCACCCTGGCAAGCAGGAATCACCCGGTGAGCGCACTGGTAATGGCTTGCGAACGAGCATCCAAGCTAGAAAGCCACGAAGTGCTCAAGCAACAACGTCGAAACGAAAGCGCCCTACTACCAGCCTTAAAACCAAATTCTCAAACGCGCTCGCTGACATAAACAACATCCTGCGGAAATACTACCCCGTTATAGCCAGTGATGACCGACCTAAATGACGTTCCTGGAAGCCCCAAGAGTCACCTACAAAAGAAATAAGAACCTGAAAGACATTTTAATCTTGCAAAAATTGGCGCTTCCCAGTAACCAGTCATCAGCCCTTGCCTTCGTTCCAGATGCAAGACCCGTAAACATCTGCAGACGGATTGCATTGTCGATAGCTACGCCATCCAATACGTTCACAAAATTATTCAAGCTTCACGTGCAATTGCTCGAACAATTTGTATATGCTAGAATGCTCATTCTGTCAGAAGCCGTACATTGGAGAAACGAGTCAACCTATGAACTTACGCCTGAATGGTCATCGGTCCGACACCCAGAACAGTGCCTCCATAAACGTCGCGCAACACATCAACCAGCCGAACGTGAATTTCTTTGATCTGAAGCTCTGTATTGTGCAGTCAAGCTTTAAGTCTCCAAGGGGTCGGAAATAGAGAATCGTACTTAATCCATAAATTCAATTGCCTGGAGCCGGCTTGAATTAATGCTTCGAAGGGGAGATTAGATACCATACGGTATCTCAATCAGACAGAAAAATAATGCTTTTACAAAATGTTGGCCTCTCCATTTGCAACAACCCTGCCTGCCCATACGCAAAGCTGTTACTTGAACACAATTTCGCTCCTTCCTTTTTCCCGCCTTTTTTTCTCTTGCTTCCAGCCGATTTAGACATACCACACGCACTCGCATTCCTCTACCTACGGCACACACACACTCGCAAAAAGGAAAAAGTACAAAAGAAAGAAAACAGAAAAAATTAATCGAATCCACCACAAAGCTCCCCGGGGATGATACCCCCGCATTCCCCTTCCATTATTCTTCGAACACTGACCTCCACACTCGGAATTCTTCTGGCTAGATGGGCTGTTTTGGTTTACGAGTTTTCTCCCTCACACACAGTTGAATAACCCAGTAAAACGCTTCTTTCGGACCCAAACTTCCCAGAAGCCTCCTTTGAGGTCGCCCGGCACCGCGGCAGCCCAGCCTAACCCATCCCCCCCCTACTCCCTTCTTCCCCCGTTTAGTTTTTTCTCTTTCGCTCTTCCCCACATGGGGCACCTTCAGCAACCTTGGTGACGGTACTGGCGATACCGCGGACCCCGAGCTCCCGAACATAAGCTGGATCCAACCGTGGCGATGTGTTTATAGGTGGAGGTTTAGAAACCACGAAAGGTGCACGTTGGAGCCCAGGTCAAGCTCCGGTGGATGGGTTTCCTGTCTGTTTACAAGGCAGAGAGCTCCGGGACCTCTTTGACTACCAGGGTAAGGTCAAAGAAGAAAGTACCCCCGTCTCCCTGCTTTTTCATATGCCCGATGGATAAATCAAAGCCCTCTCAAAACGTGATCTGTCCCTGAAAAGGGGCCGCACCGAAGTTTCCTTTCCATCCCTACCAACCATCAACAGTCGAAAACCTGACAACTATCCTCGTTTTTTGGTCCTTTAATAAAAAAATATGTCCAAACCCCTCTCTTCCCAGTTCGTATTTCCCGTCTCAAAGTTTCTTGAAGGAATCATTGGCAAATATTTCGAGGCAAAAAGGCTTTCGAGGCTTCAAACTACGAACAGGCGAAGTGTTAGTTGAAGTCAAGACGCAGCAGCAAGCCACAAATCTCCTGACCCGAACCCGCATGGCAGATCTGGACATTACTGTCATACCCCACCGCTGCCTCAACAGCTCGCAGGGTGTGATATCTGAGCCAGATCTGCTTAGTGAAACAGAGGCCGACCTTCTGGAAGGCGTGAAGGATCAGGGCGTTACCGCTGTCAGGAGAATCACCATCCATCGTGACAATGTAGAAATACTAACAAAGCATATAATCTTGACATTCAACAAATCAGAACTTTCTGAGCTTATCAATGCTGGCTTCATTAGGTGTGGTGTACGTCCGTACACAGCTAACCCGCGCCGCTGCTACAAGTGCCAGCGATTCGGGCACGCTGAAACTTCTTGTCGCGGCAAAACGACCTGCGCAAAATGTGCCGCACATGACCACCCCACTGAAAACTGTGACTCTACTACGTTCGCCTGTGCAAACTGTCAGGGGCCGCACGCGGCATGGTCCCGCTGCTGTAAAAAGTTTCAATTAGAAAAGAAAATCATTAACATCAAAGTCACTGAAGACATCACTTACCCAGAGGCGAGGAAGAGGTTCGCCTCTTTGACTCTGGGGAGATACGCCGACGCAGCTCGCCGGGGGGCGGAGCGGCGTCTGGTTTCGGCGGGGACCTAGTACCGCGAGTGGGACTTGGTCCCGCCGCGCCCCCCCCCCCCCCCCCCCGTGGGTTGCCTCCGGCGGCCCAACCCGCCTTCGCACTGCTCACTGAGTCGGCAGCGGCTGTGGTGGTAACCAAGTCTGGTGCGGAGGCTGCTGCACCCCCTGTTTCCTCTTCTCCACCGGCCCGAAGCACACGCGAGGGCCCGGGCGAGATGGAGACAGAGGCAGTCGCAGAGACCCCCTCCTGCGCCTCACTGCCTGTGCAATCTGCGGTGTTCACCACGCCTTCGGCACTGCCGCCGCAGGCAAAGAACACCCGGAAGGTTACCACGTCATGGGGGCCAAGTCCGCTGGGCACCCCCATGCCATCAGATGACGACATGGACGTCCGAGACCTTCCGGCTTTCATCGGCAACGAAAGGAACGGGCTGCGACGTCAGGTCAGTAGAGAAGGCCAGAAAACCCCTTCCAAGAGTGCAAGCCCAGAAAGACCCTACATAAATAGTCACACTGCAGTAGCTCTGAACTCATAATAATGGGAAGAGAAAATATTGTTCAATTGAACTGCAGAGGCCTTCTGAATAATCTTGACTACGTGTATGACATTCTGCTTGCCAATCAGCCAGGTTTATTGTGTGTCCAGGAAACACATCTGAATTCCAAACACACAAATTTCTTGAATAGTTACCTGGTATACAGGAAAGACAGGGATTGCTGCCACACACTCTTCTGGCGGTGTGGCCATAATCGCCCGCAAATCCTTAGCAATGCCACCCTGTCCACCTTGAACACCGTCCTTGGGGCTATAGCCGTTTCGCACATATTATTTAATAGGTTGATAACTCTATGCTCCATATACATTCCTCCTGAAGTTGCACTTACGAGCTCCGACTTCGAGGCGCTGGTTGACCAGCTGCCCGAACCATGCATCCTTACAGGCGACCTTGTTGCTCACAACTGTCTTTGGGGTTCTCTCAGAACGGATTCCCGAGGTCGCCTGGTACAGAAATTCTTTACATCTTCTGGAGCATGCCTTTTCAACAATAAACAGCCTACATACCACAACATAGGTCACAACACATATTCAAATCTTGACTTGGCTATTGGTTCTGCAATTATCTTTCCATGTCTTCAGTGGGGTGTGGGCACGGACCCATATGGTAATTACCATTTCCCTACTTCATTAACGTATATAGGTGCAGGCCCGAGCAGTCCATCTTCCCATAAAAGGTTTAATGAAGCAAGAGCTAACTGGAATACATTTACTGAGACATCCCAACTACACCACACATCCTTAGGACACCTACACGCTGAAGAAGCTACCCAACTGCTCACGGCGCACATCCTCGACGCCACCGAAGAGTCCGCCTCTGGTGCATCGCGCAAACAGCGGAGGCCGTGGTGGAATGAGGACTGTAGGCGGGCGCGAGAGCCCCAGAACAAGGCGTGGGGTGTCCTTCGTCGGAACCCCACGTCGGGTTACCTCATTTTTTTCAAACGGGCCAAGGCGTTAGGAAAACGTGTGCGCCGTGAGTCAAAACGAGAGTTGGAGTTCCTTCATAACATCCATAAACTCCTACGTAGACACACGGAAAGTATGGGCGAGATTACGCAAACTCAAAGGACAACAAATACGCAGCCTGCCTCTGGTCAGCACTACAGGGGACACACTCGAAGACCAGGCTGACACACTGGCACAACACTTCCAACACATTTCTATTTCAGCACACTACACAAACACTTTCATGAAACACGAAGAAATGGCCGAAAAGAAGCCTTTACATGACAATGATAGGTCAGCCACTTCTTATAACTCTGAGTTCACACTTAATGAGCTGAGTTGTGCTCTGAGCACGTATAAACCCTCAGCTCCAGGCCCAGACAACATTACATATACAATGATACAGAACTTACACAGACACTCTTGTAACACTTCTTCACCTTTTCAACAAGATATGGCTTTCGGGGCAAATAGCAAAGTCTTGGAGGGATGACATAGTTGTAGCATTCTTGAAAGAAGATAAGGACCCTTCTTCTCCCTCTAGCTATCGACCCATTGCCCTGACGAGCTGCCTGTGCAAGCTTCTCGAGAAGATGATAAACCGGAGGCTTGTGTACTTTTTGGAGTACAACGGTCTTCTCGAGAGCTGCCGGGCAGGATTCAGGGCGGGGAGATCCACAAACGATCAACTTGTGGCACTAGAGTCATATATTAAGGATGCCTTCATTCACAAACAGTTCTGTGTAACTGTGTTTTTCGACCTAGAAAAGGCTCATGACACCGCTTGGCGTTATGGGATACTTACTGATCTGAAGTCATTCGGTGTTTCTGGTAATATGTGTAACACCTTTGCTAGTTATTTGTCGGAGAGAATCTCTCGCCTCAGAGTTGGTTCTGCACTGCCAAAGGTACACGTGCAAGAATATGGCGTGCCGCAAGGCGGAGTTCTAAGCTGCACTCTCTTCATAGTAAAAATGAACTCCCTTGGGAAGGCACTGCCGCCTGCAATTTCTCATTTTATGTACGTAGATGACGTGAAGATATCTTTTAAATTATGTAATATGTCAATATGCGAACGCCAAGTCCAGCTCGGCATCAAGAAACTTGCCAGGTGGGCCGACAAGAATGGTTTTAAATTGAATCCTGTAAAAAGCTCCTGCGTTGTGTTCTCTAGGAAGCGCGGGGTCCATCCGGACCCAGACATTACTCTTAATGGCGTGTCCCTTCCTGTGAACAAGGAGCACAAGTTCTTTGGTGTTGTGTTTGACCACAAACTCACATTCATTCCCCTCATCAAGGAACTGAAAAATAAATGTCTCAAAAGAATGAATATACTTAAAGGAG
The DNA here is from genome assembly GCA_013339765.2 of Haemaphysalis longicornis. Taxonomy (NCBI): domain Eukaryota; kingdom Metazoa; phylum Arthropoda; class Arachnida; order Ixodida; family Ixodidae; genus Haemaphysalis; species Haemaphysalis longicornis. The sequence continues at coordinate 42,579,552 of CM023455.1, forward strand.
CCATGAAGAGAAAACACAAGTTTGGTTCATTCAAAAGATAGTCTCGTTAGAATCATACTGACACCACTTTTAACGTAAACTTCGCTCAAATAAGCTACATAATTATGAAAAACGAGAATGGTTATGCGACCCACCAGCTCATTTCCCGCAACAGAACTTATGATGTCACATGAGCTAAGCTCTGCGATTGGCGGAGGCTAGCAGAAGCAGACGCAAATTAGGTAGAGCTTACAAACTAGGCGAACGAGCAATTTGGGCCTAAATTTAGGGCACATTCTTTGCAAAGCAATGAGAATGATGGGACAAACAGTTGATGTTACGAAAGCACATGTAAACATAGAAGTACTGATGCGTTCTGCTGTTCGTACTGCGCAAAGCATGCTTGGTTTAGCTGCACAGCACTACGGGGCTGCCGATTGACGCAAGCAACGGTGTCTTACGTGACCCCATTTATCGAGCGAGCACTGTTTCAGGGAACGAATATTTTCTCCCAGAACAAAAACAAGCCAGGTTTAAATGCGGGCAAAAACAAACCAAACACTTGCCACGTTATGGTGGCGCCATCTAGGTTATGGAACGTAAAGAAACGCGCGAACAAACCAACACCGCTGTACCGGGTGGAGACAACCTTTGAACGGTCCCGTACCGCCGCAATTGGGCCAACGGGCTCAACGCGTTATTCTTTTAGTTTTCCACGAGACCTCGCAACGCGAAACATACAATATGATTCAAACTTCTTGAGTAAACCGTGTTGCGGCGATAATTTTAGCGCGATTTTGACACAATGACTTGCTTCGGCGTGGAGCGAGCAACCGAAAATGGCGGCGCCAGCGTATACGTGTCTCTACCCTGTATGGCGGATGCGTGAATGAAGGTACTCTAGGCTGCAGAGCAGTCGGTTCCTTTGATGTCATTTGGGACCACGAAAACGCACGATTGAGCCGGAAAATAAAAATTTTGACCTAATTTTTAAATTTCTCAGTGAATAAAGCACCGTTTGTATCCGGACAAGTGCTGGGGCCACTATAAAACACGAAATCTTTCGATAAAAACAACTTGCATTTTCTCTTCATGGCTCCTTTAAGGTTCTCTCCCACCAATCGTATGGTTCCGACAAAGAACTCCTACTACGTCTCTATACTGCTTTGGTTGGGTCTCGTTTAGACTATGGAAGTGTGGTATATGGGTCGGCGACTAAAACAGCGTTGCGAATGCTTGACCCAGTGCTACACTTGGGGCTAGGGCTTGCGTCGGGTGCTTTTCGCACTAGCCCTGTCGAGAGTATGCATGCCGAGTGTAATAAGTGGAGCCTTGAGAACCAATGGACGTTCATAGATTTACTTAATGCTTTTGAAATTTCGTCACTGAATAATCATCCTTTTTATCCTGTCTTTAACAATACATCAACATCTCGGCTCTTTGGAAATCACCCATCCGTTCCTCTGCCCTTTTCACTTAGAGTGAGAGAGCAAGCCTCGGATCTCAGTGCTTCGTTCTTAGATGTGTACAGATCGTCCTTTTCAAACAGTTTACCGCCTTGGCAAGTTCGCCCTGTGTCGTGCGACCTTTCTTTTACGCGACTTGACAAAAATCGTGTACCACGAGCTGCAATACTGCAGCACTTTCTGTCTTTGCAGCTTAATACACATGTGCACAATTTTATAGTGACGCTTCTAAAACCTCCACTATGGTGTCGTGTGCTGCTGATGATCCAAATTTCAATGCAGCCAAAACCATCAGCGTCCACACAACAATTTTTTCAGCAGAAGCGTATGGAATTTTCCTGATTGTACGACACATTCTTGAAAATCAAACTCCCAATTCCATCATCTATACAGATTCTTTGAGTGTTGTTCGCACACTGTCATCGCACAAGCCCCCAAAAAACCACATAGTTAATCTTGTATTCAATAGTATCATGTCCGTGTATGTACAAAAGCATGAGCTGCTCGTCTGCTGGGTCCCAGGACACGCTGGGATCGCTGGGAACGAATTGGCAGAAGAGAGGGCCGCTGCTGCTTTACTCAGGAACACTATAGACATTACAACGATACCCTACACAGACCTCAAGCCACACATCAGACAACACTTGCGCAGAACATGCCAAACACACTGGGACGAACAGACAGACAACAAACTACATGTAATAAAGCCACACTTTGGGTGGTACACACCTGACTCACACAACAGACACACGGAAGTCGCGTTGGGTAGGCTACAGATAGGGCACAAGCAGGCAACTCACTCGTATCTGCTGACGGGATCTCCTAGACCCCAGTGCAGCAGGTGCGGAGAGCCCCTATCCATAGTGCACATACTAATAACATGCACGGCACTTCCCACAACACGACACAAACACTTCAGAGAACTCTGCAGACAACATATTCCCCTGCATCCATCGCTGTTTCTTGGTGACGACGCCATGGTTTCTGTGAAAAGTGTCTTTGAGTATTTTTCAGACATTAAGTTTTTAAACCTCATTTCTTATCACGCATAATCAAAACTGGCCCTATACACCAGCCATGCTCATTCTCATTTCGTGATTTTACTTTTGTTTTTCCTATTTTACTTAGTATTTAAGGTTTCACCCCTCATATATCACTATTGTTTTGGCGCTCTTTGCCCCAGTTGGCCTTGCGCCATAAACATCCAACCATCATCATCACCTCTTTCTCTCTTGCGGCGTTCTGTCTCATTCACTACACGTCCATTTCTCTCCCACTGTTTCGCTCCTTTAAAACGTCCGTTGACCCAGTCTGCTGTCTCCCTTTGAAGCCCGCTCTTAACAACCTCCCCCTGTATCTCAAACTCAATCTCTGTCTATAAAACAGTGTGGCAGAGATGAAACTTGATGCCTTGAAAAAGACAAGTCTTCTTGTCAAAACGTTGGCAGAGGTCTGAGGCCACTGTCTTCTCCAAAGTATTATTTTTATATATATAATATATATATATATATATATTATATAATTTTACATATATTAAGATTTCAATTACAATTGAACTCAAAGCCATTACTTTAACTAGTGGGTAACACGAAATAATTATTCTGGAATAATTTAGTGGTTTTAAAAGGATTTTGAAAAATAGAAATAGTACAGGTGCTTCCATCCTGCCCCATTGTTCTCTTTACTTCTCTTTGTCTCAAAACTGTTAAAAAAGACTCGCCCAAGAAGGAGCTTAATAAATACGGCGAGTATTTTTCTGTTTATGTTGGAGAGGCTTCTTTCCCAATGCAAATATTGCAAAAGATTGGGGTGTGCATTCTTGCATTCACGTCTCTACAGTATTTGGCAATGAGCAATTGCATTGTGGTTACAAGTGTTTGGGTTTTGTTGTTCTTTTAATGAGTGACCCATGAAGACCGGTAGCTTTTAATCGCTTTTATCACTACCGTCAAAACCATCATTATCATTCGAAGTATCCCATCAAGAGTGTTAGTGGCTTTCAAAACAGTGACTCCCGCGTAATATACGTGAACAACATAACTATATTTACCTACCTTGGTGGGGCAGCCAGTTGTTTGGTGAGGCCGGTCCTGATTCCTAGCACCTTGCCGCAGGAAGTACACAGGCAGAACTGATTTCTGCACCAGTATAGTCTGAGTTCAAACAGCTAAAGAGAACTTTATTGCAAAGAGAAACGCCTGCCTTCAGTTTGGCATATTCAGTTCTTTCTTTACCTTCACACTGCCCAGTTGCCCAAGAATATCTCCGCTCCACACCAAGAAAACACCGGAAGCTAAGGGGTTGAATTTGATGCTTCCAGAATTGCGTTTTTACAATGTAAATGATGTCCGACGTAAGCATTTTTATTTGTAAATCTTTCGCTACCATTAACTACCCCCGTACCCCTAGTTGCTGACAGTGATCTCTAAACATATTATATCCTGGCAATGGAACTGACGCAGCTTCAAGACGAAGCGGACATCGCTTCAAGCTTTGATCACCACACTTCCTCAGACTCCTACAGTAATTGTACTTCGGGAGACGGGCCCAAATGTCAAACTGTTAAATTACAAAGCTTACCGATACTCTCATTTTCCTCAGCGGGCAACTCTAATACACCCCAACTACAGTGTAGATCATCGCAGCCTGCCTTTCGACAATCCACACATATTTACGACCATCCAAACCAAACGTACAGGACTCAGACAACCTAATGTACTTAATAATTAAAGCTCTCCCTGCAACACTCAACACATATTGCATGACCTTTTCCAATCGCCTCTCCGGCACGCACGCCACCAACCCCTCCTCATTGTGGGCGATTTTAATGCCCTGCATACTGCTTTGGGCTACTCCCACACCACTCAAAACGGCGCCTGCAATGGGAAGCGATCCAACAGCTCCACCTCACCACCCACAACGACCCCGACCTCACCAGACACATATAAAACCGTGTACCGCGCGACAAAGCGCGCGATATCACTTGCTCGCCTCGTCTTCGTCCTTCCACCTGGCAGGCCATTCCGAGTTGCACACCAACATACGAATCTCTTCACTCGAGCACCCAGAGCACACGCATATGACGGACTGGGAAGCATTTCGCTTACACAGTCATCATATCGCTCCCCCTGCCCCTGACAAAGACACTGACATCGAGCAGTGGGTCACCAACCTGTTGCAAGCTAAAGAACAACACGAAAAACTCATAGACCGTAAAATTACCTCCGCCTACGTGAACTTCAAAATGATGCATCTATGGGAGTCTTACAGTATTCTCGAGCGATGGTGGCGCAAACAGAAGCATCGCCGATGCCTGCGCCGCCGATTCGAATTCCTCCGCACTTAAATAAAACGACATGCCGAATACCTTACGCGGGCCAACTGGCACCATTTCTCCCTCAACATGCGTCACCCTCAACATGCGTCACACCTGGGCTCTATTATGACACCTGCTTGATCTTTCCAGATCCTAATCCGGCAACTTCTTACGTATCACACAGCTTCGCCACAAGCAAGATGGCACCAAGCAAGATATCATATACCGCCATAAGATTCTAAACATACCGAGCTATAACTCCTCCGAGCACCCATTACACACTACACCGGAACTCGATGCGGAAATTTCTCGCAAGGAAATCATACAGGTTTTTCGTTTCCTGTGCCGCCAAATCGCAACAGGTGCGGACGCCGCCACTAACAACCAACTCCGACATCTGAACCATACTTTTGTTGAACATATCACTACTGTGTTTAACGAGCACTGGCATCTGGGCACCCTTCCCACCTCTTGTAAACACACAAACATCTGAAATTTTTAAACACAGCAAAACTATTGCACCTCAACGTCTCCGCCCTCTCTCACTCACTTCCTGCCTAGGCAAAGTATTAAAGCGTGTCAGCACACGCCTTACTGCCCTCTTGAAGAGACCCACCTACTCCTACCAAATATGGTCCATTTTTGTTCTGGTATTTTGACGCAGGATGCTGTACTCCAGATTCACGCTGACATCCTCGCCCAGAAACTTAAATCTGATCACGCCGCGGTCCTCGCACTTGATCTCCTTAAAGCTATCAACCATGTCTCCCACTTCGCCATCGTTGACTCCGTCAGCCACCACAATCTTGCAAGTCGCACACACACCTACATAACAAATTTCTTTTCTAACCGCACCGCTACAATGTGATTCGGCTAACTCCTCTTCAAATTTTCCTATGCCCTCTCGCCGCACGCCCCAGTGTGCTGTCAATTCTCCGCTTCTCTTTACCCTGGCTGTGACGCCTCTCGCTCGCTCATTTGAAGACACCCCAACCTCCGATCTCAGGATCTATGCTGGCGACATCATACTATGAGGCCTAGGCGGTAGTCATACCTTGCTCGAAGAGACACCTAATCAAGGAAGCCTCTGTCGTACACCAGCATTCCTCAATCTGCCGGTCTCTCCTGCTCTGTCCCCAAACCTGAATTACTTACTTCCTCAGCCATTTCCGGTCCACTTTCCTACACGGTGCAGAAGAAATTATCAGGTCTCGCTCGATGGCACCATTTATCCCCTTGTATCGCAAGCCCGCATTCTTGATTTATCATACGCTCAACTCGCAGTAGCACACACACCAGTCGCCTGAGCTTCGCAGTTACCCTGGCCGATGATTGGCCTCATTTAAATGCACCACTACCCGTAAAAATTGCCTCCTTAAATCTGAGAGCCTTCGCCTCCTTGATAGATTCCTCATCTCTCGCTTTTTGTACCACCTACCGTACGTCGATTTCACCCTCACATCAGCAGCAGTCCTTGGACACTCTTTTAAGACCTGCCTATCGTGAAGCGCTTCTCTTGCCTACACACTCCCTACCGAACGATTCCTTGCTCTAGGTCTGCACAACACAGTTTTCGGAGCTACTCAAAGAGCACCGCGCTGCTCTAATCACTCGCCTATCCCGAAACCCCACCACTGGATGCAATCTTAACAACGCATCTCAACCCACCCGTTCTACTCAATCCTACTGGCAGCCATCCGCTCTCAATCCGTTCCCATATCCACACCAAACCCCTTCGTCGCAATATGATTTTACCTTCCACTTTGGTCGTCGTGTAGCCGTAACCAAGCCATCTGAGACGCTACCCCCCCCGTCCCCTAAACGACCGATATGTAGACGCGTCTGCGTATCCGAGAAAGCCCGCTTTCTCATTGCGGTCACCAGGGCACCTGGCGCCGACCCGGAAGCTGCAGCCACGGAAGCTGCAGCCACCCTCACCTAGACTTCAGTAACCCCCGGAAAAAAGGCGGCAATTGCCCTCGCTCTTACCCAAACACCCACCGCTATGGTTATATTATCAGATTCGCAAACTGCCATCCGAAATTACCTCAAGGGCACCATTTCATCACTGGCCCTCCTAAATATTCGCACTCGGCCCCGTTCCGAACCTGTGACACTGCGGTGGACACCAGTGTAGGTAGACTACACCAGTGTAGGTGGTAAAGAGGCTTCCCACCACCAAGCCAGAGGTTTGACACCCCGGGCAGGGTCTTCTGTTACACCTAAGCACGGCGTTTCCGAGATGCCCTAGTCGGTACTGCTCACATAAACGAACATCACCCAACATTACCGCCTCCTTGGCAGGCAAATTGCCCCTCCCTACGCCTCCCTAACACCCGAGGGTGTTCATATGTGGAGCCTTCTTCAGACGCACCCCTTTCCTCACCGCATTCTATTACTGCACATGTACCCTCACCTGTTCTCTCCCAATCACCCCTTGTGTTACGCGCCGGACACGCTCTATCACTCGCTCTGCGAATTTCCGCGCGTCGATATCCCCCTCTTCCCTGCCCACCCTCTGGGTGCAGGCTCTAGGGTGGCCACCCCGCGACGTCCAAGAACTGGTGACCGGTGGGGCCCTCGACGTCGCAGCGGCCCTCTGGCCCGACGCCACTTCCCCACCCTAAAACCAGAGTTCCAAATAAATTAGATTCTCTCTTTCACTCTGATTCATTCACACAATACTCGCCTTTCAAGGAAATCTGCTTTACTGGTGCCAGTTTATGCTTTTACCTTAGTTACGCTTTAGGTAGGTAAAGGTTTTTTTTAATAACGTTGTATGTGAAAAGTTCAGGGAACCAGTAACTCGTCTTTATTAAACATAAAAGGCACCAGTTGCTTAAAATCCAGAATGCGAATGTACACGATGTTTGTAATTTATGATGTTTGTACTTCGAAGTAAAGATGTTTTGCCGAGACATACACTCCAGCCATATCTGCAGGGTTGTAGGTCAAAATTTTGCTCTTTTAATTTTGGGATGCCAAAAGGTTTCTACTCTTCGTTTAGTTGAACAAAAAGCAGAATGTCGCCGATTGCTTCTTATAAAATTGACCATGGTTTCTCAATGTGTAAGGAACCACCGTGATGCAATATCGTCTTCCTGAAGAAAATGAGCAAAACTAACGGGGCAAATGCTTGACAAAGCACGGGTGATAGCACGAGTGATTACGTCGTCGTTCGGAATCACAATTCATTCGTTGTCAAAATGCTGTAACAGAAATTGGCGCGGTACACATAGCCGACACGAAAGAATGATTGATATGAAGGCCTGAGAAGCTGCAAAGATGTAATGGGTGTACGGGGGTTTTGCCAGCTGCTTGCACACATCGCGATTGGCGAAGTTCAACCTGTTTCCGGGAGTGCAAAATGCCGCACATGAGGTTTCATTCCTACCGCGTAACGCAAAAACCGGTGTTTGCGCGCGTTGTAAAGCAGCTAGTGAACGTCTTTCAAATCATTTCTCCAGAGCAAAAACGAGTCGATCAGGCCTATTACTTGATTCAATTTTACAATATATAGCACCGGTCTCTATGTAAAAGCCGCATTTGTAAGTCAAAGCTATGAACTTAGAGGCTCTCATAAATAAAACCGGCACGTGATGTCTTTGTGCGGGGTTGTTGATTTGTAAGCGACCATAAAACTGTTTCCATGTAGTTTAGAATGGAATTCTGGTATCTACCGCCCACGCATGGAGCAGCAAGCCAGGCAAGACTAGCTGAACTACAAAAAAGTGAAAGAGTGAAACAATATTTTAGAGTGAGAGAAAGAGTGAGAGCGATAATCAATATTTTTTATTTATCCAGCAGCGGTTTATGGTGTGCGCTTGCCTGTGGACGGCGTGCCTAGTCCAGAATGCCTTGACTTCGACTGGCCGTCCGTGGTTGGTCACCGGTTTAAGCCTAATATCCGGGTCCGGGATGGCCAGGGAGGCCCTCCAATGCTTGAAGGTGTGGTTGGGAAGTAGGGGAAATTATGGAGCTCGCTGGCACTCCCGTATGATGTGGTAGAGGGGACCGTAAGCGCAGAGGGTAAATTGTTGGGTGGGGCGGGTGGGATGTGGTAAGGTATGTTTTTGGAGACGCCGCCTAGTTGTAGCCTGCTCTTGGGAGAGGCACCGGTGTGGTGTAGGGAGGTTGTCGAGAGTTTGCTTGTAATGGGAGTGAATCTCTGTGCAGCTGTTCAGTGGGTGGGGTTGATCTTGAGGGGGTAGACATTGGCCACCGTCGGGAAGTGTAGTACAAAACAAGTCTAGTGAATTTTCCATACTGATCAAAGGAATAGGAAATATTAGGTACCATATCAACACATATCGTATATTATGCTGCATTGGCTATGCCAAGAACATCACGAAACTCTCTCAGTGAGACCATTTTAACAGCCTATTGTCTTGCATAAAAAAATATACATTGCAGCTTCCAAATGCCATTTCATTGTGTACTGTAATTTAGTCTCATTCGCTTCAAAGTGACAGAAGTATTTAAACAATGCAATGAGTAAAAAAAAGGGCATCTGAGCAATGTCCATTGTTTTCTTCTGATATGTCGATGATTACCGAAGAAAACCTCGTCAGGTGAGAAAGACGAAGGGAAGCATAGTTTCTAGACGTGTGGTTTATGAGCGGACAGCTGTCGTCTTCTGAAACGTTTTCTCTCCCTGTCATACCTTTTTGGTGGAATTTGCTGGTGCACATTTTATGCATAATAAACACCTGTCCGAACTTTTATGTATTTATTTCTTGTATTTATTTAATATACTACAAGAGCTGTACAGGCTCAAGATAGGAGTGGAATACAACTTCGTAAACGAATTCACTTCCGACAATGAAAATGGCTTTGCACTGAAAACAAGCACAGTACGTTTGTACAACATTCGAACGTCTGTGTCCGCGAAACATGCCACAGCAATGCAGTAGCCTAACCGTCACAGTCACTATTTTACTGCTGAGAAATTTTCACAAGACATCACACAAATTTTTTTGTTCCCCGGCGGTTCCATATCTTTCAGGCAATATGTTCTAATCACGCACATTTTGCACGACGAAGTAATATTTGTAGCATTTCTTTTTGAATTGCACTTCTGCTATGTCCAGAAAGCTGATTTATTTTTATCCTCGATATGCTCTTTTTAGGTATTGATGCTTCTCAAGAACTACGCGGGTAATATGTATTTTAAAATACTAAAACCCTTGCATTTCTACAGAGTTCTAGGTGCTCAAAGTTACCGTTGCCATGCAATGATGAAGCCGAATATGGCCTCCAGTATCGAGAGTAAATAAGACCTACCGTTAACCATCTCTTCTTTAGGTACTATTATTTTACATGGTTGAAAAACCTTTGTGTATAATTTCAATATTGGTCACACTAACACTTTGGAACCCCCAATCCTTATTTCAGTCGGGGGAAGTTTGACTTTCTGCCGAATGCAACCTAATCTTTCATACGCCTGACAAGCTACGTTATTGACGTGGTTGCCCATTGTCACGTTAGAAGTGTTATTTGCCCTTAAGAACTTGTACTGGCTGATTTCGGTCAAAGGGCCAGTTTGAAATGTGTAGTCAAATTTAGCTGATTTAAACTGCTGGTTGCAGTCACACAAACTAACTTTTGGAGATTCAGGGGCAACAGCCTTTTAGGCACTAATTAATAGTTTATACAAATAATCAGTTATTTTTACTTGATCGGCCACAGCTTCAACAATTGTGAAAATAACACACGCTGCACATGATGTAGCTTGAACTGGAGCATCATCCATATTGTGATAATTGAATACCAAAAATAAAAGGAGGCCGAGAAATGATTCCTGTAGTACCCCTGAGTCTACCAGAGATAAGGAGGACGCTTTATTCTATAACTGACAAAGTGTCTCCAATAATGACAAATGCTTCAATGGGCTGGAGAAGAGAAGTATTTTTATGTAGCCTCGCAGTATTATCAAAAGTTTCGCATTGCTTAGTTTGTCGAACGTCTTAAAAAATAAAAAATATTTCTGCGTGCCGTTTTGCTCGGTACCTTCACACCAATGATGCATCGTTTGCACAAGCTGGGTTAAGGTTGAGAGTCCCACGCAAAAACGATGTTGATTTTTATTAAAAAACGTACTTGGGTATTAAAATTGTTAGGTGGTTAGTGTACAAAAAGTACTAGATTCTAGAGTTGCGCACACTGCTTCACCTATTCCGCCTGCGGCTTCTCGATGCTGCCTTTAGCGGCACTTTTTTAACTCAGAAAGATGCACATTTTTCAAAACGTGAAGTGGAATACTGCTCACTGTGACTTAAGATAAACATTACTGTGGGTGGTACATTTACTCCCGAAATTTAATTAGATATCTCTAGCATAGCAAAGAAAGAGATTGCTGCTGCTCGAAGTGAAGTTGCTCAGAACAGCAGCCACTTTTGCTGAAATAAACGCCTAGGGGTAAACGCTGGAACACATGGTCTATCGCGTATCTAACCATTTGGATGGTCTTCGCAATGATGTTCTTGTGTGGGCTGGTGACAAGGCCGGTTGCCTCAAGAGAAGCACAGAGTTGATCGACCAGATTCATGGTCAATCCCAAGGGTAAATAGGTTTCCGTGACAAAAATGTTTGACATCCATCAATATACGGCTGTAAAGAAAGCTATACAGCTTCCTTAGAAACTTCGCATTTGAAAAAAATTTGTCCTGGTTCAGGATTTCAACCGCGGACCGCTGCTTAACCAAAGCAGTTGAAGGAAAACTTGAAATCCCCCTAAATGCACTTTTGTGGCTGCATTTAGATGAATGGCAAACTTTTGTTTGCGTAAATTTACTCGACCTCGGGGATTTCTCCTAAATCTGGTCGATTAACACCGTTCTTGACTTCGAGATGTTGATCAATTCTCTTTCGCGCTACAAATGACCAGCCTCCTTGTTAGCTCCGTTGGTAGGCCAACTGCTCCGGTTAAAGAGTGGTCCCAGATTCGAAGCCTGGACCAGGACGAATTGGGCGTAAACTGAGAAGATTCGGAGAATGCTGTATAGCATTCTTTTGTAGCCGTAGGGCTGCCTTTGGGTGGATGCCAAACTTTTCTTAGCGGAAGCGTATCGTGTGAATGTATTTATTTCGTTTGCAACACAAATAGGATGTTCCTTGCGTGACTGTGATTTTTTTTAACTGGGACTTTGATTCATTGTTACGACACGAAAGCTGGAGCATATTGCATGCTGTTGCTAAACGTTTTGTACGTTATTGTCACGTACTTTGACTTTTATTTTGTAGTTTAAAACTGTTTTCTGCATGACTTACTCTCAAATTAGGGTGCCCAGACCATGTCAAGTCTGTCTGAATGGCTTTTTGTCTGCACTCCTTGCATTTGTAACCATAAATCTCAAAATACAGCGTGGTATGAAAGGAAAAAACTTTTTAGAACCTAATGCTTAAACAGAGCGTAAAAGCAGAGCGTCCAGTCTCACCAATGCTCGATGGCCAGTATTGAAGCTAACTACGAAGTATGGAAACGTTATACTTAATGTGTTTCGCCTCACATAGAGGTAAAGTCAGATGGGCCGTTTTTACACACTGTACCTTGCCTTTGTTTGTAAAACATTGCGGAAGTTTATCATAAAAAAGTGCATTCGTATGACACAACGGGTTCAGATGAACCCATTGTGGGGTTTCCTTACGGCTGGTGCAGCTGGTGAAAAAATATGATTTATCTGGACTCTGTGGACGTCTGCAATAAACAGTTCAATTTCTTTAAAACTAACAATTTATTCGGCAATGTTTGTAGCTTGCCAACTATGATGACAGTTGATGCTGTCATCTCTGTGATAATATATAATCAAACAAATGTGGGAGAATACTAACCTGAAGTAATTAAAATGTTCATCTTCCTAAGACCATTTCCACAAACCATGCCGCCTAAATTGTAATTCTTTTTCTGAAAAAAATCCTTGCTTTAGTTAGCCATCTTTTGTAGGGTTTTAGGCTGAATACAAGGATGTATACAATTTATACGAGTTTAGGCGGCGCCGTAAAGTATTCTTGGATGGTAAATTGGTGTTCATATTAAGTGACTGATATACGCTGACTATTTCTACAGACAGCTGTCTATGCCAATAAAATGAGTTGAAAATTGTAAATTCAGATATATTGTGAAAACAAAGCACAGCTTTCAGATTGCCGACCCTCGGTGGTACATGTAGGCTGCTTTGGCTTTGTCTGCTGAACTTGTGTTTTACTCAATGCAGTTTTGTAGAGCAAGTTTTCTTTCACCGCATTGATTACTAAAATTATGTCATGGCACCCTGAACAACAATACTTGCGGTGAGGGTGAGAGGTACGCACCCTTAAGTCATCGTGCACCGCGGAAACGTCCAAGCCAGTAATTAAGCTAGAATATGTGCAAGAATCTGTAGGGGACAGGTTTCGTCTGCTACCTTAAAAACCGCGCAACCACAAATACATACTTAAAATGCCATTTTTTGAGAAATGACTTGCTAATTTTCTTGAATGCCAAACTCCAAAATGCAAGCACAGGCGGGAAACAATACAACCAAAGGTCCGCCTTCATGTCGGCGAAATATACTAGAATGTGAAATATTTCCTACATAAAATAGGCGAAAACGAAATCCCGCCTATTAAGCGAAAAAACCGCCTTGACAATTATGTAAGCGCCAAAGGGCTTTTACATTCTCTTCGCTGGCTTTGTGTCATCTCGCTACTTGCGGCATTGGTCGGGCATCAGGCACAGCAAACGAGCACGCGCTAGCAATGGACAATCTCCTGTGAACACATATTATAGGGAACATGCAGCTTATAACTGGTTTACAGCTACCGTGTTATATTATTTTCATTTCTGGTTATTTCGGTGGTTGACGTAGCATTACCCGGGGTTGAAATCACAATTTTAAATAAGCCCACTTTTAAAAGCACAATTTTATTTCTCGTAAATTTCTCGGCCACCAGAAATGCATTGAACCTATAAGACACAATTATATCAAGCTACTGTTTATGGGAAACGACTATTTCAAACAGGGTCGGTCATTGTGTTTAAAAGCCAACAGCTGCGTGTTGTCAGAAAACTTCAATTTAGCCCACCTTTTGCAGTACTTCAGTATTTGTACTATCTATTTAAAGAAGTGCTACGTTCGCTTCCAGTATTCCTAAAAGCTATCAATGACTGCTTTTATAAAATCATTCTTCCAAGCGGAACATTTATAATGTAGTGACATCTCAAGAATTTACAATATGCGTGTAACCCTTCGTAGAAATTGTATAATAAGGCAACGGTTTTTACATACGCTTAACAACTAGAGATTCAAATCCGTGAATACATTTAGGTACAGAAAAGAGTACCGTCTGTATCCTTTCTGGGGCTACTTCAGAAAATGCATTCATGAATGAAATGTTCTTATACTGATTGCTACCCGGCATATGCAATGCGGCCGACATTATCGTTTAGGTTGGCGGGAAAAGCACACAACAAAGATTTCAACACACTACCCATGCTTTTATGAGGATTCCCCCAACAGAAAAAAAATAAACAAAAACCATTCCATATGTCCGTTTTTAATATATGATGTAAATTCCCTTCCAGCATTGCGTCGTTGGGAAGTCGGCCTTACAGGTACCATTATGACAATGCCCAACTCCACACGATGCTATCAAGGAAGAATTCCACTTTTGGGCTTCTTGTACTGTGGCATTCTGAATAGAATACGAAAATTTAGTTTTCTGTTAGTCAATATCACTCTTTCCACCCACTGTGATTTCGAAAAAAGCGCAACAATCAAGTAAAATCCCATGGAACAATCAAGCAAAAAAAACCAAATTGTTAAGCTGTGGTGAAACATATTTGTAATATAAATATATTAAAAATTATCACAAATAAAACTAAGATATTGTAGCTCTTGAAACATTACGATGTATTTTTCGAACAATATATCATCAGGCTTATAACGCACAATTTGTAATACGTGTTTCTTCGAAATAAAAAAAAATGGTTTTATACCGGTGACCTAGTAATAAATGAATGATTGAATAAATAAATTTATTATAGAAAGGTTGGCACCCTACCCTGTAGGGCGAATAAGGAGAAGGGGTTTATGGTCGATACAGTTTAAGTTCTATTGACGAGGTAAGCCTCCTTCACAAAGGCCCAAATTCGAAGTAGCATGTCGTTAGCGTTAATCCCTAGATACAGCCAATCCTGCAGAGATGTAATGGCAGGGAGTTGTGCCTTGCTCGGATTGTTTCCAGGACCCCACATGACCACAGTAAGCGGCTGATGGTCGGTCTATCTTGGTGGCACAGGGAGCAGAGAAGCCGGCATTGTGGAACTTGTCAGTTCTTGTGTTGGCGGTAGTGTTCCCAGCGAACTAGAATGTAATCCGTAAGGGCGTAATCCGTGCGGTGTTTTGCAAGAATGACTAGTGCCGGTCGTGGGATGTTGCCTGGTATCGGGTGCTGTAGCTCGGGAATCGTTCGTTGCTCTGAGTTCTTTCTTGTTTACTTGTCGGAGTGTCTTCCTGCGTTCCTGAGCGGAAGGGTTATCTGGAAGAGAAGGCCGTGCACTCCCCAGGGTGGCTGAGAAATGTCTCCTTCGCGAGCCTAAGGACCTCCTTATTACCGGGGTTACCTGTGTGGCCAGGTGTCCGCGATACTCGTTTATCCATGTTAAACTCATGCTGGAAGGTTCCACAGATATCTTTTATACGACGTGGCTTAGTGTGGGCTGTGTAATGCTTTCATGGCTTCAAGGCTATTTGTGAAGAATATAACTGGAGTTGTATTTTGAGCTGCAACGTCTGCGATCATGCGGGCACACAGCAGGATGGCTTGCAGTTAGAGTTTACTAATAGAGATGAGTTCATAATCCGAGAAACACTGCGTGCTCGTTCGTCTTAAGTTGGTTGTAGAAAGTGCTTCGGGGAGGCGAGTTTCTTCTATGGACCCATCTATGTGAATAGTTGCGCCTGTTGATTGCACTTAAGACGTCAAAGTCGCTTGTCTGTTTCGTTGATGGTTGTGGCTAGTCTTGTAGGTCTTTCTTGCTAGAGGCTTCGAGTTCGTCGAAAGGCCTCGAACTAACCAGTACATCTTCCCGTGGATGTATGGTTAGTTCGAACTCTGTAGATTTGAAGGAGCGGTCCTCAAGTTCCAACAGACATTGACCCTTTGGTGCGAGTAGGCGCCTGTCGTGATCCGTTTGTGTCTGGTCAGTTACAATTATTTGGAGCCATTGAAGGTGGCTGTACTGGTATAGCTCTTATATTTTCTGATGGTGGAGTAGCCCGGAGATTACCCTCAAGGCCTGCAGGCACAGACTTTCCAATTTGCTTATGTGCACGTTAGTGAAGTAATAGTGAATGGCATCGTAATACGCCTTCGATACCAGAACTTCCTGCACTAGTGTCTGTGTAACGTCGTTTGCGGTGCCCCCAAACTTGTAAAAGATGTGCTTGATCAAGTGTAGTACTTTCTTCCACGTCGGTGGGAATTGGTCAGTCCATGTTTTTCCTCCACCAGGCCTATAAGTACAAAATCTCACGGTTTTTTTGACATCGAGAAGGCCTAGGACACCATTTGGCGTTACGGCCTTTTCAGTGATCTGAAGTCATTTGCTGTGTCGGATAAGAAGTTAAACAACCTTGTTAGTGACTTGTCGCAGAGAATATTTCGCGTGAGCGTCGGCAGATCCCTCACAAGGGTTCACGTGCAAGAAAACAGCGTGCCTCAAGGTGGAGTTCTGAGCTGAACTCTCTTCATAGTGAAGATGAACTCTCTTGGGAAGGCCTTGTCTCCTAAAATTTGTGGATGGGCAGATCTGTTGACAGAAAGCTTAAAGAAATGTCGCGTGGCACCAGCGATGGTTGTGGGGTCAAGCATGTGTCTCGTTTTGTTCCGCGCAAAAAGTGTGTTGTTTATCTTATACCATTCTATGTGGTTACGTGTATATTGGTAAGACAAGTCGATGTACCAATGTCAGGTTGCTGGAGCATAAAAGGTCTTTAAGACAGGACACCTACTCGCACGTGGATCAGCACGAATTCCAGTTCAAATGCGAGCCTGCGTTCCAGGAAACGGTAATGTTATCTGCGCACAGGGTCAAAGGCATACAATGTCAGAAAAAAAGGGGTGTGGTGCTTTAGTGTGCCGTCGATTCATTTACATGAGGGTCAGTTTTAATTTTTAAATCGCACTGGAACCTAAACATAACACGCGCCTTCATATTTTGGAAATTATAAGCTGAATGTGACGTGATATGTTGTGTGGTCACATGGGTTTTGGTTGAACTATTTACCTGTATGTCTGTTCTAACAAAAATAAGTTGTGAGTCAGCTCTGCGGCTTGTTGTTCTTTTCGCTAGTGTCCATGTTTAAGTGCGCTACCTTCATGACGTCTCTGATCCATAAAATATTATGGCGTCAGTTAGTTTAGGCAGACGCAGTGTGAGTGCGAAGTACTAATTTTCCTGTGGCTGTGATCCTGCTTTCGTCGTTTTGTGCTAAATTTTGTAGAGCTCCCTTCTCCACTGCCTTCTCCGTTACACAAAATTGTACTTTTATACTGGACATCTGAGTGAGAAGCATCCTTCTCAAGTCAGGGCCAATACTTCGCCATTTGGACCCAGCTGCTTCTACAGAATTGCACTCGGACCTCAGCGACATCGAAATCGGTGAAGTCTTTGTACAGCGACATCAAAGTACGCAGGAAGTAATTTCCTACTCCAGCCGCACGCTCAGAAAATATAACAGAAATTATACTGCATTGGAGCAAGAAAGTTTGGCTTTTATCTTTGCCGTTCATAGGTTCCGAAATTATATCTATGCATAGCTTTTTACAAGTTCTACAAGCTACCACTATTTATGTTGGGTCCTTGTGCTCCATGATCCATCTTAGTGGATCGCCGGCTGAGGCCTCAAACACCAAGAATGTGATTTAACTGTTTCCTACAAAAGAGACCGCCCACGCACTCACGCTGTCTTCCTTTTCCCTTTCCCAGTTTCATCTACCGTTTGCGACGCCGACAATTTCAACTTTTATCTTGCAGCAGTCACTGAAACATTTGCTGACATTGACACCTGGCGGTGAGAACACCACGGGTACCCCAAATTAGAATCCCTTTCCGCAACGTTTCGTTACTGCACCCCTATAACTGCTTTTCTCATCAGAATGGCCTGCTCTGCAAAGCTAACTATAGTGAAACTGGCACGCTGTTCCTGCTGGTGTTACCTGAGCGGCTACCCCTTCGCGTCCTTCTTGCTATGCATGATTACGTGACGTCTAAGCCCATCCTCTCGGCTCGAACATTGCTCCACGCACAAGAAAGCTTCTACTGACCGAACGTGTTGCACACCACTAAAAAATATTTCGCCAGTTGTTTAGAGTGACAGCGCTATCACTGTCCCACAACCACACCGCCCGGCCTCCTCCATCATGTGAAACCACCAGCTGCTCCATTGAAATAGTGGGGATAAAATTTGTTGGCCTACTTCCACGAACGTCATCTGGAAACCACTAAGCTATTGTCTGCGCCGATCACCTGACGCATCATGCAGAAACTGCGGCTTTACCAACGGCTTCAGCGGCCTGGCTTTCTTTCTTCCTGCTTCCTGAATTTGATTGTTGTTTATTTATTCCTTCTTTCTCCATTAAGTTGATGATTCTGAGGAATGGCGCTCCGCGCGTGCATATTAGCGATCGTGGTGGACAATTTATTGCAGATGCCGTAATAGAGCTTCTTCACCTTTGAACCTCACAGATTCCGCAAGCTACACCATACCATCTGACGACCCACTTACTCTTTTAACGAACGAATCCCACTTTCCTCAACATTATTTCAATGTACGTCGGATCACAACATAAAAACTAGAATGAAGTACTTACTTTCAGAATTTACGCGTCCAACACGGCCAAGTACGAAACAACCGGCTAACGTCCCTTCTACTTCGTCTAAGCACGCAGTCCTTGCCCTCGTCTCGACGCCATCCTGCCCTTCTCAATGCACAACGAGGAACCAGTTGCCTAGACTTTGTGTATGGCCGAAAAATATCGCCAAATACTTCGCCTCCGCAATGCTGAAACAAAGTCCCGCTATAAACAGAAATACGGCGCTCGAAACCGCAATGTATCAGTCTGTAGAGGTGATTTGGTTGGGATAAGCAAAGGAAACGCGGGTTGTGTATTAGGTTTTTGTCGCCTTACACTGGCCTATTTTTATCATCGACAGTGTAAGCGATGCAGCTTACGCTATCTCGCGCCTTGATAGACATGGTCGCCATTCAAGCAAGACCCAACTTGTGTATGTCTCCCGGTTAAAGACTTGCCCACTCGCGGTGATGAGTGACTCACCCGGTACGTTTCGTCTGCAGAGGTGGAAATGTAACGCTACAGAACTGATTGAATGCCATGCTCAGTTGATGGCATTGACTATATCACAGGCAAATCTCGCCGGTGGGAACACCGGGGTGACATACAGATGAATGAGGTGCTTGTTGTGCATACAGGGCTCGAACCCTACGCTGAGAGGCGGTCTACACCCAGGATTTGTAACTAAAAGTTCAGCTCACCCCCTACCCAACACCCCAAAAACGTTTGAACTTCGTTGTAAGAGTACGTTCGTCCTCAAAAATAAATGCTATAAATTTAGATTTGCCAAAGGCCTTCAACACAGCCTGTAACTTCCGCGTGATAGAAAAACGTACCGCTCCTAATACCAACATAAGGTTCACAAGTGTATGAGGAATTTGCTAAACCAACGCTTTCAGTAAGTAACCATTATTTGCCATTCCTGCGCTTCTGGTCCAAAAACTTCCGTGAACCACAGGGCTCTGTCTTGAGACCTATCTTATTTTTAGTATATGTCAATGACATTAACAGTAATATCTGTTCTTTTATTTTAATAGTTGTCCATGAGAGAATCATTTAGAGTGTAATATAAAACTTCAAGGTTCGTTATCCCCACAAGGAGACTTTAACTGACGAAATGGTGTAGGGATTGGCAGATGGAAGTTTTTTCACCCAAAACTCACGCCACAACATTTACTAAACCCAGCGCGTCTGAACCACGTCGCTGTGTTCTTGATAGTATGCTTGTGCAAACCGTAAACGCTGTAAAATACTTGGAGTCCACATCACGTAACTATTTTGAGGGCACTCTATTCACTGGGATTCATTAGCCGCATTTTTCACCTAACTACAACGTACACAAAGCTTCTGGGCTACCAAACACTTGTTCTATCGAGGACAGAATATCCCGCGCTATCATTGAAGCCCCTTAGTCGTATCTTGTAAAGAAACACGAAGAACTCCAAAATTAAGCTGCCGGATTCCGTCTGAAGAAGTACTCACGACACCGCTACGAAGTCAGTCATGTCACTGCATCTCTTGGCGCAGGTCATCCTGCTCGGGTGCTTTACGTCTTCCCCGATGCCCCGCGACGCCTCCCTGGCTGCAGGCTGCACCTCGACAACATTCCATAATCCGCCCGTCGACCAGAAAGCGCGTCCTGCCCAGCAACAAGCTCTCCCACTCGTCGCCTGCTCTCCCCTCCGGCTTCCGCGAACAATTACCGGCCATGGTCAACAAAGCCTATTTAAGGAGCCACTGCACCGGACCCGGACGGGGCACGACACCGCTACGAAGTCAGTCATGTCACGCATCTCTTGGCGCAGGTCAGTCACCCCCAGCACGTTGCTTATTGCGTGCGTTCAAATGATTCCTTTTTGATGGCGGTGTCGTGCCCCTCCGACACACTAGAGTCCTGCCGCAAATCCTTGCTCAACTTACTGTTCTCTGTCTCTCCAAACGTCCTCAATGTTTATTTCTTGCTAATTCTCTCAGGAGACGTTGAATGGAATCCCGGTCCCCAAAATGTCCCGCTTGAATCTCTCGCGAATGCAATCTCCCTCATTGAGCGGTCCCAGGCCTCTGTTCTTTCCGAGCTCGCATGCATTCGTTCAGCGCAAGCCAACTGGCAACAAGCTGTATCCCGCCTTTCTCTCCCCGTGGACGCTCTAAAAAAAAAGACTTGTACTGACCAGTTGGGTCCCCAAAATATTACGCTTGTATCTCTCGCGGATGCTAATATAGAGCGGTCCCAGGCCTCCGTTCTTTCCGAGCCCGCCTTTCTCTCCGCGTGGACGCCCTCGAAAAAAAGACTTGTACTGACCAGTTGGGTCCCCATAATGTTGCACTTAAATCTCTCGCGGATGCCATCTCCCTCAAAAAGCGGTCCCAGGCCTCTGTTCTTTCCGAGCTCGCATGCATTCGTTCCCCGCAAGCCAACAAGCAACAATCTGTATCCCGCCTTCCTCTCCACGTGGACACCCTCGAAAAAAAGACTTGTACTGACCAGTTGGGGGGTTCGCCTAGTTCTGCCACCACCAACGACACTATTTCCGACCTAACATCTAAAATTAAGGTAATAACTGAAAAATGCGACGACTCTGAGAACCGCCTTTGTCGTTCTAACCTTATATTTTTTGGATTACCGGACACCGACTGTGAAACGTTGGACGAATCCGAGGGCAACATTGTCTCATTTTTCTCCAAAAATCTTTCGCTGAACATTAATAGCCCTGATAATAATAGCCCTGATAGCCCCGCACAGGCTAGGCCGTTTTCGCCCCGGAACAATTCAACCCATTATCATTAAACGTACGCACTTCAAAGACAAGTCAAAAATTATTTCAGCTGGATGAAAACTTAAGGGCACTTCATTCTCTATTCGCGAGGATTTCTCTGAACGCGCACCACTAGCCCGGAAGAAGCTTCGAGCACACGGCAATCAGTCAAATGCTTCCTTCAAAATACGATTTGATCGGCTCACAATGGGTGACAAACATTTCATGTACAATGCCGAGTCCGATAGCATCGTTGAACTGAAATCATAGTATTCCAAGAGTGCCTCCAAGCCTTTACCTCGGCGATCCCCAGAGTCATCATGTTCGACTATTCCTACCTACAACCCCACATTTCATACTGTCTGCCATCCTCACAAACATACGCAGCTTTTTGCCGAAAAAGGTGGCTGTGGAGGCCCTTCTTGAGGATAACTGCACAGACCTCGCTGTTTTCACCGAATCCTGGTTGACCCCCGATGTCGACAATAACGAGCTTCTTCACTGCACTTCGTTGTTTACCACGTACCGACGCGACAGGGTTGGTCGGAGAGGTGGAGGCGTTCTTGTGTTTGTGAAATCCAGCATAGAATCCAACCTCCTAACTACGAGCTGAGAACACGAAATTCTCTGCATCCGTATATCTCTCCCTACTTGCACGAACATAGTGATCGCCGGCTACCGGGCCCCCGACTGCGACCGTGCTTTCATTGAAGATATTTCCTCCGTCGTCTTTCGATTTGGTTACCCGCTTCCCACTGGCACACTTGCTACTTTGCGGAGATCTTAATTTTCCTGATATTGACTGGACTAATTTCACGGCCCACACACAGCAGTCTAGGGACTTCTTAGAGTTCGCCCTTCTTTATAATTTTACACAATCAGTCAATGAGCCAACTAGAGGTTTGAATACGCTTGACCTTATCCTCACTTCGAACCCGGAACTTATCCATTCTGTGTCGTGTGCTAACGGCTTAAGCCATCATAGCATTGTACTCTTCAACATTTCGAGTCGCATACCAAGGTGCCAACCTCTTAATAAGTACATCCGTGACTACAATAAATCTGATTTCTTTCTTATTAACGAAGAACTTGAACAATTCTACCTCCCATTCAACCAGAATGCGTTTACCAGATCGGTGAATGAAAACTGGCTGTGTTTAAAAATAAAATTTAAACCCTAGTTGACCACCACGACCCCCTCGTCTGCATTTGCGGTGATGCGGATAGGCCCTGGTACTCCAATACCATCAGAAAATTATCACGTAAGAAAAAACGCCTCTTCCGGGCGGCAAAGAAATCTCCATCTCCCTCTAAATGGGAAAAATATCTTCACAGCTTACACGTATACACTGCAATGCTCAGGCGCTCTAAAAAGAAATACGTCCACAATGACCTCTGGGATGTCCTACGCACAAAACCGAAGAAGTTTAGGAGATTACTTGGCACGAAAAACGCCCACTCCAACAGCATTCCTCTCGTTGACTCGGACGGCTCGCCAACCCCGAAGGATAAGTGTCCTAATGTCCTTAACTCCTATTTCACATCTGTATTCACTTGTGAACCTAGCCACGATACAACCACTTTGCGAAGCTCGGTCTATAGGGAGATGCTTCCCATTGAAATAACCAAAGAGGGTATCATAAAACTCATCAACAACCTGCAGTCCTCTAGTGCTCCCGGTCCGGACAATTTTCCAGCAAAGATATTATAGGCTACCAACACAGCATCGAGCCGCTTCCTCCAAATTATTTTTGTCATGTGTCAGGGCACCCCCCGAGAGGGGATGCATGAAACCCCCCGAAAAATAGAAGAAAAGAACAAAGGAACGAGAATTTTGAAGTGCGCGCCAGGAGCGCGCCACTTCAGCAAGCGCCAGCGCCGACGCACCAAGGAATCCAGGGAAAAGGTGACAGCACACTGGTCGGCCAATCAGGGAAGGCCACGCAGGTGACAAGTGGCGAGATGGCCATATAAGGACAGGAAGGAAGCAAGAAGCCAATGGGAGTGCGCCACGGGAGATCCCAGAGGGTATAAAAGCGGGGCGCACAAAGGGAAGGCGGGGGCAAGACAACGGGAGGCAAGACAACGGGAGGCAAGAAACCGAAGAAACCAGGAGCCAGGGGGACACTGCCAGGCCATCGACCACGCCATCCGAGACTGGGCGGGAACGGGCCGACTTCGCATCGGCACCGTCATCCTCGGTGCACCACGAACCGGTGTCTTCGTGGCCCCAGCGGCATTGGTCGGGCACCAGCGGCCAGCGTCCACGCTCCGTCGACGTTCGTCTCGACAGCCCCGAAAGGCGACGTTCGTGCCGAGCCTACCTGGAACCTCCAGCGGCAGCGTCTACCAGGGGGTAGACACCAAGGAAGCACGCCGCCGAAGGGATGACCGCGCGAATCGAACGCCGGCATCAAGGATCTCCAGCGAGAGAGGCTACCATGGGGTAGCCGCCGAGGAAAGAAGTGAGGACGCGCGGAGCCCACACCGTCCAAGGAGTGACCGTCCAAGGAGTGACCACGCGCATCGAACGCCGGAACCGAAGCGAGACGAGGACGGCTACCACCGGGTCGCGGCCACGCAAGGGTGCGACCGGTCAGCGCCGACGACCGGGGTAGGCTAGTCGAATAGGGACGCAGTTGTAAAGGACACAACTAGGGAGTTGTGGTTCGAAAGAAACTAACTAGAACTGTATAAGTGTATTAAGAGGGTACTTAGTGTAGGACTTTATTGTAGAGATTTTTGGGGTTTGATTTGAATTGTAAATGGAGCTGTTGAGTTAGGGGTTTGTATGTTAGTTGTATTTGGGGATGGTAGAGGTTTGAGCGTTTATCGTTTGTGTGCTGAGTTATTGTGTGCTTTGCGTTAGGCTTTTCAAGTGTACATTAAATGTATGTTAAACACGTCAACGGCTTCCCTGGGTCCATTGCTCCGAGCTGGTAAGACAACCCCACCATCCGTTGACGTGACAATTTTCACCAGTCCATTTCTGAAGGCACCATTCCGGACGATTGGAAATGGAGCAAAGTTACACCAGTCTTCAAATCCGGCCATAAATCCGACCCATCCAACTATCGCCCCATCGCGCTAACCTTACTAGAGCACATAATTTATTCCCATACCGGTGCTCACCTGGACAATAACAATTTCTTCTTTCACAACCAGCAGCGTTTACGCCGGCGTTTTTCATGTGAAACCCAGCTTTTCGAGCTCACTACAGACCTGATCCTTAACCTAGATTCTTCTTTTCAAACTTGTGTCATCTTTATTGACTTTTCCAAAGCTTTCGGCCGTGTCCCTCAACAAAGACTCATTAGTAATCTCTCTTGCCTTTGCCTGCACCCGCTGATATTATCATGGATTAGATGCTTTTTAACAGATCGCTCCCAGTTCACCACCGTCACCGGACTTCAGTCGCGCACAACCACGGTAACGTCTGGGGTACCGCAAGGCTCAGTCCTCGGCCCCCTTTAATTTTTAATATACATTAATGATTTACCGACAGGCATCTCCTGCTCCATCCGGCTTTTCGCAGACGACTGTGTTCTGTACAGGAAACTTTCTAGTAAAAATGATCAGCTTCTTCTCCAAAACGGCCTAATCCACTTAGAAAACTAGTGCTCGCTATCGATGATGCAACTAAACATTCGGAAGTGTAAATTCATGCACGTCACCCGCAAACACTCTCCCGATCGCTTTACATACTCGGTTACCTCAACTGACTTATCACGGGTGGAGACCTACTGGTGCCTCGGTGTCCTTTTAAACAGCCAACTAACCTGGTCTGACCACATCCAAAAACTTGCACCCGATGCCTCTAGGATCCTCGGGTACATCCGGCGATCACTATGATGCTCACCTGCTGGAGTAAGCCAATTGGCATACACTACCTTTGTACGCGCAAAGCTTGATTATGCTTCAGCAATTTGGAACCCCAATCAAACTCATTTGATAAATTCTCTTGAGTCTATGCATAATCGTGCAGCCCGTTTTATTTCTTCTACGTAAGGCTTTTCTACGAGCATCTCAGCTATAAAGTCGTCCCTCTGTCTCCCCACAGTTGTTTCAAGGCGGAAAAAGGAAAGGCTCTGCCTTTTTCATAAACTATATTATACATTTCCCGACATGCACACTTCATTGTTGCTACCCCCACTGCGCACCTCACGCCGCCTACACAACTCAATGAGCAAGCAGCGCCTGTATGGCGCCACAAATGCGTTTAACAAATCTTTTCTTCCTATCGCCATAGAGGAGTGCAATAACTCCTCAATCTATAGCAACTGAACGCGACCATAACAAATTCAAGATGTTATTAACAGTACACGTATACAAATTGAAGCCAGTCTCATTAAGACGGCTGAGTTTACTGAGCTCCTCTGCGCATCGTTAAAACAATTATTCCGATACAGCCCATTAAAAAAGACCTAAGCAAGTACTTTTTTACGTGCGAATTCCTCCAAAAATATATCATTTTAAACGAAGATAAAGTTTTCGACCTTCCGATTCTGTCCTTCAATAGTTTTGAGGCAGCGGAAAATCTGTCAATATTATCTCCTTCGACCCTTACCTATTATAATTCTTTACATCTCGTAATATATAATAATTTACTTGAATCGAAATTTATGTTGCGCTTCTAAGCTGTCACCTGATGACTATGTAGATTGCAAACATTTCAAAAATAATTGTATCTCGACGCAGGTCATCTGTGCTTCATCTGTTGATCTGGACATTTAGACGCTGCAATGTCCTAATAAATCCCCAGGGCCTTAGAAATGATGACGATGTGTTTAGCTTCATTCTATGGCAGCCTTGATGCTGGGCGAATTTGTATTGCTAGGTAAGGCGGTGGATGAACGGGGAAAACGTAAGATGTGGCGGTATTTCATGTCTGACGCCTGTGACTTGCCCAATTCATAAGGTATCAGCGAAGTGGTTTATGAAAAGCTTCTGTTTGGAATCTGGCTGGGTTTAATTATTTCAGAGAACTTTTTTGGTGATACGTAATTGGAAGTTTAAACCAACGTTCCATATTTATGACTCCCCTAATTTGACCACCAGACTTGCTAAGACACGCGATCGATTAAAAAAACACGCAGATCATTTTCCGAACATGACATTAGTTTTTACAAGTCTGTTTTACTAGGGATCTTGGAACAAATATTATTTCTCTTTTTTTACAAAGGGATGCGTTCAGAATATTACTTTAAGTTTTACTTAGGCTGTGGAGTTTCGCTTCATTTGTTTTCTAAAGGCACATTCAGGCTCCTAATGCTTGCGTGATAACTTCCGTTACACATTTATTCAGCAGGCTATGAATGTCAACTGCCGAACCAAAGAATCTCCAAGTATATAAAAGTTCAGTTACTCCTAATGTGCCCAAATTAGCAGGGAAGAGCATTACAATAACGTAACAATGTGTGATAGACAAGCGATCCTGTCTCTTTCTGGGGCCGAATAATCTGAGAAACGCGAGGACATATAATCAAACCCATAAAACAATACGCTGCAAATTTTAATACTTACTAATACAGTATTGTTATAAGAATTGGATACTTACGATGCATGGCGTACCTTCTTCTAGTGTGTGGTTGCATTTATCCTTGCACCCTAGCGCAATCTGAAAGAGTAATTCAGGGACGTAATGACAAACACACAGCTGAAGATGTCGATGCGGTATTTAGAGAAGCAAAACAAAAACATAGGAATTCCTTGCACAATCAGCATAAATACTTTGTACTATCGCTTTATTAATTTACCGTTTTAACTCTGGGGGAACTTTTTTTTATCAAAATGTTTTTAGAGAGAGTTTTTGTCAATTGCGTTTGTGGGAGGATAGAGGGGCTTTTTACGTTTGCTTTCAGGTGAAATTGACAAAATTAGCGATCCTTTTTCTTATGTCAACAAATCTACCAATAATATAGCTTTTATAGCGGATAAGATTCATTTTTACAAGAGTAAATTGGGTAACCTCCAAACCATGTGCTTCTGCAGCCTATTCTAGTCTTTAACCAAGCACGCGATCGTAAAATGTTTTTTTTTTTTCACGATGGGTTCAACGCTGTATCTTTCTTATGATTGTTAATTTTACTTCAGGCAATATTTTTTTTTCTCTACTTTTCGCTTTCCTAACCTTTTTTCCAATTCGTACTCTCAATGTATTATTCAAACACTCAGAAGGTGTTTGAGAACCTGCATGCATCAGAGGGAGTAGAAAACCATTGCATTCTTTCGTACTGCTTGAGCGTACACAACACGCCTGTACAGAAGGGTACTGGTGCTTCTGCTCGAGTTAATTAGGAAAAGCGCTCTCCGGTACTTTCTCTTCGAACCTGTACCGTGCATTAGCCTTTATCGGTCGTGACGCCGCTCGGCAACACAAGGCAGTATCTTGACTGGGGAAATGGCTGGGCCTTTATTCGGAACAGGCGTCACTCGATTTATTAACGCTATCGGTTTCATGTTTATAGACGCGCTTAGTTCTGTTGCGAGGCGTTCCCTCTTCGTGTTATGCTGATGAGAAGCTAAGTTGTCACGAGCGAGCATGGCTCCATTTTTTTGCTAAGTTGCTACACTAAATACCGTCTAGGGCACGAGTAGAGCATGCTTAAGCAAAGCCAGCATCCTCCAATATCCGATACACGCCACAGCGTGTTCTGTTGTTAAACGGAAGCCTCGAAATCCCCCGGTTTACGGGCTACAAAGACCTCAAACCCGTGGCGGATATCTTCTGCGAAAGTGCCGTTTAAAAGATGGCGGTGGGTGCTTGCGACAAGTTAGCTTTGACTTGTGTGTGGCCGGTTTTTCTGGCGGATCCCACTACCTGCTACTGAGATCTCCAGTATCCGTTCGTGTCTTGGGCCAGCATAGAGGTGTGCTCTTGCACAAGTTTCTTCCCTCTCTACTCGAAGTAGAGCATCCGCAATGACCTAATAGGACGAATACAGCACCCGCGTCAGGACTTTATTGAATACATTCGAGCAATCCGGGAGTTCTTCAATCAAGCTATTCCCGGTGCGTCTTATGCCGTAAAGATAACTCACGTGTTACGTCGCTACCAGCCGCTGTTCTGAGCTCAGCTGTACCGTCGTGAGTACTCGTTACATAATGAAGATAGCAACCTCAGCCCACGCAAGCAAATATGGTGGGATAGTGAAGAGAAATTATTTGTATGCTCCAGCTCTAGTAGGGCAGGCGATTGAGTCAGCTTACGCATAGAGCTTTGCTACGTTGCACATTCTCAAACATTGAATCTTTGACATATCGCTACAGCAAAGTGAACGGCCGCGTACGGCAGCAGAAACATTTTCACGCATGTGAATTCGCTCAGCATAAATGGTACCACCGTCTACGTCCCATCGCGGAAACAATGGACCATGTAGCAGTGCATGTGCTTCCAGGGTACAATATTCCCTTCTATACTTATCAGCTCCTTCTGTTGAGGACGTCAGAAAAAAGTTTATTTTCCTGTATTTTTACTGCAGATAACGCGCGAAGAAGTTTACACCGAACTGCAATAGCATCAACGAGGTGTGATTATTCGGATTTGATTGGTGAGCTGGTTTCTGCAACGTACGAGCAATATCTACTTGTGTCACGGTGCCCGGAATCTCTGAAGTTAGCTAGGTCTCGCAAGAATATCCACTACTGATGCGGCTTTCTCTCAAAGTGCGATAGAAACGAATCTGTAGAACGTTAAACGCACAAGTTGATTACCGTTGACACCATGCTAAATTATTGAGTGTGATGTTCAGCAGAAACATTGTGTACGAAAACTCAACGGACGCGTTGAATTTATTACTCCTATTCCGCATTTATTATCTATTGAAAACAGAGCTTGTTGGACAGTGTGGATCTTACCTGGGTAATAAGTACACAAAACTTAGCAGAATTCCTGAATAATTAACAGGGGAGAACATAGAAGCTCAAAATTTGATAACATTGCTTCAACTATGCCTAAGCCATTTTTATGCAGGACTTCCCACAATGCCATTTAAAATCCTGATAGTTGGGCAAATATACAGGTAATGTTGTTTTGTTTGGGAGTGTTCTATTTTTTTGAAGTTGCTTTTGTCATATTTTTTTATTTAGCTTGGGAAATTAGGAAACTCACAGCTGTGCCGTTCTTTGTTTTTCCTATTTGAGTGAATGGACAGGTGAATGGCCCGTAATCATCGTACTCCTTCAAGGGATCTAGAAAAAGGCAGCATTCACGTTACAAGAACCATAAATGGCTGTTTGTATACAGTCACCATCGTCACAAAATATCATCTAGGGTGTAACGTAGTCTTTTAAATTATTTGCATATTTCATGCCCATAAAAAAGAATTGCAGCTTCAGATAGCTTGCGGGTTGCCCCAGAGGTTTCTTGAATACAACGCATTTTTTTTTTAAATTGCTGTATTCCTCTACAAACTAAATTACCACTCACGCACACAGGAAAAAGAGCTGAGGAACGAATATTTAGAGTTTCGTTATATAGAACTACAAGTAGTTCCTTCTATATTTCTCTACAGAATTTTCGTATAATAAAAAGTACACAAATCATGCATCTTTATTTTAAAATTAGGTAAAATATTATTGCGGAAACATTCCACATTACAAACGAACAAAAAAAATCACATAAGTTTTTCGTTCAGAACCCTCCACGACCGCAGTTACTAGCAGTTTCATTCGGCAAGATAACACTGCCAGAACAATGTTTCGTCTTCAGATTGGTATTCTCTCTCTATTGAAAGCTATTCCAACTTTAATTTGTGAACAGTTCTTCTCCGTAATTTTCTAGCTATTTATTTTTCTCACGGGTGACTTGTTACCGGGATATAAACAATAAAGATGAATCAATGTGGTTAGGGTAATTTAAAGCAAGAATATACGAGAGTGGACGAAAATGTTGTAAATGATTCGTTAAAGTGTCTAATGCACACTTGGTAGCACTGGGGTCCCACCACGCAGACGGGGCTCCTAATAACCACAGCGAGGCTCTGGATAGCAGCCCTTTACTGGAGCACGGCAGCACATCTTTCATTTTGCCCGTCAGGTCCCGCGCTCACTAAGTCGAGCACTTTCCGCAATGCCCGCGGCCTAGTTTGTGTCACGTGGCACCTAGGTGTCCTCGCCACGCGGTAGTCTTGCCGTTGCATTTATGATAACGAGAGAAGAATGTTAACGTAAAATGGGCCCTCAATTTACTGCTGTTTAAGTAGCCGAGGTCGTTTTTTGTGTCTCAATCTGTTATTGAGTGTCAACTAATAGCCTACGAATACGTATAAGGTAATACAATGGCACTGTATCTGCAAGTAAATAGAAAACCCTTTGTAGTCAGGCATACAATTCCTGTCGATGAAAAAATAAAAAAATATCCGCTGAAGTATGGCAGTCACAGTGATATGACACCAGAATAACCAAACTGTGCGAATGTCTTGTGCGAAATTGTAAATCTTGCCCCGCAGGACCCCATCTGCACTTTTCATCGCGCGCCTGTATTTAACGAGTACAAGATCTCCCCTAACAAATTACTGAGATTCTCCTCTAACAGAAGCCGACTGGTGTACTTTCACTTTTTTCTCACCAGTAATATTTGCCTCAATATTCAGGCTACTGTTTTCGCTGTTTATTGTCACTTCTTTGGTACGTCGCTTAGCTGCACTTTCCCCATTTCCGTTGGACCAAGCACACCTCTAAATAAAGAACATAAACATCATTTGCGATTACCAATGCATAGAACTTGTCACCTGACTAATATAAAACAATTTTTCTGCAGAATTAGTAACTTGTGTATTGAACAGCTTACGGTTCTCGCTCAAAATTACCGCAAACGTTTAGCGAAAATGCGCAACGGAGTGTACAACCACCAAGAGTGGCCAATACTAACGCCAGCAACGACGTTTTTGGAGCACAATAATTTTATATTAACCGGTGGACGCCGATTGGCTAGTCGCGTCGTATAGTCATAATCGAAATCAGGCAGAAAACTTGTATCCCATGTCGAGGGTTGTTGGCTTCAGCTAATAATTCCCATACCATTTTTTCTACTAATGCGTACGAGAAGCTCTCCTGAACATTTCTCATCCACCTGGCTCATTTTTTGGAAAGAAAAAACTTCTGTGTGAAGTTTTTGTTTTTATCACCCAAAAGAGATCGATGAATAAATGTTTTTCACAGTTTAGTCATCTCATTAAAATATTTTCTACCATTCCTGCGAAAATTATTTTTTCGCCATCCGCTTTGGATTCATTAGCGTTGAATGCCCCGATTCTCGTCGCCAAACGCTGCAATTGTCAGGTGCTCCTAAAGTATTGCTCATATAGAGTTGAATTGCAATATGCCGATGTTTTGCGTCTTTGCATTGATCGAATAATCTTGTTTATTTTGTTCAACTTCAACCTTCGGGAACTACCACCTTCGGGAAGTAAGCATAAAAAAACAGAAAAATGAGTTCATTATGTTGTGCGTCGTATGAACGCTTTTTATTATCATATTTAAACTGTTATACCGTCACAAGAAGTTTTAGCACAGAAGCTTTTTAATGTGTAGGTGTTGCTGCAAATACACAACCAAAGTATTCACCCCAAAGGTTTTCAACCTTTATGTTCGCAATAATTGGTTGTAAACCCGTGTACTTACTCCTAGAGTAAAAACTGCAGCATTAGAGTAAAGTTTTAAACAATATTGCCATGAGAAGTTTTTGTAAAGGTAAAGTTATTTTGATGGAAATAAATCTTTAAATTTGTTGTAGCGGGTAGAGCAAACTATGTAGTTAACACATTCATAAAAGAATTTTTTCAGAAGAAAGAATGCGAACGCACAACAATTTAACATGTTCGACGAGTACAAGAAGTGCTGTCTGTTATATACAACACATTTCTGCGGATCTGAAGAACCCGGGGCAAACTTCTTTAAAAATATCGCTTGGGATCCGCACAAGACGCACACACAAAAACGGCGGGAAACAAGACAAGCGCTCCCTCTTGCTTTCTTAAGGATGTATCACCTAGGTATTCTTACGCGGATTATTCTTACGGCTAGTTTTTTGTATACTTTGAAAAAGAGTAAATTACAATGGTCAAATCAAAATGAAAAGTTTAGGTATCAAATATATGTCAACCGTATATTTGCATAACATTGTTGTGCGTGTGAAAAAAAAAACGGAAAAAGAACTATATATAGCAAGACAGTTTCAGTCATCGCAACAAAATATAGCTCAACACAATGCAGAATCACTGTGGGGTTTCGGACAAAGGGCCAATTATTCTGGAATTACAGTAAACTACGCGCTCCATGTGATTGCACGAACTGATGATCATTAAGAACGAAGCCTTTTTTTCTATCGACTGATCTCTCTCTTACTCATTGCTCAGTCTACTGACACAAACGTCTTTCTAAAATTACGTTCCGGCTATGCAAAATTCTGTGCAGTCACCCTCACTAGAAAACGATGACCGATGCACTGCTATGGCGCTTTTGCAGGCTGAACATTGCCCCGTCTTCTTTTTCTTGTTTCTCGCATGAATCACCTGAATCGATATTTTGGCACCTAGATCATTTATTCAATGTTTGTCCGCTGTTCTCGAGTACAAATTGTTTTCGAGAATCACCGCTATGTTCTTTTCTATATATCATTTACTAGTAGCCTACAACAAGCCCTAATTATTGACCTTCTATGTATAGTATATCTCTAACATTAGTCAAAATGTTCTTGTACAAGAAAAGGCACAACGTGCATTAGACGCTTTTCAGTGCTTGTTTTGTTGTTTTTCCACATTTTTAGATGCGACGCATCTCTTGCTCTGAGGCATGTCTCCCCTGCGTCGGCGTCGGCGGCATCCTCACGCCACCTGTGCATGCGCGACTCTCCTCCGCTCTTCTCTCCGACAGCTGTGCGCAACACTCTCACTCCGTCTTATTATCAAAAACAACAGCTGCGTGCGCTCTCTTCGCTACGCTCGCTTCTGCTGCGGTGCGCAAGTGCGTGCAGGCGCGACTCTCCTCCGCTGTCTCCTCTCCTTCAGGCGCTGTGAATATACAGCGGGTAGCGCGCTGTGGTGGTTCAGTCAAGCGCTCGCTCTCGCTCGACTCCGTGTGAATTTGATTGACGACTCCGTGCGCTAGTACGCGATCCACTGACCTTGTACTTAAGCGACCACAAAGCCATCGTGCTCAAAGTAAAGTGCAAGCGCTGAAAATGACAACCCAGTCTCTCTCTCAGTAAAAGAACGAAAATTACGCTCATCTTTCCCGCGTATGAGAACACCCTCGTGGGATGGAATGCATCCTAC
This sequence comes from Haemaphysalis longicornis, assembly GCA_013339765.2. NCBI lineage: Eukaryota > Metazoa > Arthropoda > Arachnida > Ixodida > Ixodidae > Haemaphysalis > Haemaphysalis longicornis. Next base: position 42,613,180 of record CM023455.1, read on the forward strand.
GTGTTCACAACACGTTTCAGGCGATTTAAGGAATCAACCCAATGGGAACACCAATTGAACCCTCAAAATGCGTCGCATCACACCAGGGTTCCCGTCGTGGGAAGATGGGCGTACTTTTTATTATGTGTTATGTTGGTTTACCTCTACAAACGTGTTTTATATGGCTTTTTAATTGTAATCGTGCCAAAGTGTCTAAAATATCTTGCTCCTAACCCTACCATGTATTTTACACTTTGACATTACTATGCCTGGACAGGAAACTCAATCTTGGCACTCGTCACGCAGTACCTAATGAAAAAAATGTCGACAACAGCGCCGTCAAATAATTACAGAATTTACGGCTACAGAATTTACAGAATCAAAGATAGAATTCCCATGCACTGGCGCACCGCCATTTGAAAAATGAGGATACGCAGTAGAAGCAGAAACGTGGTGGCGGTGAAAAAAATAAAGCGGAGTAGAGGTAAACGAGACCATCTTTTGCGGTTTTCTTGGCTCTAAATTGTGACGAAAACTTTTGTGGTCTACATAGCCTAATATTGTGGGGCTTACACGACATCATTTTTTTTCTCAACAATGGTCTATTTTTGTGCAGCCTGATAGGCCAAGCTTGACTCAACCGCAAAGTGCCCGTTCAGGACATAGCAGAACAACACCCTGCCACATGAATTTGGCCGCCACCCCTCGTGAAACGCTTGCTGAACGTAAGTTCCAGCGTAACATATGATCTAAGAGTGTCTTTAGAAAACTACTCGGAGACCACCCCACCTCCAGTGACCTCTGCCATTCCCTACCCAGGCCCCGTCACCAAAACAGATGCTTTAAAGCGCCGAGAACCAACCATGGGTAAACGAGTCCGACTGGTTCGACATTCCCTAAAATTTCATAAAAAACATTACCGACACTAGAAAGTCTACATTTACAACTGCACCCATGAGCCCTCAACTACACTGTAGGGGGACGGAGTAAGTGACGCAAAACGGCTTTCCCGCTTAAGGATGCCCTACATGATGGCCATCTAAATATTGTGCTTGGGACTCAGTGCTGATCGGACCAGATTACCATGAGTGCTGCTACTTCGGTATGCGCAATTCAGTAACATATTACCGCGATAGCATCTAAAGACCACGTTCGGGTACACAAGCAGTCATTCTTACATTGTGATTAGGCCATCATAAGAACAAGCAATAAAATATCCACATCTCAACACCATCAGATTCGTCTCTGTCGTTCCTGAAGAAAGTCGCGTTTTGCCATTGTGCAAAGGTTCCTCTTGTAAAAATATTGTCCCGGCATATTATGTTCTCAACGTCGTGGGCACAGTTCATTCAGTGTTATTCCGCGGTACCACAATACCGCCTGGATTTGACAACCGGCGGTAAAGCGTCGACGTCATGCTTTAAAACAAAATCTGGAGCATATGCCGCCTGTTGGAAACCGGGGACTCCTCAGTACGATTGCGATGGCTATTCACAACAGAAGTTTTGGCACGGAGACACCAAAAATAAGCCATCCTACCCCCCTATGTGCATAGTCTACAAGGCGTTGCATCTAAGGGCGCGGACAGATCCCAGAGGATTTCCAGGTCTGACGATGCCCACACATTTTGTGGATCTTTAGTGAAATCAAGGCCGCCCGCTGTTTGAAACATCAAAATCACAAGCCAGTCCTGTTTGATAGAACCGAAACTGTGAGCGTTTTTACGTACCGAGGTAAAAGCCTGACCAGCTTTAGTAAAACTGGCACCTATATGCACGTAAGCGCCCAAAGGCTTCCTTACGCATTAACGCGCACAATGAAACTCTTGAAGAGACCCTACACTTACTAAACAAAAGCCTTCTGTGGAAGAACGTCCAGGTCGACTATGGAGGAGGCCGCCATCACTAGAACCAAAAATTATTTTTACTTTGTAAGGGTAACCGTACCTAATTTAGCCATCCTGCGCCTCACCGTATCTTCTATGTATCTGCGTGTTACGTCGTGCCTGCATCATGATCGCGGTAATCACAGGTTACAACATTTTGCTCGCCTGACTAGAATTTGCACAAGCGGAAAAACCTAAATTGATGCAGGTAGTATGAGCCAATGCTAGGAACCACTGTGCGTCCCTTCGGCTCCGTCTCCATCCAGAAGCAATAAAGTGACGCAACCTACACCCCGTATTATCGCCTCTTTTGCAAGCACTAGCTACCCTCTTCCCCCACGCTCGCCAAAAGAAGTCCACAAGTGCACATTCTAAATACAAATATTTTATCCATACGCACTTCGTTTTAGCGCACGCTCTCAAACTCTCTTTCATCCCCCATGCATCAAACGCAATGCCCAAGACGCACATACTCCAATACGATGTATCACTACGAGTGCAATTATTCCTCCTTTAAAACGACTCCTCCCATCTGGGTGCAATTTCTGGGCGGCTCCGCCATCCACACTTAAGATGCGATGGCCAGAGCCTGTGAAGCCGCCGATGTATTCATTGCATCAGTCTTCCCGCACCATTATATATAAGAAAAATAAAGCTGTTTCATTCCCGCCTTGTCTTTGTAAACGTTAACATTGTCTCTAGAGCAGGTTTTAAAAGCATTTCTTCAAACAACCCTTCGAGTGAGTCACGCGAAATATACCCAGAAGGAAATTATTCATTATTAACTTGAAATTAGCGCTTGTTCAATGTTTTTAAGGTTGGCAACATCGTCTTTGTTTCGCATCCTTATTTAGCACCTTTCACTGCATTTGCACTCCGTTGATGATTATTCAGCCCAGATAAATTCCCGGCTTCGTCAATTCTTATACGATTTAGCTAGCTTTGTTTTTGTAACGCAGTTATTGTAGGCCTTTGCAGATACAATTATTCCTAGTTTATTTAGGTTTATTTGGGCAGAGGAGTTAGCTGAATAAATACGTGTGTTTCTGTTGAAGGAGAGGTACACAGACTAACCGCATCTTCCATGGTGCGGTATACATATTTCACTCAAACTAAAGAGATAAGTGTATGCAGTAGACGAGAAAGAAGCCATGAAACTTAATCATGGGAGGAAAAATTCGGCACTTTTATTTTTAATGATATGTCTTTTGCTCATACTGATTTTAAAAAGCCCAAATATTACCAATTGGTTATAAAATATTACAAGCTACGCTTTCTACAAGAAACAGTGAATAGTGGCAAAGTGTTTCAGTTTTTCGAAAGATCTTCGTTTTTTATGCCTATATCCAGCGCAAACACTTTTACACTGAAGAGGTCATTTCCTAAACCCTATGTGATACTGAAATACATTGCATTCAGCAAAGTATTATTTAAACTGTAAAAAGGTATCAAACACAAATTTACTATCACTATGCCAAAATTGATTATAACGGCAGAAATTATGCCTAATGTTTAAGCGACTACAAATGGTCTAGTAAATTTACACCTTATAAAACAATGCCATCCCCAGAATGCAATTATTATGAAAAAGTGGTATGTACCGCTGACTTTATTTTATTTTTAGAGAAATGAGGGATTACTTTACATATAGCCAATCTTGCGGTTGCGCAATAATTATAAATAGAATACAAACCATGGCTTGGCCTAAATAACATAGAAATTAGCACGTGCATTTCTGAGGTGGCCTTACTTGAAATGAAAATTTTAAATCACTGTGTAACCATCACACACCTGTTTAGAGATTCGAAAAACAAACTAGAGTTTACCGCAACCAAGAGTGGAGCAACAAAAAATTAGAACTGACGTTCCTTTCATTGACTCACCATCACAGCTGTAGTAATTGCTGAGAATGTGGCCATTGTATTACGCTGAATAATCACCCCCGTCTACATATTACGCTACGCTACTCGCAAATTTCCCTACAGAATTTTACCAAGGCAGTTCTTGGTATAACAGCTAACCAAGTTTTAAATACACTCAACTATTTACACTTTAAGTGGTTATAAAACACAGTTTGTCCTATCAGGCCCTAATGGAGAACCCAAGACAGACCGAGCTTTCATTCCAGTGGTGACGTTTTTATGTCTATACACAGAGCCTAAACGAATTAGAATTCTTTATTCGGGGATGCTTCAGCTATGACTGCCTCATTTTCTGGCTTTGGCCATCCTTTCCTTCCCTTTCAAGACGAAAGCATCCCACAAGTGGAAGAACCCACCTCCTAAGTGCACCGCTTCTTTTTCCAGGCCCGTTTCACCCCTTCTACACTCTCATGCATTAAACATACCACATGTTGCCCGACCTACTTTGTAGCATTACCGAATGTTTTTTCTGGCACTACCCACTCATTCACCAATCTCTCCCATGAAACAGCCCACAAGTTGCGCCACTTACCTGCCTTGCCTCCCTGCAACTAACCCCTTTTTGAGGCACTTCATACCCTCTTCTTCCCTCTCCCACAGGAATGAACAAAAATGGGCGCAACCTACCTACCCCCAATTCCGCCTTTTTGCAGGGACTACCAACCCCTGCTTCACTCTCTCGCTTGAAACAAACAACAAGGGGTACAACCTACCTCCCGGCATTCTCGTCCTTTTGCAGGAGCTGCCTACCTATTTTGCACTCTCTCGAATGAGCAACCAACAAGAGGTGCAACGCACCTCCCCGTATTACCGGCCTTTTTGCAGAAGGGAAGTATACACTTTATTCAATTTAGCAACGTTGCCGTTCTGAGCTTTGTTCTGAACACCGTTCTGAGCTTCGTGGTGAGCCTTTGGTGCCTCGTAGCAACTTCGGGAATTCCTAGGCATCGCGGCTGTTGGCCTTGGCACTGCCATCTTCTGTCTGAAATACATTTGTTCTTCGGTAGCTAGGTGTTTTGATTCCGAAGTACTGCAACGGAATTGGTGACCGCAGACGTCGTACATGGGTGAGGAAAATTTTAGCGCTTTTGATTCCGCACTCGGAACCACCGCTGCAAATCACAGCCATCGAACAGCCTCCACAGCGCCGAGTACCATGGCTGCACTTTCGCTGCGGTGCGCCAGTACTAACGTTATGACCCACAAATATGGCTAACCAATGTGAAAAGCTTTTTCGCCATAGTGTGCATCACGTTGCCGAGACAAACGTTCAAATATCTCGTGTCTGCGCCTCCTCTTAAGATCGCAACTAAGCTTCCCGAGCTGATTCGCCCCCCCGTCACCGCCCCGATCTAGACTCCTCAAGCTGACGACAAAGTTGGAACAGCGACGGTGGCAGCTGCTACAATTTAAAAAACTCAGTGATCGCAAGCTCTCAAAGACACTGCGCCACCTTCAAAGGCTCCTGGAAGGAAAAGAAGCCACGTTCGATCAAGCTTTGCTTCGAGAGCTTTTCCATCAATGCTTTCCCAACTCCGTCGGGATGGTGGTGGTGAAAGCGACCATTTTTATAATTTCCCAGGTGCCACTATTTGCCGTGTACTGATATACGAATCATCTCCTGTCTTCACGTTATGACTGTCGTAACATTCAGGACCCAATAAATGAGCATCCACAACGCGGTCTTGACCCGCACTGCCGAGCCTGCACGAGGAATTCTATGGTGTGGTCATCAAGCTATCAGATGAAATCGCCGCTCCCTCAGCCCAGCACCTGTCCTGTCCCTCCAACGGCCGCTCCTTCTCGCGCCGCCATTCAACGTCACCTTCAAGGCAAGGCGTATGCTGGTACCACCGCATCTTTGAAAAAGCAGCAACGAAGTGTACGGCAGCCTGAACGTTTCATGAGAACTTTCCGGCGCACTACTATAGGCGGTGAGTAGTGTCACTTGTGAATTAGGCCGCTTGTTTCTTGGGAGGAACAAAACTACCAGACCACGGTTTTTTTGATGACACTGGCGTGGAGGTCAGCGTCATACCATCCTCAACCGCGTTAACAACAGCATAGGAGCCACAAGCAGCTTACAAACCACCAACAAGACTGCCATCTGTACCTACGGAGAGGAATTGCTATCATTAAACATTAGAATCTGGAGGACATTTCGACATATTTCTTTCATCTCTGATTTGGCCTACAACATTTGAACGCATAATTTTCCATCACTTCATCTTGATTGTTGGCATCCACAGAAAACTCCTCTTTGAAGCTTCAATGCTCCCCTCTGTGCTTGGTACAACGTCGAAGAAACTGCCCTTGGCGGTCACAACTTGTCATAGTCGGTCAACGACATGCTTGGTGAGGAATTCCCGTCCCTTTTGCGCACTCCAAACTTCCTCCTCACTATCATACATCATGTCACTTACCACATTGTTACCCTGGCCCTCCCACTCGATCGAACACAGACTTGAGTTTGGAATCATTCGATCGTCGTCAATCCCTCAGGTATCCCCACTGCACAAGGCGCCAAAGCCGTCACCTGGAGACTGGTGTCGCTGCAAACAATACCGGTTGCTTAACAACGCCACTGTTCGAGATCGTTACTCCGTTCCGCACAACACAGACTTCTCAGCATCACAGCATGGTGCGACAGTTTTTCTAAGATCAACCTTGTTAAGGCCTACCATCAGGTTCCTGTGGTAACGGCAATCATTCCGAACATGGCAATCATCACGCCGTTTCGACTTTTTGAGTATGTGGGGAGCCTTTCGGCCTTCTGAAAACTACACAAACTTTCCAGCGGTTCATTGAAACCGTGACGCGATGATTATCTTTCTTTTCCGCTTACATAGATGGAGTGCTGGTGTTGAGTAGCGACGAAGAAAAACAAATCTAGCACCTTCGCCAACTCTTCAGTCGCCGGGCCAGATACGGCCTTATCGTCAATAGAGCGAATTGCGAGTTCGGTAGTCACGAGCAGGACTTCATCTGTCACCGTGAGGACAAGAATGCATTAACACTTCGTTTTCAAAAATTCAAGTCACATTATACTATCCGCAGCCATATTCCATCTATAAGCTTCGCGAGTTTCCTGGCCTACTAAATTTTTAACTCCGTGTCGTCCCGAGCTGCGCCGCTTTACTTCGGCCGCTGACAGACATGCTCAAGTTAAACTAAGGAAATGCATATCCACTCACTTGGTCTCCAAGGGCATCAACAGCTTTCGAAAATGTTCAGACTAAGTGGTCGCAGGCAACCCTGCTCCTGCGTCCGATACCAGGAGTTCCGCTTTGCCTATTGACTGATGCATCTGACGCTGCAATCAGAGCTTTCTGGCAACAGCCTGACGACAATGCGTGCAGGCTCTTTCTTTATTTTCCCGAAAGCTGTTATCAACTCAATCGCACTACATCATTTTCGGAAGAGAGCTTCTGGCAATGTACGTGGCTGTATGTCATTTTAGGCACTTCTTGGAGGGTCGAGAGTTTCATATCTTGACGTAACAATAAAACTCCGACCTTGGTCATCCGGTCGAATTTCACCAAATTTTCATCTCGTAAAACCCGCCATCGGTCTTTTGTCACAGGATACACAACGGACTTACAGTCCTTATAGAGATAGTACAACGCTGCCGCATGTGCGCTCTCACGTCTCGCCGCTTTGATGTCCAATTCCCTCACTTCGGCTTAAATCAACTTCACCGAGATCCCCGCCGCGCAGCACGGTGACGCTGGAATAATAGCGCTTCGCGAAAACGCAGCCGCGGTGCTCCTTTGCAAAGTACCCATTACATAGTGTCCTGTTGCGGTGCTTTGTGATGTTCGCACGCCCACCCCATGCCCACTCGTCCAGGAGAATTTCGAGCGTTTTACCTTCCAGATTTACCATAGACTCTCGCACACTGGATTGTGAGCCACGGATCACAAGAAGGGAGGGGCTTCTTCAGCAAGATCGCCGGAGACGACAAATCACCGCTCTGAGCCGCGTGGCGAGCCGTGAGGGGCTCCTAGGAACACCGCTCTTTCGGCCAGGCGTCGGTGCGGTTGCCCTAGCCGCTCGTACCTTTTGGGTTAAATATATGTGTTCTTGTTTGGCTCGGTGTTTTCATTACCTAGTGCTGCAACAGCTCTCTCACCTGTAGCCAGCAAAAAGAGGACCACCAACCTCCCCACATTTGTGCGCCTTTTGCAGGCGTGACCAACCGACTGTTCAACTGTTTCGCCGAGACAAGATAGCGGTGCAAGTTGCCTTCCCCAATACCAACGCTTTTGCAGGAGCTTCCCCCATTTTTTTCCTTTCGCCTGAAGCAAAGAACAGCTGCAACATCATTCACGTAAACATTTAGGCGCTGCCTATTTTGCGAATACACCCTCTAGAAGTCACCTCCTGCCCCCATGCTTCATTTTATGCACAGAACAACACTGCAACGCAGTGTGGCAGTGCCTGCGCAGTCACTTCTCCCTTCAATTCACCCTTTTGCAGGCGGGCAGGCTGTTTACAGCTGTTACTGCCAGTCCCAAAAAATACTGACGGCAAGATTATTAGTAAACAGCGCAACAAAAACACGGACTTTAGCTGAGGTACACAGGACGAGCGCTGGTCCTGTGTACCTCAGCTAAAGTTCGTGTTTTTGCTGCGCTGTTTAGTAATGATGGATAACCAATTCGCCCAATACTGCACTTTGCTTGAGGGCAAGAGCCTTCGAGGAGCCCACTCCACCCCGGAGTTCGCTGAACAAAAAAGTTGCTTCACTCCGTCTCATTCGTTTTGTGAACATGTCTGTTTGCACGAACAACTTATTTGCGTATTCCTTTTTGAAATTTTTTTTCAGATGCCCTTGCGATACTTTTAAATGTCCAGAGAACTGGATTACAGTAAAGTTATCTCTGTCCTGTCTACTTTAAGTGTCGCAATGTTGGTTTCGTTGTGCATCGCGACATTGGGGCGTGAACATAGGGACTGTTACAAGGATCACTAAATAAAACAGGGATACTACGGGACTTCCTATTAGTTGTAATGTTTGAAATCTGAGAGTCATAATACGTTTTCAAATATTGCCCCTTTGTACAACTTTTTAGTGTTATTTTGTTAACATTTACAACTGCTGAATTCGTTGTGTACTGATTCTACGGGTTTCTTTGGAAAGCAAGTATGCCTATAGAGCTTACCTTCGGTGGTGGTGGAATTTATATTGGCTGAAACTAAAGCAACAAGATTATTCATTACGTTATCCAGACGTAGCAAGTAGTCATGACTACAAAGATGAAGTATATTTTAAATTTTATAACACATCTTTTTTTAAATTAAGCCTGGAAATACAAATATTACCCAGGTATTGTAAAAATTACTGCTTGTACACCTACCCATAATATTTTCTGTAGCATTTATTTCATGAAAATATGGTTGTGTCCTTTACTTTGCTTTTATTTACCGAAACAAAATTTACTTTAAAGCTATATTACCCTAAGTCTGTCACAAAAGGAAACTTTACGAGGCAATGTATATTTTATATTGCAAAAGTTATTTATTTTTCAACCTACAATAAATGCAAAAGCTTGATTAGTTTTCGCATAAATTTGTCCAATGTTATCAGCAAATATAAACGCCTCAGTGGAGTTCAGGCTTTCAAAAAACAACAATGCCGGAATAACTTTCCAATGCTACACTTATGAAAACACCAGAAACCGGCATAGGCTCGTGTGATTGTATTTTGGTTACAAATGAGTAATTACTCAGTCTCAAATTTTCCTGTTCCACAAAAAAACATATCATCAAGGCCGTGGTTTCAGTTTTATGGCATAGAACATAGCCGATACATTATTGACTTCGATTTAATTCAAACAAGAATTCAATCAATGAATATACATCACGTACATAAATGTGTAAACTTGGGTGTTTTAATGCCATGCTAGAGAAAGTGTTGTATCAGAAAAAACAAGACTTCTTTTTAAAAACTCACCGTAAAGAACGAACAAACCGAAGAAACCCAGGAGGAATACCTTTGCCATTACTGCAGTTAGAGTGTACTCTCAGAACCGCACACAAACGAAGCTGTGGGTCGGAATCTTTATACCAAACACATGCATGTTTTTTCCTTACATTTTCATTTGTACATTTTTGAGCGTCAGAGGTATAAAGGTGACCAAATTTGCGTGTAAAAAAGAAATATATAGCTAAACAACGGCAAGTTGGTGACCTTAAAACTTTTTGCACAAAAATAGCCGACGTTTTAGCCTTTTTTTGCCTTCAGGGCCACTGGCTAGCACATTTAGGGTATGCCTTTATTTTCAGTCTCCCTTTGTTCCCAATGTATTTTAGTATCGCCTAATGTCAACTGCAATATTACGTGTTTTTCATCGTTTAGTAGCTTTCTCTTGTCTGTTCGGGAAAAATGTCTCCTGCATTGGTCGCTTCTAGCTGCTCATTAGCGCTTTCGCACAAATAACAATTACAAATAAAGCCGAATACACGTATACATTGTAAAACCAAAATCGCTATTGCCAACAAGTTCGTGTGGATTGAGTAAGAATACTAACTTTGGTTTTAACTGTCACACGAGGAAAAAGAATTAATTCGTACGTTTTTGTATTGAAAGTATGAATAGCGCTTAAGTATTGTGTGCAATTGTAACAATATTTATGGGAATGTTTACTTCTATCACAAGTTGCTATGTTGCCCTGAGTCATAGCTGTACGAACTTCCGATAATTCAAGCTTGTGATACTTCAAACGAAGTTCTTTCAAGTTTAACTGAACAGGACCAGCGTATACTCGATATGTACAAACGGTGCTGTAAATATTCCATGAACCTGTACTAGTAACAATGACATTCAGTGTAAACACCACCTTGCAAAATTCAATTTTTTGCCGAGTGCTACCTCTTTACCTCAAAAACGTGGTATCAGTTAGAAGTACATTACAAAGATGTTTCCAGCCAAAAGTCCCCCGTAATGCAAATGGTGAAAACTATTCTTGACACAAAAGGTCTGTGGTGACGAATTTGGCTAAAAGAAAAGATTCCTTGTCACTTTTGTATTTTATGTGGTTTCAATCGAGCTATATTACAAATGATAAATATTTGTACATCATGAATACTTGTCATTTCGAACCCAGTTGGCTTGTCCTTTGTGTTTATAATAAAGCCGCATCAAAATCAAATTCTGAAGACGGCGTTTAGGAATATTGATAACTGAAATTATTGCTTGCGGAAAACACCAGAATTCGGCCAGTTTTATTTACGCTTTTTATGTCCTGACTTTGTATAAAACCCTTGTAATCAATAAACTTGAGCCTTTTAAATCCCTGCAGCGTGATTCGCGCCGAGGTGCTAGCCGTAAAACTGGTGCTTAGTTTTCTCTCATGAGGCGACAAATGACATCGTATTCAACTAAGACTGAATTAAAAATAGCTTAAGCTGCTGTACAATGAAAAGCTTCGAGCATGCAAGAGCGAGTTAGATAAGACTGGTACTCCGTGAGTGATCCATGACCATAGTTTAAAAAGAATAGGAACGTGAGAGTTCGAAACATTTACTTTCAACGCCCCTTCTCCGATTGGAATAAACAGCTGCAGGAAGTACGGAGTTTACGTCACTGTTACAACTTTACGGTCAACCCTAGGGAGCCACACGCCCATGCAGCTTCCGACTCTCCTCCTGCGGTTTTGTAGTGTCTTGATTGTGGCTCAATTTTCTGTGGAATCCAAAAGTTCTGGATTTCTTTAATGGTTTCAAACTTCGTAGTGCTATCCCCGAGCTGACGTGCTCTAATATTGGAGTGGAATGTTTTCATATTTCTGTTTTGCTGTTCACGTGTTTCCGTTTTCTTAGGTGCCTTACGTACAATATTTGCGTTTGCTTTTTCTTATTTCGCGTTATCTTTTGTAGCTGTTTCGAGGTTCTGATTTTTCGTTTTCAATTTATCATTTTTTTCCACAATGGGCTTAATCGCGACTGGTTGCATAGGCTGGCCGCACACTTTCATAATGAAACTGTCATGAACTTTAAATGCCGAATGCATACACTTGTTTCAGGTAATATTTTTTCTTGAACTTCAATAAACAGACTTAGCTTAAGAGTAAAAGCTACCACTCCAATGAGAAAATAGAAAAGCTTACGAACCACCACACGTGCGTTTATCACTTTACAAGAACCTAAACGTTCGCAAAGGGTTCAATGCCATTTTTTGCTGAAAAAACCTTTGCTTGAACAGAAACCTTGGACGGACGATGTCACTTTTTTTAAACGTATCGCACATATTTATTTTGTTCCTAAAACGCTCTTTCTACGGCGGTTTTTTTATATTCCAAAGCTGCAAATAGCAAAGTTAAATGCACTTAGTGCTCACTTAGCACAGATGAACACGTTGGATGCATGTTTTATTAAAAGTTGTCCATTTGTTGGCACCAGATATGTTTACATTTAATGTTAAACGTCACTTAGTACTGAATACAGTGTTTCTTACATGCAAAGAACGTTCATTAGGTGTGCGAAAAATATTTTCTTTTGTTTTGTTATCAGAAACTGTGCAATTGTGTAGCCTGCTTCCTTGCGTGGTTTTTTCAACCTGACGATGGCCTTGAACGCTACAGTCAAATCCGTTTATAAAAAAATACGATTATTCAATGTGCTTTGTTCGCTATACGTAGTTTTTTGATAATATCAAACAGGCATACAACGAACTTCTGCATCGAATTTGTTACGGTGTGACCAGCTCGTTGAAAACACAAAAAAAAGACCATGGCATCCACCATGAATGGTATTCTGCTACAATGAAAATTGATAGCTCAGAAATGTATAACTTTCTGTAGTAGGCACTGTTTCCGCCTGAACATTGGCCTTAGCTCCATCAGTCGCATCCTCAGGACGCGACATTATTTTGACCATCTGAATAACACTTTCCTGTGGATCGACGCAGCACATCGGTAGCACAAAGCGCTTCTGGCAACGTCGAACGAGAATTGCTGGAGTCGTGAAAGCAGCACACAGAGCGTCGGTTGGTTTTTCCCTCTATCCTAAAGCACGCTGCGCCACGAACTGCTCGCACGTTCTTGATCACGTGCCACATAGCCACCACAAAGGAGTGTTGCAAAGCGAGGCTGGCAACAGACGCGGTGTGCTGCTTCTGCATTTAATGAAAGGAATCTCAGGCGGGCGGCGTGTGATAGATCGCGTGGTCTCAGAAGTCGACATATCCAAAGCCTATTGTTGTAAAAAAAATACATTTTCACATGCATAATGGCTGACGCACTTGGAGTCTTGGCTCTCAAGTATATTTTGCTGTTTTAGGTTTTTATCTACAAATTTACCTGTATTTTTAGGCCATACAGTGTAAAAGTTTATGTTTATTATCTAAAAATATAAATGAAGCATGGGATTCAGCATTTATATAATAGTTTAAATTTGTCTACAAAGACCATTGCAAAAGTTTGTTTAGCTGCGCCTAACGGAACATTTATTCGCGGAACACAGCCATCTCTCCCCGAAAATATATCACCGCTATCTCAGGGTTCTGACAAAATGTTGTGCATTCCGGGAACGCCTCCTTAGCCACACACATTATAGAAAGGGCAGGAATATACCTTTATTTGTACCCCTCCTTTTGACATTGTGGATAAACCACGTTGGTTTGTGGGCAGCAGTAAGAAAAGCTAAGCTTTACGCCTTGTTACTTCAGTGTTCACTGACTTGGTGGGTCTTTTGAAATGCCGTATACTGAGAGTATTTCAAAGTGTTTTGAGCTCACATCTTTGGTGAGGAACCCCCAGCCGTATGGTACACAGTCTCGTGCGGCGGTCGTCTTTCAACGTTTTCGGAAGTTCCTGCGTGATGCCATAACCAGGGCAATGGTGGCACTTCCTGCCTCTCTCCAAACACTCGACGGAAGCAGCATAACCCGGCTGAATGGACATTCCTAGTCCTTATAGAGTAGGTTGCCTTCTTCAACCTTGATGCCAGAATGCAGAATAAAATGTTTGACAAACTTCAGGCTGACTTTCGGGACGTCATCGTTTACGAAGAAACCACGCGCTTTTCAAGCCCGCTCGTTACACTGCGCAGACCAGCCAAATATTCAAGCTCTATTCTCGAAGGCAAAGAGCAGGCTTGACGTCATAAGGAAGACTTATTGACAACATAAATAGCGATCATACTGTTACCGAATTTTTACCTACTCCACTCATCTACTCCAATACTGATGAGGGTTTTGTTACCCAGGCGTGATGAAATGCTCGGGTTCTACAAAATATATAAAACGATGTCGGTTACAAACGATTCCTTCATGATGGCCACACGAACACCCAAAGCAAAACATTTACCAAAATCAAAACTAAAACATTTACGACTGTCATGAGGCACATCTTTCATACCGGCAAGTCAGCACCACTAAAACCGTATAGTTTGTTGTTTTCTCAAGGCATCAAGAAAGAAGAGGTGCGCTTGCGAAGCAACTAGATAAAGAGAAACACTTCACTTGTGGGGTACCTATCCATCTACTGTGGCTGCTGGCACCCAATGCTGTCTTGGTATTGCTTCTATGGCCAAACAAAAACATCCGCAAACTGAAACCATCCTTATTCCTGCTGATGGCCGTGCTACAAACGCAGCCGGTCAATTTTTTCTGACAGGAAACCCGGGAGGGGACAAAAATTAGGATATGCTCCCCAAGAAAAGTTGCTTGCATCACAGCAACGAATTTTATTTGCGATTCATGCAACAATTACTCATTTCCTGCCATTCAATATATTATCGTTTGTTTTAACTTAAAGTATTTTTCTTAATTTGTATTGCTTGCAGTTGAGGTAGTTTTGGACAGCATTGCCCCCACTAGGCATTCTGCTCCTCAGAAATTTCCTCTTTAGTCAGTGTCTGTTTACATGTGCAGGACCCTGCGGAATGCGTGCGCTAAAGGCACATCTTTGAATAGCATCGGCCACATGGGGGCTCATCGCCGCAAGGTCACCTGGATGCCCTATGCCTCTAGCCTTTTCATTGAGGTTGAGTGTTATGCCACGGTGTATCATCCGGTTAACAACCGACTGCCTCCTAAATGCCGCTTTAGGAACTGGTTGCCCAACGCCATGTTTACCAAAGAGGCCGAAGAAGTTGCGCTACAAATGTTAATAAAGAGCCCCAGAGAACGGGGTGCCGTATCAACCCTGCGGCTGCCTCGTTACAGGCAGGGTGTTACCCGTAATGTGTAAGAAACCTAGGAGAATAGAAGCATCCTAAGGTGGTGGAGGCCGGACATTCGCGGTTTGCCCCGAATATAACAACTGACGCGCTCTTAACCACAGCAACGAGCCAAAACTGACATCCAGTTAATCACTGCACCATGTATTTAGACAGGCACGTTAAGTGCGATTTCCAATGTTGCTTCTGCTCCAAGAATGAGGGGAGCAGAATACCTGCCAAGTGTCGACGACACATTTGTGTAACTGCCGAAAAGTACGCTACGCCTCCTTTTTCACTAGGTTCGACGAGGCGTTGCCGGTAAATAGTTTCTGTAGAAATTCATCGCGGGCATCCTGCACAACCTTGCTAAAACCTTTAGAGCCATCACCTGATATTTCATTCCCGTTCATGTCATGCGCAGGCTACTAGTCACCGAACGCCAGCGCCGGTACAGGAAATATATCCCCTAATCTGTTTCAAAGAAAATTGCAAAACAATGGCTGCACGTCTGGGATTGCGGAATGCACTTTCCTAGCTATTTTGCACAGTCTAGGCAGAACGACGAAAGCTTTGGTTGGACTTTATTTAAGTAACGTGTACCTGTTGGACGTCATGTAAAAGTTCAGCGGGTGCCGGCAGTGTTTCAACATTGTATATATTATCCCACGCAGGACGTGCGGGCACCGTAAGCAAGAGAAGATGGTGTGGCCAGCAGCCTCCATAGGCCTACTCATCACCAGTCGGTTGCTGGAAGGCTCAACTTGCTAATACCTCGTGACACAAATAGGAACTAGCATTGTTTGATACCATGACACCATGGTTTCTGTCTAAAGATCATTTCCTGTCCTTCAATAAGAAAATGTACATCTTGTATTTACCACAAGACTTAATCAAATAAATACTAGTTGCTTCCCGAGTAGTAAATATTTGAAGCTTTTATTTCAAATTACTTTCACACAAAAATCACAACTTCACGGAAACTTCTACTGACCAACCATTTTTTTTATGGAGAAAATATTTGATGCACGCAAAATCAGAAACCTTTTTAGTGAATTCGTGCAAACATATTCTCGTATTTGAAGGCACTTTGTTCTAGATAAAGCATTTCAAGGAACATACTCCCAGTGAACATTGTCAACCTTTTTGTATAGTGGACTTTTGTGTTACGAAAACTGTGGGCTAAGAACACTGGGATATATTGGCTATTAAATTTACATGACTGCATATGTTTCTACAAAGTATTGTTTCTCAAAGCAATCTCGAAAAGTTCTTGAGATACTTATCCTTCTTTAAGGATGCCATTTATTTTCGAAGAATACCTTCTCTATTTATTTATTTATGTGAAAACATTGGTTTGTGATTTTGTGTTTGTCGTCTAAGGAGGTCTTACCCTCCCATTAATAGCGGTTATACTGTTCCATAATACGTTTGAAGTAGACCTGCTCTTTTTGGTTTCTGTACAGGGATCACTTAAAATTTTTGGCAGCAGTTGTCAACGTTAGACGTCTTTGGACAGTTACCGGCAGTTCTAGAAGAGTACGTGTTATTTATATCCCATTCTATACCATGGCTATGCCTAACGGTACACGGTGCATTTAGAAATTCAAAAAGAAATAATTTGCTCCCCCAATTATACGCATTATATGTAAAATTAGCAAACATTTATATTACGCATAAATAGAAATTCCAAACACGAATTGTTATTTTACCCTAATATAATTTCAAGAAGAAGCGTAATAGTTTATTAAAATTAACAGTTTCAGTCTTAATAAACACAAAAGGCGCAACAATGACCTCCGCTGGGAAGAGAATAAACAAACCACATTTGAGTGCACCCAGAATAGCAAGCAATATTTCTAGAGCAAAAGAAATGTGCTCTACTACTTTGCCTAATTGCTACGCATTGAAAATAGAACGAAGGCTTAGTCAGGTAGATGTCACCGCCAAAATGTTTTTATTTCATATTTGTAATAAATAAAGAAGTAAGATCAGATTGCATGAAGTTGTATATGAGAGGCTGAGATTCATCAGGCCGTTTAAAAAAGCGCTACGAGGTGGGCAGGGTAATTGTGGGTTAGTAAAGAATACAGAAGTTAATACTGTCCAAAACATTTTATAGGATAAAGTTCTATAATCTCTGGTCGAAATTGGTAGGTACGTTTATATTATATTTCAAAGACTTTAATTAAAAATAAACAGATATTTTGCATCGAAAGGCACTAACGGAGTTAAGAATAGATAACTGTTGTACTTCACTAAATAAAATCGAATTACGTTGCTTAAAGTTTAGTGGATTTTCAAAAGTAAAAAAAACGGTAAACGCCTATTTTATTACTTTAAATATTTTTATGTGACTCACGCACTCGACTTAGTTTCAATTGTTCCGCTTGTAGGGTATGAATACTCAGGCAAGTAGAAATAAAAGAAAACGTGTGGCGTTTTTGTCACCAATAAGTAATATTTTTCGTACAATTTTTTATGTGCGTGGCATTGTGTTTTAAAATTTCAAGCAATTGAATTATCTGTAAGCTTTCTCGACATGCTCTTTTCAGATTACCTATAAAGACGTTTTCTCAAAGCGCAGAATTGGGTATTTGTCATCTGCATTAAACTATACTCGGATACAACTCAAGAAAAATGCGGCTTTTCCTCATCAAAGGACCCCCCTCCAGCCAATGGTGTCACCGTATCAACGTGACGTCATGGTAGACCGCCTCTACGCCGCGTCAGAGTCTTTCAATGCTTTACTGGTCACGAAATTTCGGCACTCGTTTCATATAGGGACCACGCGCGCCACTACAGGCGCCACCGCCACACGAAGGTCATACAGCCGCCACTTGCGCTGCGTATTGGCCTGCTCTTGGCGTGCAAACGCTCGCTGCTTTTGGTGTGTGCGCGCTGATTGTGTTTTTTTTTTCGTAGTAGTTAGCGATGAATTGTCAAGTCATCACCTGCCTTCAATGGGGTTTTATTTTTCGTAGTAAATTACCATAGACTTCGGCCGCGAGCGGCAACGGCTTCTGAGTGCTATGGCACAATCGCTGCGCCGTCGTGTTTTCGGATTTTTAAATCTCTAGTTCTTGTTTTCTTAAAGCAAAAGTTCTAAATAACCCACATACGGTAGCTGCGTAGTCACGAACTGCTGAGGGCCTATCAATAATACAATAAAAAAACTGAAAGAAACCAAGTACGCGTCGTTCAGACTACGCCTAATGAATTCGTTGATTGCTCTGGGGATGCACAGAACACTAAAAGAGATAGCCCGATAGTATTGTCGTTTCAATGAGTGGGTACATACTTGAGTACATCTTAAAACGTTGCAGAAACGCGACGGATCAAAACACGAAGAGATATATGTTGCACCATGTGTCTTTCCGCTTCCACGCTTTGCCATCCTTGCAAAAACAGGAAGCGCAAAAAGAACAATAACACTGGTTTTATCACACACAACAAAAATTCAATGTTACGAAGGGAGACAAAAGAGCGTGGTCCAGGGTACAAAATTTTTTTTTCGCGCTGCGATGAGGAGCACACGGAGGAAACAGAATATTGCCACGTAGCCACGGACGACGCAAACTGATTCTGAACGCAGCGAGCTAGCGAGCTCCCATTCTACAGAAGACTAGAATGAAACACAAACGTCGAAGAAGCAGTCTGCAGTGTGACGTGGACAGGTGAACGTCTATAATGTGAGTTGCGCGGCGTTTGCCGTGCATGCATTACTTTCGGTACGTTATTAATTTCCGATCCATGGAAATGGGATCGAGGACATTTTCGAAGAAACAAAAAATCAAGTTGGGGACAAAGTGGCACCCTTTTCAAATCATCATATCAAACAATATTGCCCGACGAGGCGTACGACAAAAAGAGCAAACGGGCGGTCCGGTTGAAACGCCAGATCAGAAACCGGAATCGCCCACGCGCGGTTACAAAACAAAACAAGGATAATTCGCGGAAATATGAAAAGTAAAACCACAAGGATGCCCCAAATCTTTTTTACACGCGAACATGAGCGCAAGGTAATACAAGTTTGCAAACAGGTAATAAAGCACCGCTACAACCTGACTGATATGACAAAAATCCGGCTTTAAGTTAGCCTTGTACAATTCAAAGTCCACGATGCTCTCAAAAGGGTACATTGCTTTTTCCATTCTCACACACAGTGCATTCCCACGCACTGTCACACACCTATAATCGAAGCTGAAATCTCCCGTTTCTTGCCTTGGAATGGCGCGCCTCCATTTCTCTCGTAGCTCCCCGTCGCTCGGTGAACAGAACAAGGAAACATTTTCTGTGGTATCGTTGTACAAGGAACGACACCGCGGGATGCAACACATGTTACGAATCGTCGTTGCCCTTCTTAAGTCGCATCACAAGAACGCGAGACGCACGTTGCATTTTTTTCCCGAACTAAACAAACAAAACTCCCTGAGGTTCCGCCGTTCGAGCCAGCGCAACGCCGCCCCAGGAGTGACCTCAGTGATAGGGTGGCGCCAACGCGCGGCGGCCAAACGCAGCATATGAAGCTGTCCCATTGAGTTACGGAGCAGTTTCGTGACCAGTAAAGCATTGAAGGACTCTGGCCGCGTTCACGGAAGAAATCACAGAGCATGTTCTTCCGCGCTTATGAACTTATACCAAAATAGCCACCTCCGCGGTTCGCATGGCCGTTCGCGTCAATCCATCGGCGTCGTCCTGCTCTGAGAATGATTTTTAGTGCCGTTCAGTTGTATTCCTTGTTTGCGTGTTGTGTGCAGTGTTCTTACCGTGCACGGTAACGACAACCGCAAAGGTATTTTTTCTTCTGCTTTGTGAGCGATCGGCGTTGCCGGCAAACACCCGCCGCTGCCGGTACTGGATTCTGTGTACGCTGCGTGATACAAAGCGGTCGCCGTCATCCTGTGCGGGCGTTTCGTCTTGAGCGTGAAGTGCTCCTCGTTCTATCGTTTAGTCCCTCCTGTGTCTGTGCTACCCACGTTATCACCCCAGTGACTGCGACAGGGGGCGATAAATCCTTGTTTATTTCTGGTTGATTACGCCGGTCGTAAATATTACTGTTGTGCATAGCGCACGATGTTAACGCCATGGAGAGATATGCTCGGGGCCACTATATTATCTCTATGCACGGGGCGAAACAAAAACAGCGCGATGTCACGCGCTGAATTTCGTTAGAGCATATGTTGAGCCGTGTGTCCCAAGACAACGCAGGGCACAAGCGTAGTCGCCCACATTGTGATGAAGTCGCCAAATATAAAAATCTGAATTACCGCGTTTTTTTTTAACGTGAACGCGTACGAGCTGTAGCTTAGCTGCGTGGTGTGATTTAATATGCCGCCTTTCCTATTTTGATTCTCCGTTACGCTGAGATTCCATTGTTAAATGTGTTATTTGCAGCTGGCATGTTTTTGTCGCCTGTTTTACGTTGGAGCGCTTTAAGTTGTTCTTTTGGACAAAAACCTTTGTGAATCAAATACGAATAGGTATCTGCGTTGAGTTTGCATTCTCTAGGATAATAAAGATTATGCATGAGTATTACCACTGTAAGTTCCATTTCATTGTCTTGCTTAGGCTTTGTGAATGAGCTGTGCTCCGTGATAATGAAATTTCATGAGTTAGATTTCACCGGTATGACCAGCTGCAACAGTGCATGTGAAGACATGAAACGGAGCACTGAAATCAAATAAACCACTTTCAGCTTTTCCTACACATGCGCATGCATATCCTTCACCAATCAAATTCTAGAATCAGAGATGTGCATTATTGAAGCTATATAGGCACTGCTCGCCTTGTGTTCATATCACTTAAGAAGCTGCTGCTCTAATGGTAATTTGCATGCATGTTCTGTAAATTCGAGAAAGAGGATTCGGGGTGGAAAACATGTGAGCATTTCACCCATTTGCCCTGTCGCATCACAAGTGGCTGCTGGAGCAAGAAGCTCACTGCTCCAGCAGTGCTCAATATCGTGGATGCTAAGTCGAACAGTAAGCTGCTACTGCTGCAGCGCTGTTCACAATGCAACACGTGCAATGTCTACACATATATTAGGAGTGTAAATTACAATGACAGCATATCAATTGATGCGAAATTCATAACACGGGCAATGAAGTATGTCTGAAGGGTTACTTGGTGATCTGTACCATGGAACGTTATCTGCACTGGTTGATTTATGACATGTCCGTTGAGTGGACGCATGGAAACACACATATGGCACATATCGCTCCGCTGAAACGTGTGAATGCATATTGTACTTTTCTTGTTACGCAAGAGCGAGAATCGGATCATATGCTAAGGAAGAAATTTATTATCTTGCCAAGAATGCACTACATGAAATTATTCCCATACATGGGAGGATCGATTGACGCGAACATTTTTTCTCCTCCAAAAGGTTTGGGAAATATTTTTATTGACGTTGTGCTTCTGCATTTTATCCAGTGGCTTAGAAGACAGATAGAACCTATTTATCCTAATTCCTGTGTAATTCTGCAGACAGCCACATAGAAGTTAAACGGAATCAAAGTAGAAATAAAACACCGAAGCAACTTTTCTGTTCCTCACTGCTATCATAAGTTAGATTTGGCTCAGACAGCTAAATAGACACACTGCTGAATTATGCAGAGCAAATGAAATGAGCAATAAGAGACCGAAGCAGATTTATTTGTTCTTAACGCTCTATCAGAAGACAACTTGGCTCAGCCAGCCACACAATCAGAAAGTTACAAGCTTTCATGTATGCATTTTATTTGGAACTGTTTGTGCATCCCATACGTGTGTAAGTGTACAAAAAATGTAACAAACGTGCAGTGAAAACTCAAACTAGTGTCTTGTCCTGTAGGTGAAACTTGCCTTTATCACATTTACAGCATCGCGCAAGGAGCCCCAATGCCACACACCGCAGAAGTGATTCTGCTGGAAGTGAATTTGTGAACTCGCTTGACTCGGCTTGCACATACCTCATGCTATATATGCGAATAGTCACCCTCCTCGTGCAGTGTAAGCGTGGCTTTACTTACAGAACATAGTTTGGAACAGTGCGGGTTTTCTATAGCTCGAGATGTACGATTTCGTTTTATAAATACATCTGCCGCGCAGTATTCTGTACGACTGAACTTATTCGGCATAATTCCTGCCCCACACTTATAACAAATTAGATCAGAAACCAAGCACTGCAACCGCCTTTTATTATTCTCATAGCTACATATCAAGGCAATCAACCATGAGCCAGCACCACAAAAACACCGCTCCGTTCACTACAGCAAATGAGATCATAACCCGATTGTTGAAATAGCTTCTGCCGCCTTCACTGTTACACTGTAAGAGCACTGTTGAATCTACGACACAGCAGACAACACTGAGTAATGGTAAATGAGATTACAAACCAAACATTGCAAAGGTGTCTTCTGCTTCTCAAAGCTACATGTCAAAACAATCAACCCTGAGCAATTTACGCACCACACGTAGGCTGCTGCTCAGTTAGCTCCAGAAATAAGTCTTAATAAAGCACACAAACGGCATATCTGGTCTTCTCGGCTGTCTGAAGGAGTTTCTTGCTTCTGCAGCTATGAAAACACAGGTATTTAGGCTAAACGCCGGACTCCACACTAACTGAACGGGGCAAAGGCGGCACTGGCGAATAGGTCGCAGCCTTACACATCTTGAAAGGACTCGCTAGGAGATAGGTCACTGTCGGTGTCGATGTATTCACCCATATGTATTATAATAGGTTGAACATGCGCACTTGCTTCACCGTCTCATCTGAACTTTGTTTCAATGCTGATCACATGCTGAAGAGTGTTTGCCCAGTGGTTAGCTGTTACCTTGGCAACTTCTTCCCACAGGAGCACCTCTACATCTGCCAGCTTAAATGTGTCATTTCTTGCTGCGACGCGTCACCTCATCTGTGCCCATATGCGCTCGATAGGACTGAGCTCACAATGGCTGGGCTCCCGAATTCATCCTGTCCTTTCAGCTGCACTCTCAATACGATACCTGATTTACCGTGTCTTAACAGAGGCCACAAGGTTGAGGAGCTTCGTTTTAAGCGTTTTTCATCCCAAGCAAGTCCTTCGGACGTCACCCAGTCCTGAACAACATTTTTGCGCAAAGTTGTCGTAGGCACTGCTTCTTCCAGCCGCGAGTGGTACGATGTATTGTCCACGACCATTACACTACCGAGTGTCAGTTGTAGCAAAACGGCCCAAACCACCTTTCGAAACGGGTGTCATCCGTCTCCTCGAAAGACGTCCTGGCACCCACCGACGAAGCCATCCTCGCTGTCGATGAGCGTTACAATCAGGCGCTATCCTTTCCCTGACCGCTGCTTCAAACCTGTCATCAGACCACGCATGAAGGCGTCGTGGTGGGAAACAACAGTCGTGTCCGTCAAACAGTCGATATCGTGTGTCCCGCATTCACTCAGGTTTCATCAAAGTAGAATATTTTTCGATTTTCAATCCTGTACCTGGCGATTTCGTAGAGATACTTCTGCTGCCACGCGACAATGTCGTGCCGGCCGATCAGCAGCGAGTTCCAGCTCCCCTTCTCATACCTGAACCCGATGTCATTCAGCAGCCGGCGCACAGTCCATGGCTTGAGAGGAGTAACATCGCCGCTAGCGTTGACATCCGCAGCAATTGCCGTCACTGTCGGGATCCCATTGCGGCAAAAAGGCGATGCACGGACGACCGCAATGCGCACTTCGTGGAAATCGTCGTACACTTCTGTGCGTCGTCTCTTTCCACCGCTTCGCGGGCACTTTCGGGAGGGCGTCACAAGATTGCCATCGTTATTTTTAATCTCCTTCTTCACGTCCATCACCAAACTCACGCGGATTCAAAGAAGATAGCTCATTGTCGCGAGCGTTTCTTCAACGCTGCGTTCTGGGTGTGGATGCCGCAACGAACGTACGCGTTCCGGATCATCTCCCGCCCGCAGCTGAAGATGACACGACGCTTTCGTTTTTCTTGTCCATCGGCGTAGCGTGGATGGGAACGCACCACAAGAACGATAACGCAGACTCGGACGCCACTTCTTCGGTCTCCAAACCGGAAAAGGAAACAGGCAATGCATAAAACCAGAAGCAAGGGGTTGAGGGAAAACCTGGAAGAGCAGAAATTTACCATCAGCAATAAAATTGAAACTCACTACTCCGGCTGATGAATAAGTTTTCACGCGTTGCATTATATCGACAAAAAAAGAATTTTTTGCTGAGGTTCTTATCTCGGCCAAAAATGAAGGCGTCCTGAAGAGCTACTTTTCGGCGCGGACTCGCTCAGAAAAGCTTCGCTCCGAGAGCTGCCTGCAGGTGCAAGGCGGTCGGCCGCGACGTCATGGTGGTAGAGCGACACCATTGGCTGGAAGCGGGATAGTGGAAGTTGGGGATTGGGCTACGCCCCTTTTTTCTTGACTTGTATTCGAGTATAGAGAAAAATAACCGCGTTGTTCTCTGCAGCATGTGATGGAATATTTCCAATTTTAGTACTCTCCAGAGAAAACAACATTTTTACGTTTTTCAATTAGTCCATAATGCACAACGACAATAAACTCAGAAGAATAAAAACGTAAAAAAACTATCTCACACAAAATACGCCCCTAAACCGGCAGAATGCATACCCAAGGAACAAAAAAAATGTTTTCACAGTACCCCCGAAATAATCGTTTGCGGTCTCGGAACCACTTCACATACACCAATATGCGCAAGCGAACGCTTGGACCAGTAGATATTTTCATACTAGGCGGTTTGATGTAGTTTTTGTTTGTTTTTTGACGTTGTGTTTCCAGGAGATCTATCACATTTAGGTGGCTGGGCAAAGAAGACCAAATTTCCGCAAGTACATTTTCTTTCTGCTTTGCCCAAAAATGTCCAGCCTGAGCACGAGGTCGCGGGTTCGATTCCCGGCCGCGGCGGCCGCTTTTCTGATGGAGGCGAAAAGCAAAAACGCCCGTGTGTACGAGATTTCGGCGCACGATAAAGATCCCCAGGTGGTCAAATTAATCCGGAGCCCTCCACTACGGCGCGCCTCATCGCCTGCGTTGCGTCGGCGCGTTAAACCCCACAATCAATCAATCAAAAATGTCCAGCCCGGTCTCATGCATCCAAAGACCGGCAATAATTGTACACTCGTGTAAGGTTTTTTTTACCTTTACAATAAATTTCTAATTAACTAAGCATTGCAGTTTTAAGAAACGATCAGGTACTACCCAGAATACCTTCTAAATTGGGGCAAAGATGATCAGTCAGCTTTTGTGTTTTTTTATATCGCTATTACTTAAGGTATTTCAAAAATTATTTTGGCGGTGGTCCTATTCACATTATTTTTTTTCGTTTCATTACCCAACACATGCTCCAGAAAATAGCTGTAAAATTTTGTTTTAGAAACCATCACAACCAATGCAGAAAATTCTGAAAGAAAATCTCTCTTCAGTATCTTCAAGGATGACTGTGTAATTTAGGGAACTATAAATGGTGAACGTGATTTCGAATATCCGCACCATGATTTATTTGAATGTAATATCATATCGGTGTGCCCATTCGGAAATGTCATTGATTGTTAAAAAGTGTGTTCACATCCACTTTAGAAGAAAGCGTTTGTACCACTTGAATACGTTTAGCGTAAATAAAGATGCTTCATGCGCGCCGAGGGATAATAAATATCTAGGAGTTTGTGTAACGAGTATTTTGAATTAGAAGAGGCATGTCAGAAACATAAAAGTTACTACTGCAAGCCTTAAGGGTTTTCCAAAACGACATTTCAGTTAACTTACATTTACCATAAAAGAGCAACTGTATTTCACTCAAACTGCACTCATGGTCAGAGTACCAATGTGTTTTTTGGGGGATCCGTATAGCAAACAGCTGGCCGATACGCTTGACATAATACGGAAGAGGGCAGAGCGATTCATAATTGGGATCTCCAATTTAGTGTGAAAGAGAGCAAAACTCCCTTTAATTGGTAAGACGAAAAAGATCTCAGACGAAACCTAAGGGGTACATTTTTTCGTTTTATCCTCTGGAGTCGATAAGAAGACTGGAATCAATAAGAAGAAGTATATCCATGCACATTACTACAGAGCCCAAAGAAGGGTATTGATCCCAAAGGATATATTACCTTCCTTTCAAAGGGACACCTTGGGCTGTTGAATATTTATAAATATAATACTACGGTTGAATCACCGTCCACCTATGGTTGTATTCACTGTTTGTAGTGGTGATTTTTACGCACTTTGTGTATTCACTTTCAGTGGTAATTGTTCTATACTTTTATGCCTATTTTATGTATTCTCCTCCTGTAATCCCCGCAAAGGAAAGGTGTGTTCCCTGTAAATGAATTATTTTATATTTTGAGGCCATTTGAAAAGTGGTCTTTTGTGGGAATCCTTTTAGCAAACAGAAAAAGCAGGGTACCCAAATTTTGTTTTACCTGAGTGCCAATCGCCGCAACCAGAAAGGAGTAACCCGCAGCCACTGATGCTGCGGAAATGCCCTAACGTGCCCTTAGCGACAGTCAGAGGGTGAAGCAAGGCTGGCGCTGTTTTGAGGGGCATATGAACACTGCCATTTTTCACTTCAAAGCAGGAGAAGGGTTTGTAAACATAGAGGCCCAGCCGCAAGTACGCAAGAGAAGGTATTAGAGCCCTACGCATTCAATCTCTGCCAAAAAAAACTCTAATATGTTTTATTCTTTGCAGCATGGAAGGTTTCCGGTATGCATTCTACAGCATACCGCATACCGTTGATACATTTTTGATTAAAAAAATTAAATGCCACTCTTACGCCTTTCGTTGTGGGAACAAAAATTTGGATAGTATTATGGCCAACCGATGAACGGAGTCATTCGCAACTCGTCTCTAATTTTTTACGTATTACGACTTAGAAGGAAGATAAGGTTCGTTTTGTATATAGAGTGCTGTGCGTGTAACTAGTAAAAATATCATAAATATCAATTCAAAATGAACTAGCTTGTGCGAACTCTCGTTCATGAGCCTTGTAAAGATTATAAAAATAATTGATGTGTATGAAATTTATTCCTATAAAGGATGCCAAAAACCCGGAGAGACAGAACAAACTTTATTTTCCGCAGACCTAAGTCCAGGTCTATTTCAATGTTGAATTCACGGGATCCACGTAGTAATCCAGAATGTTTCTTTGAATCCGGTGCACGTGTTTGTGTAAAGATTCCTGGCATACCTGGATGTTTACTGTCGGCGAGGTAGACAGCCAGAGCTCCCAGGAGACGATGGAGGTGGAGGATGGGTCAAGAGATGGTGGGGTGCCGTTCTAATAAGAGTGAGCGATGGATTGGTAGGAAGAACAGTTGGGACAGGAAGTATGGCCAGGGCGCCGATGGATGCAGTGAAGAATGTGATTGGAGGGGAGCGAGGAGTGTTAAGCCCGCCGAACGAGGCACGCAGCCTCACGAGTTAGAAGGGAACTGGGGTGTGCGCCAGGGTACGCGATAGGCGTTGGGCGTGTAATGGGTAACCGCGGGAAGCGCGGTTTTGAGTACGAACCGTCGGCGGGTGGTACAAGGTTGGCGAGAACACAGGCGGACCCGGGAAAGGTATTCGGGTGCGTGCATTTGCTGAAGCGTTTTCTCACATGCCAGCGTGGCCAGGAACCGAACCCAGTGTGAAACGTGGCCGAGGATTCGATGGAAGCATCGGAGTGACGAAGTCAGTTGTGTGTTGGTGAGTCTCATGGTGAGCGATACTCCGAAGGGCTGACTGAGAATCGGAGAAGATATATACTGGCGTGCTGGTAGGAACAGTAAGAGTAGCGTGCTCTGTTGCAATGGCAATGGCGTATTCTTCGAGGGAGGTCGAATTCGGTGCGGAAAGAAAGGAAAGTGTGGCAGTCTCTAAAAAAGAGAGTTGGAGAAACAAAGCCGTGCCCGTTGAGTTTGAGGGGATGTCGCTGGCGTCAGTAGAGTACACGTATGAACCGTGGGAGAGTAGAAAATATTTCGTCTGGAGAGGGCCTGACACGCAGTGCACGACGAGCAGGGTGTCGATCAGGGTTCATGTGGCCGGGCAAAGACTCAACACGTATATTTGTGAGATTCGCCCAAGGAGGGTGTTCCGGTCCTATGGAGGCTAGTTGCGAAGTGGGGTAGTTAAGTTTATTGAGAATAGCACGATCCTGGGCTGAAGCCTGCAGGCGTTCGTGTTGGGCCTGGCGATGGCATGCGATCCGTTCTTCACGAGTATATATATCCCTAGTACCCGAAGGGTGGCGCTGGGGTAGTGGAGGGTACACCCACAGCGATACGGTAAAGTGTGCTGAGGGAGACCTCGAGGTACGAGAGTTGAGATGGCGAGGGTTGCAAATACGAAAAACCGGACACAATTTTTATTTAAAGAGTGTTATATGGGACGCTCCTGAGGGTTGTGTGTAGTTCCTTAGCGCTACGTATAGGAATGCGCACCGCTTTTATGTAAAAGCAAACCGGTCAGGAAACTGTTGTAAAAATACTTGATTTAGTCAGAGCATGGACTTGTTCCCGAAGATAGGCCTAGCAGAAATTGGGCATAGGCGGCACGCTCGTTTGTGAAACTCAACCCAGAAACGTTAGCGCTCTCCCCCCTCCCGCTTGTTTGTTACAGCTTGCCCACACTGAAGATAACAGGACTAGGAAAATACTCTGATCGAGCAGTAGCAAAGAAGTAAAAATTTTCCGCATACGACCGAAAAACAGGAAAGCCAATTTGGAGACGAGAAAATGTAAGCAGTGTTTAAAAATGAATTTTGACGTCAACTGAGGCTGATCAAAAAGCAGGGCTGCGGCGAAAGCAGGTCAGGTGACCGTGCCGGCTGGGCTCACTAGGGTGTTTGTGCATTGGCTACAAAGCAGTGGGCTCCATGCAACTGAGTCATCTGGTTGCGCTGTAGTGGTTGTCTACCAGCATCAGTACAGGTTACGTGCTGTGGCTGAAATCAAATGTTTGTAACACAGCCGAACTCCGACAGCTGCACCAGTCGTCGTCGCTGACCTCCTGTGGCCCTACTTCGACCGCACACGGGTGGTTGTCGAATGGCCAAAGCTTTACGGCTGGAGTCTGGCCGTATGAACGTAAGGCGGTCCACTGGCCGACAGAGGCTGGCCAATTAAGAGCCATGGGAATGCTGCCGTACACTGACAAAACATCCACATTTGCACACGGCACGAACACGTCTGCTAGAAAACGGCTTGATAGAAAATCACTTGCCAAAGTACAGCGGCTTGATTTCGGCAGAAAAGTTATGCGCTTACTCAGTGTTTTTTCTCAAATGAATTGGTGACATTTTTTCGCCGATGTTACCTTCGAAATTTTTGTATTTGTTTCAGCATTCATTACTTGGTTTGGTATGTGATTGGTGGAAGACTTTGGCCTTTTGTCGGCGCATTTTTATTGCGTTCGTGTTCACAAAATGCCTAACACATTACTCCGAGGAAGTGCAAAACATCTGCGCATAACAACTGAGTGCTTGCGTTTTGTCTAAACTAGGATCACCAGTCTCTATCGGCCAAAACTGCCCAAAGAAATGTTTTCCAGAGAGGTAACAAGCGGTCCCAAATGCGTTCGCAGAGGCAGTTGTTTTCTTGTTTGAACGCTGCGCACTACTGATGTCCACACGCAGACGCCAGTCGAAGAACCAGTGATGTTTTCAGTAGACCATTTGTAATACACCAAATGGCGGTTGAATTCCTCTCGTGTTTGTTTAATACTTCTGTACTCAAATAAACATTTCCCCACTGGTTCATGCAAACGAATTATTAATAGGAGCCGATGGGCTTGATATGTCTGTTTTTAAGATCGGCTCCCCCTTTAACAGCTAACATAAAAGGTTTACTGGGAACCGAATATATGCTTTTTGGCACATCTCAAGTTCATTTTAGGATGATTCATGAGGCCTCCTCCTTCTATAAAACATCATTACTGTAGAAAGAAATACATCGCTTCTAATGCGAAATTCCAGCAGCGAGTAAGGTTATAGAACCAAAAAATTACTGACATCAAGAAAAGTGAAGACAAATTGCCAGCTTTGCACGCATAGCCAGCAGAGCCATTCATTCTGCGCGTCAGATAATAAAATGTTTAGCGAAAAGATGTGTCGCGACCTTGTATATACCAAGCTGTCGTATTGTTTTGAGTTTAAGGCACTTTATTGCCAACACGTAACAACCAGTGTTTAGGACACAACCAAAGCTGAAACTGCTTAAAAAGATTTATTTTGCTGTACTTTGTAGAAAAGACTACGAAATACAATGGGAAACCTGTGTCCTTGCTGCTCACAATCACCAGTTGAAAAAAAAGAACCAAGCATGTGTTTCTAGTCCCTACGTTGTGAAGTTCAGGTTCATGGCCCACAAATAAGCAGTGTGCTAATTGGTGAACTGTAGGAGGTAATACGCCGCAGTGTTTGGAGCAAGTATACTGAGCCCTGATCACTTCAGTGCGAGCCTATACACCGGATGAACTGTTCTTTTAAAGTAATTAAGTGGCAAAAAACCTTGTGTAAACCTGCGTGAGCTTTTTTTTATATAAAAATATGGAGGCTGTCTTATTCGGAAGTTGTATTCTAGGGGACTGTTTAAGTGACAATATTTTCCCTAACGTGATGAACGTATGTCATGTTGGTTAAAAAGCTGGTATAGAGAATAACCGAAAAAAATATTTCCGGTAATAAATTAAAATATTCTTGCAAATTTTAAATCTAGCTGGAAAAAACAGACGTCAAGATGTTCAATCTAATGTTTCAGCAATAAAACAATTACATCCTCATTTTTCACCCAGTCTAACAGATTTTGTCCCCATCAGGTGATGTTGAAGCGCACTTCAGGACTGAGCCAACACTCTTAATGCAGTTAGAGCACTAGTTTATTTGTTTTTATATTCGTGGATTTAGTGTGTGTAAGTACACTTTGTAAATATTATAACTGAGTCATCGAAAACGGTGAAACCAAACCCCAATAAAGCATTCCCAAGGCAATTTTAAAGCAAATGGGTGCGCAAATTTAATACTTGAAATAACGAAGTTTACTGGACTACGACCATTGAGGTTTTTTTAAATATTTGGAATTTGAAGCTGCGGCTGCTTGACAAACCTTTCTTTTTCAATATGCCCTTTAAGCTTATATAAAAAGCATCAAAACGGGTAAAAGACCTTACAAAACTGTAACATTTTCAAAAGACGTCAGTTACTCAGCAAACACACAGAACGTACGTAGGTATGTCGGACATTGACATGGCTTTTCCTCTAAATATACTTGCTTTACAATTACAAACGAATAACATCCTATGCAGAAACCACATATACCATATCGCTATGCAGGTAGAAATTGCAATTATTATTTTAACAGGCTTTCTGAAGGAAAACTATAATGTGGAATATTTAAACGCAATTTTGGTCTGTATGTAAACTTTTGCAATCGTTTTTGGTCGATGTATCGGAAAGAATTTAGACGAGGAATTCCTTCTTACCATTTAATTTTTTTGTCGGTTATAGTTTATTACACTCTAGTTTATATATTCATCGACCTAATATATTTACAAGGCATCATGCTGAGATTTCGTGCCTTTAAAATGAGGGGAAAATATTGGACATTGTGGTTTTTGTGTTTTTTCTGTTTAGTGTATTTCAATCTGGCGTCATTCGCGTGACTCGAAATTGGAGTCTTTTTAAACAGGAAGTGTCATGGTTTGTTCTCGAGTCTCGGGTATGTGTAGGGGAAACTAGTGTTGAAAACACACTCCAAAATTAAAGAGATCCTGGTATTATAACATGACATCCAAACTATCAGCCTATTCACTCCACTCCACTGTGAAAAGATATCACTAAGTTCCCACGAAATGATTGTTTGAGGTAATAAAATCCACTATTGTTACAAACTAGGAAAGCGTTTCAGGAAATTTCTGACAATAGAAATATTACTATACATGATAAGCATACGGCAGTTATTAGGAAATGTTGTCAACGTTTTTTGTAACATAACGAAGGACCACTTAGACAGAGGCAGGATTCTACAGTTGTTAAGCTATAACCCATCCCACCGCGACAAGTATGCTTCATGGTGCTAATCAAAATCAAAGCCAACGCGTTGAAGAAGATGAGCTTGAAGAAAAAAAACGAGGATGCTGAGTGCTGTTTTGGGTCGTGCTGTGCCTCGAATTATGTATCTTTTGGAGCTACCAGCGCCCTCTTGTATATAAAAGCCAATACTTTTATTCGTATGTCGTAAACACCTCCCGCACTGCAAAATCACATATTGTTACGCGGCGGCAGGACATAGATGAGATGAACGATGTAATGGGGAAGAACGATCTATTTACAGTATTTACAAGCGGCCATGGCCGAGTCCGCTGAGTCTGCACGCGCCTGCCCGCATGGTGCAGAGATTTCTATAGCCCTGATGATGTAGAGCTTGTTTGATAGTGTCAGTGCCCACAACCAGTGAGTGAAAGAACCATGCCACCAAACATCAATTTCTACCTAAAAAACACCGCTTCAATACGGTTTTTCAATACCAACGAGCAGTGTTCAAGCTGGGATCTGAAATAGCACTATCTGGAAAGGTTTAGAGAAATTTCTGTGCCATCAGTTTGTAGGAAAGAAGGCTTTTTTTCTACAGGATGAAAGAAGAAAAAGAGGGCTGGCGGGCACCCATTGCAGCGAAAAAAAGTAAAACGACAATTTTGTGTAAGTACTCTTTTAAAAGAACGAGCGTATTTCACTAATGTGCGCTAAATGTGGGAGTGCGCTTGTGTTTGCTGCCACCTATACATCAAAGAGGTGGTTGATACGCTCGAAAACATACAGAGGAGTGCAGTGCAATTCGTTTTACGTAACTGGGATCGTCAACTGAGCATCAGAGAAAGTAATGGTGAAACAAATGGTAAGAAGGGAACGATCACACACGAAACCTCAGGTTAAAATTTTTATATCCACCATTTAAAACTGGAATCGAAAGAGACAAATATATCAAAGTGCCATTATACGTATCTCACAGTGGTACCGCAATCTTAACCAAAATTTATTAAGCGATAGCGTTATTAGCCTCATTCCGCTGTTATTCTGTGCCTGCTAGCCATCCGCAATCCCCTGTGGTCATCATCCGCCAAATGGAAGTGCGTCTCCGCTACAAACAGGAAACTACAAGTGAAACAGCCAGATACGAGGCCTTGCCTGAAGAGGCAGTGCAGAGCAACGGCATATAGATTGTGGGAAGAAGGACAATGATACCACTGCAGAGACAAAAAAAAATGTGATTCAATCAGGAGCCACGCCTGCTCAGTGATGTTCATTTCATGCACCGTAGATAGTCGCTTGCTTGACAGATACGGTCGCTAGCTGCGCCCACAACTTACGTCACTACCAAAGCGCCTCTCCATCCTGTACTATTACCGGTGCTAACATTGTATCACCTACTAAAAGACGTGGAGAAGATCAACGCGAGATACACAATCTCACTGGAAAACCCATATTTGCCACTGATGTAAACGAAACGTGTCACAAAAAAACACCGAGTGCATGGCTTCGTATTGCGACAATTTTGAAATGATTTTTTGTATTTTTTGCCTAAAAGCGCTGTATTCTCTCCGCGGTTAACATTGAATGGCGCCAAGCGTACAATTTGGAAAACCTAAAATACGTCAGCGTGTGATGCCACAAAGCAGTCACGTAAACACATTGGCATGGCCACAGACAGAAGCCGTTGAGCCGGTCACGGAGTCGGAAGGTTACTGCTAATATTGCAATATTCTGCCTACGTTCTAAAACCCCAATACACGGCACTGGAGGGATAGAAGAAGAACTGAAAAAACGTGTACGCAGTGATCAAGAATCGAAGTTTGATCATCCTGCCGCACAAGAAACTTTCCTGCACTGAAGAAAGCCATATAAGGACCATTGTCACGAGGGCGCTTGGGCAGCCCGCTGTGCCGGCATTTCAATTTTCAATATCATCGCACAAGTCCTAATTGTTCTTATCAAACTTGGAATATATCTGACAGGCTACTATTCTAGCGAAAAAGGAGCCGCTGGGAAAAAATTGGTACCGGCCTTTCAATGTAATATATCCCATGCCTCGAGAAAAGAAAGGTCTGGAAGTGGTGATGTGCATGTCGCCAATAGAGCATTCTCCATTACAAATGCTCTGAGTGATGAAGTGACATTAGGACAAAGGTGATGTGTGCATTGAGAAATGCTTCAACGACGATGAAATTGATTATGATGACACGGCAGACCGTATACAGTCGCGTTTTGTGGGTATGTGCCGTGTGGGTGTCGCCTGAAAGGAACCAAAACAATATCCCGAAGAATAAAACTGACGGTACAAGAAAAAGAGAAGCAGCAGATCGTGGTTGCTCTACGTAGAAGAGCATTCGGCAGAGCAAGGCTTATCAGCGCTACTCCCAAGGTACCGTAGCCATGGTACCATGGTACCTGGCTACGGTACCAAGGTACCGTAGCCAGGACGCCCGGAAACCCAGCCGGGCTGCAATTCCAGCCGTGCCTACAGGGTGTCCGTCCATGACCAGACAATAAATCTCCTGCATCGACTGGGTGACGTATTGTTCCCGGTTCCGAACTGCAGAGCCGCATTTCTTCTAGATTCTCGAAGGCTGCACACCCCCTTCGATTGTGCGACGTTGTGATACCATGACGGGCTGCCGACAGCAGGAGCATCGAGGACATTTGATCGGCGGCGCATCAAGTGCACCACAGCACGTGAGACATTTGTTTTACTATCGTCTTCTGTTTGAACTGAACTTAGACATGTCAATTTTTCCGCTTAGCCGAACTTTGGGTCTTTAGCTTAGACTTCAGTGCCGCATTCTGCTTGTCCCTTTAACGTCCTACGTGTTAACTCGTCCAGATAAATGTTTATGTCTGTCATTATAATGTTTCTCAAGCACCTGTCTTGTGCTTGCAACTGGAACACCGAGGTCTAGCCAACAATACCAGCACACCCTCCAACTACCGAAAGACATAGACACAGACCAGCAAAAGATCAGGCGTAAAACTAGGGTCCAAGTGTTTCGAGGAGAGCTCCAACACTATAAAAAAACAGTATACACCCGATGACGGGGTGTTTGAAAGGACTAAAGCAACGATTGCCCCAGTGTACTAGTGTCAATAGCTGTGACTTCATTGCCTCCCGCAGACAGGAAAGGTGAAGCGCAAATCGTATTTACAATTCTGCTATGTCAGCTACGCCTGAAAATCTTTACACACGTTTAAAATGTCATTAGTCTCTTGGCTGCACGCATAGTACCTAAACATTTCAGGAGGATTCCTAAATCCATATAGATGAAAGTTCAAGTCACATTAAAGCCACGACACGGGGGATTGGAAGTCAGCGATGCAGCCGACCATGATTTACCCAATCTCCCAAACCGTGCTCCTCGAAAAATATCGGCAACTTCTCCTCATCCTACGCCTAGCAATACCATCCTTCCCCATGCTACACAAGTTACAAAGTGGCGAATAGCTTCCAACTTGCCATGCGTGTTAGAAATGCATATACCCACATGTCTACGTGGGCAACGATGTTGAGTAGGGAACGTGCCACATTAAACCTAAACTGTGTTAAATACGTGCAAACACCGACCCTCTCTACATGACGTGGTCATATACGAGGATGTGCTTCTAAACGGCTAACAACTTCCACTTTATTTTACTGAATAAAGCTCGGACTTTCTCTCGCTCTCTTTATCACCCTCTTTCTCTCTGTTTCTGGCTTACTCTGCGTGCGTGTTATAAATAAACCAAAACATTTTAGCCCACAACGTACAAAAACTATAAACAATGAGACTCTGAAATTGTCATTTTCTTGGTCAAACGGACCAACACAGCGCAGCAGCAACCTTTCGTGCCGACATCTTAAGCCACGCAAGCTAAAATGTCGTCTGCACTTCTTTTTCCGCCGTGATCGTTTTGGTTTGTTTATATAGAGTCGCAGAACTGAAGTTGTTCCAAAGTACGAATGGTAAATTCACGAGCCCAGTCCAAAATGTTTCCTCCGTGTCGAAGAAATGCAATCGTGCCTTACATCTTAAAAGCTAAAAGAGAGGCCAACCGCTATTTATTATGCTTAGTTTAATACACAAGGAGATTTATCTTCCTCGTATGATCGTATCCATTGCTTATAACGACCATTTTCACCGCGCTTTGCTGAAATATTTTATTATCTGATCTCAAATTCGATGCTTGCGTTTAGGTGTACCTGCTGTAATGCATGCAAAAGCCATGCAGCCATGAAACAATTTATAAATAGAGACACAGGGAAAATTGCTTTTTTTGTAGGAATCCTGTAGCAAAGGTGATTAGAAGGGTACGAAAATTGTTGTCCCTGAGTGTCAACTTCCGTAATAAAAAAGGAGTAACCCGCCGCCATTGACGCTGTAGAAAGTGCGAGAACGTAGCCGCTGAACGGTGGAGTTTTATGCACGTCTGGTGCTGTTTTCGAGAGGCATGAAAGGAAGGCCATGTTAGATTTTAAAGCTGGAAGAAAGTGTGCATACGTAAATCCGAGCCGCAAGTTCGCCTCCGAGAGGTTCGAGAGCATTACACATGCAAACTCGACCAGCAAAATTTTCATTACGTTTTATTCGTTGCAGTACGCAAAGTTTGGTGGCTGCGTACTACCATTGCCATGGTATTGGTTTTATTCAAATTGCGAAACTCTAGTCTTACGCCTTTTCTTCGATGGTAAAAAGCTTGAATAGATTGCCAGTCACCAGAAGCAGAACACGTTTAAATTTTTTTAAGAAACTACAATATTACAGAAATATAAATTCGTTTGGACTATAAATGGTGTGTACGTAACTCATAAAAACAACATTAAAACTAGATAAAAATGAATATAATTGTTCGATCTCTGCTAGATTCAGCCATGGTAAAGCTCATCAGAAAAGTTGATCGAGAAGAAAATTTCTAAGAAAAATGGTCAAAACGGACATACATACTTTTGATTTTAGAGAAATTATATAGAACTTTTATGATTGTTATGAGGAGTACAAAAATGCTTCGTAAAGGCATTTGTGGGGGTTTTAAATGCAGATAAAGTGGTCAAGATACTGTTGTAAAAATAGTTGATCTTGTCAGAGCAAGAAAATCTGGAGGAAGATAGTCCTAAAAAATTTCCTAAAAGCGACACTTTCAGCTTGGCGAAATTCAACTTTAAAGTATGAAACATCCAACACCCGCCTCACATTTATTACAACTGGGCCGCACACAGCAGATACCTGAACCTAGACAATACAAATATTCCAGGTATGCGAAACAAATGAATATTTTCACCATTTCACTTTGAAAGAGGCACAGCTGTTATAGGAATGGTAAATTGTTACACGTGCCTAATAAATGAAATTTGCTGTCAACTGGCGCTGATCAATAAGCAAGGTTGTGCTGAAGGCTGAATTTGTTGGTGGTTTTGTGGGGGCTCACTTTCATGTGGGTGCAGTGGACCCAAAATGGTGGGTTTGTGCTGGTGCACAGTGCGACTGAGGCATCTGCTTGTGCTCCATGAAGTGCTTGTCCACGGGCGTCAGTACAGGTAACGTACTGTGGTTGACCTCCCAGTATCGTGAAATGGCAGAACTTCCGGCAGCTATAGTAAGGATGCAGTCCAACCACCGCATCTCCGCTGCCCTTCATTGGCCGCACTTCGGCCTCACACGGGTGGCTTTCGAACTGCGGAGATCTACAGCTGCAATCTGGCGGTATGAACGTACGCCAGTCGACCAGTTGGCGGATACTTTCCGTTGGGTAGATATGGGAGTACGGGGGTATACGGCCAAATGGCCCAAATGTGGACACGATACCAATGCGTCGTCTTGAAAAATGTAGAATAGAAAATCCCTACCTGAACTACATCGGCTTAAAAGAGACCGAACAGTCTGGTTCTGGCTGGGCAGGTTGCGGTACCACTGAACATCAGTAGAACAGCCGATATTTTGCCACCAGCACATCGGTATTTCTCCGGCTGCCCTCGTTCATACACGCAACGGCAGGTATCCGGCTGCGAGATTTTCAGCGGCCGATGTTCAGAAAAAGAATGACCGAATTGTGGCCTTAGAGCATGCGTTTTTCTTTCGGGAAGCGGTCTTCAGCAGAAGCACGGCCTGCGACGGCCACCGAATATTTGTATGTTTGTGGCAGTTGGTGTTCCGAAGAATACCGGCCTGATAGCGGCAGCGATGCATTCCTTTTTTTTATGGTTAACTGGGCGTCATACGGCTGTGTATTTGTTTTCTTCGGCACACCGGTGCTAAAAAATGTCGACATACGGCCCGAGAGTGTACGTTTTACATTCGGTCAGCGGTCTTCGGCAGAGTTACGGCAAGCGAATGACAGCAGAATATTTCACAAATGGCGTTTAGGATGGACAAAGCGTCGTATAGTCTAAGGTTATCGGTGATTTCGTTGGTAAGCGGTGTACAGCCGAGAACGAGAAGCGGCAAGCCTCTGGTCATTAAGAACTGATGCCCGTCTGGCAACTGGTGTTTGAATGGAGGCCAACAGATGCACAGTAGGAAAAAAAGTGTTAGTGATCCCTGCTATGCAGGCCTGGTTTTCATCCTTTCGGTGTTTCTACGTTTTAAATGAACGGTTTCTATAGCAGTAATGAGGGGTATTAGGTGAACCGACAAGGTGCGAGGACTCACTTGAAATGACAACTCGACTTTTTAGGCCATCCGAAGTCCATTTATTGCCGCAACAAAACTGTGTGACACCGGCGGTTGAGCTAAGCCTCTCCCGTAATTGCAAAGCCTTGCCTCGCCGTCGGCCTCGTCGACACACCATCTCGATGCTGTTTGCCCCATTGATAAATAAAGCATTGGAGACATCGACGCGGCAGAGATAATGGACACGACATGAGCTTCGTTCACCCAAAATAACTGGCGTTCAAGGGAGTAGCGCAAGTGGCGACAACGCAATAGCTAAACCACTGCCATGCCAGAGACTCCCCACAAAAAAAGAACGGCGCGCCAAAGAGCATGTTTCCGGTAAATCTCCTGACAGTATTATTATAAAGATTCATGCCGTATATCTCATTCCTACTAAAAATAGAAGATGTTAGGCTCGTGATCTTGTAGGTTCCATTTTGGGTTCTGCAATATCTGTTTTCGTCCTATTTATTGAATGCCTGTTTAAAAAAAACACTTGTTCTTTTACCTCTGCGATTACAACAGAGCCTTGTCAATGATTTAGCCAAGATATTATTTGTTTTCGGTATTTAAAGGTGAGCTCAGTTACACTTAGGATATTACACATTTGGTTAAACTCCATCTTTGGCATGTCAGTCAACATGAATTTCGTCAAGGTTTTTCTTATTAATTGGCGTGAATTCGATGCAGCTTGTTAAGTTCATGCATAATTTGGATCTAGCAATGCATAGGCTTAAAGTAGTTGACTATTCTTTCTTGAACGTCCAACATGCTTTCGGCGTTGCTTCCCATGAACTGATTGTTAGTAAATTTGGAGCCTTTTAAACGCAACGAAGCTATTCTAGCATAGATTATCGAGGATCTATAAGAAAGGAGTGGGTAGTTCTCAATGGTTGTACTTACGAATATGTTTCCCCCAGCTCAGTAGTTCCAAAGGGGTTAATCCTGTGCTCGCTTTAGGTTCTGTTATAATCAATTGATACTAATATTCAGCTCAAATCTCTATTCCATTTACAATCTTAGTGGATGACTGTGTAGTTGAGAGGACTATAAAGAATGAACGTAATTCCGAATTTCTTCACTATGATTTATTTGAATGCAAAATCATCGTGGTGTGCCCATTCAGAAATGTCGCTGATTGTAAAAAAGTGTGCTCACATCCCCTTTAAAAGAAAGCGTTTTCACCGCTTGAATACGCTGGCGTAAATAAAGCTGCTGTTTGCGTGGCCAGGGAACCTAAATATCTGGGAGTTTATTTATAGAGTGGTTAGAGTTTGACTATGCACGCCAGAAGCAAAAAAGTTACGACTGCAAGTGTTTCGGTTTTTGAAAAACCTACTTTCAGTGAACTTCCATCTAACCTAATAGAGCAGCTGAATTTCACTCTCCTGCGCCCATTGT
The DNA here is from genome assembly GCA_013339765.2 of Haemaphysalis longicornis. Taxonomy (NCBI): domain Eukaryota; kingdom Metazoa; phylum Arthropoda; class Arachnida; order Ixodida; family Ixodidae; genus Haemaphysalis; species Haemaphysalis longicornis. The sequence goes on from CM023455.1 coordinate 42,653,182, forward strand.
TGAGTATTCATGTGTTTTCTGGGATACGTGTAGCAACGAGCTGGCCGATACCCTTTACGAAATACAAAATACGGCAGTGCGATTCATTTTCGGTATTTGGAATCGTACACCTATTGAGAGAGAAAGCAAAAGTAAGCTGAGTTGGTAAGACGTAAAGGATCTCAAACGAAACCTTAGTTTGACACTTTTCATATTATATACTGGAATCCATAAGAAGACTGGAATCCACAAGGAGAAGTATTTCCAAGGTCCATCCTACACAACCAAAAAAAGAGACCTTGATCTCAAAGAAAATATTTTTTTGCATTTGAGGTGGCGCTTTGCGCTGTTCTATATTAGTGATGTAGCGGCCACTTTGGCATCAACAGCAAGCGCCCACCATCATCATCATCGGCCGCGGCCTCCATCGTCAGCAGCGCGTGGCCCCACGCAACTCTAAATAAATGTAGGCCCTTCTTCGGCCGCCTACAGTGAGGTCATTACGAGAGTTGAAGGATCTTCCACCTATTATTGTATTCTTGTTACTAATAATAATTTATACCACCCCTAGTGTATTTACTTTCACTGTTATTTGTTCTGAAATTTGATGCCCATTTTTATCATTTCTCATGCTGAAAGGTGAAGCAGGTACCCCGCAAATTAATAAATTTTCTAATCAAGGTCCTTCCGAAAATGACTTTTTGTGGGAATTCTTTTAACAAATAAAAAAAACAGGGTACAAAAATTGTTTTACCTGACTTTCAATTGCAGTAACCAAAAAGGCATCACCCGCAGCCATTCACGCTGCATAAAGTGTGATAACGTGCCTTAAGGATGGTCGGAGCGTAAACCAAGGCTTCCGCTGTTTTGGAGGGGCCTATTAGCAATGCCATGTTATACTCCAAAGCCTTACGGAGGTTTAAATACACAGAGGTCAAGCTGCAAGTTCGCCAGGATAGGTGTTCAGAGCCTTACGAATTCCATCTCCACCAGTAATTTATTTATTATGTTTTATTCATTGCAGTATGCAATATTTGCTATATGCATACTACTGTGGCTATGCTTTTAACCAAAATGAAACGCTAATTTGGGTAACTACTGTGGGAGGCAAATGCAGGGCGTGATTCGCAAAACGGCTACAATTTTTAACGATTTTATTAGCCAATGAAACTAACATCAAATATAAATTCAAAATGAACGCTCTTGCTCGACCTCTCCTTTATCAGTCCTGTAAAAGCTCATCAGATATGTTGATAGGGTATAGAATGTGTTGCTATAAAACATGACAAATAAACTGAACACAGTTTTTGTGTGAACAAAATTATATGGAACGTTCCTCGGTGTTCTGTGTAGTTCTTAATGACTTCCTATGGGAATGCACCCAGCTCTTAACTAAACCGATCACGAAACATGTTCCGGAAGGCTGTCCTGAAAGAAATTGGTTAAAGGCGGCCGAAGCCTTACGGCTAGAGTCTCGCCGTATAAACATAAGGGGTGGACTGGCCGACAGAGACTGGCCATTTAAGAGCCATGGTATTGTGGCCATACAGTGACAAAACACCCACATTTGTACAAGGCGCGAACACGTCTGCTGGAAAATGGCTTGATGGAAAATCACTCGCCAAAGTACATCGGTTTGATTTCGGCAAAACAGTTTGGTGCTGACTGAGCATTTTTTCTCGAACGAATTGATGACATATTATTCACAAACACTACCTTCCAAATTTTTGTATTTATTTCAGCTATAATTACGGGCATTGATATGTGATTGGTGGAAGATTTTGGCGTTTTGTCGGCGTATTTTCGTTCTGTCTGTGTTCAAGGAATGCCTATTACTTTACTGCGAGGAAGTGCAAAAGTTGCGCATAAAAAATGAGTGTATATGTTTTGTCTGATCTTGAGGATCACAAATTTGTATCGGCCCAAACTGCCGAAAGAAATGTTTCCCAGGGTGGTAACAAGCAGCCCAATATGCGTTCGCAAAGGCAAATATTTTCCTTTTTGAACCCCGTGTACAACTGATGTCCACACGCCGAGGGCAGTCGCACAACAAGTGATGTGGCCACTAGAGCATTTGTAATACAGCAGGTGGCGGTTGAATTGGCCTCGTTGTTTTATAGTTCGTTCTTTTAGAACCCAACGAAACGTTTGTGCACTCTTTTATGCAAACGAACACGATATTAGCAGCCGATGGGCTTGGTATGTGTAATAAAGACAGGCTCCTGATTTTCCAGCAGAAAAAGAAGGTTTACTGCTTTAACCAAAAACAGGCTTTGTGACAGATCTCAATTTAGTTTTTGGGATCATTCATAGGAACTCGTATTTCTATAAGCATCATTGTTGTATAAAGAAATACATTGCTTCGGTTATTTGGGATCGTGAACTTAGTGAGAGACAAAGCAAACGTAAGCTATTGGTAAGACGTAAAAAGATCTCAAAAGAAACCTCAGATTGACACTTTTTATGATTATTTACTGGATTGATGCTGTAATCGATAAAAAGAAGTATATCCAAGCACCATCCTTAATACCCCAAAGAAGGAACCATGGTCCCAAAGAATATATAAACAATCCTTTTAAGAGGACGCCTTGCCCTTCTCAATTTTTATGAGATGAATAAGGGAGTAGAATGACCTTCGACCTATGATTCTATCAATTGTTTATAATTATAATTTTTCGCCATTTTTATAACTTCACTTTCAATAATTTGCTCTCAAATTTGGTGAATATTTTTTGTATATTGCCCTGCTGGTCTGGCTACAAAGCTGAAGCAGGTACCCAGTAGAAAATATATGCATCAATAAAAGCCCTTTGAAAAGTGACCATTTGAGGGTATCTTTTTACAAATGGGAATAGCAGAGTACAAAAAATGTTTAAACCAAGTGTCAATTGCCGTAACCAAAAAGGAGAGCCTCAGCCATTGATGCTGATAAAAGAGCAATAACGGAGATTTAGGGATGGTTAGAGTGTAAAGCGAAGCGGCGCTGTTTTTGAGGGGCGTATGAGAAATGCCATATAAATTCCAAAGATTTAGGGAGGTTTAAATACATAGAGGGCCAGCCGCAAATTCGCAAGAGAAGTGTTGAGAGCCTTACGCATTCAATCTCGGACAGACACACATTTATTATCTTTTACTCGTTGCAGCATGCTATGTTTGCGGTATGCATACTACCGTTGCTACGTTTTTTTATAAATGAAACGCTAGTTTTACTGCTTTCCTTGTGTGAACACCAATTTCCATTGTACTGGGGGCACTAAAATGATGGCGTCATTGCAACACGTCTATAGTTTTTTAACGATGACTTAGGAGCACATTAGGTTCTATTTGACTATAACGTGCTGTCAGTGTAACCAATAAAAATAACATAAAATATCAATTGAAAATGAATGCACCGGCTCGAACTCTCCTAGATCAGTCCTGAAAGTATCTTCGGAAATGTTGATCGGGTATAAAATTTATTCCTGAAAGATACCAAAAAATTGGACAACCTTTTTATGTCAAGAAAATTATATGGAACCTTATATGGAACCTCTGTATAGAGTCTAAGCGATTCGTATGGGCATGCGCGCCGCTTCTATGTGCAACTAAACCGGCCACGAAACTGTCGTAAAAATAGTTGATTTAGTCAGAGTATGGACATGTTCAGGAAGATTGCCCTAGAAAAATTTGTTAAAAGCGGCGCTTTTTTCTTTGTGAAATTCTGCCCAGCCACGTAGCGTTCTCTGTCTCCCACGCTGTTTGTGACCGCTGGGACGTACAGAAGTTTTGGGGACTGCGAAAATACACTATTCGAGCTAATACAAAGAAATGAATACATTTCGCATACGACACATAAACATGACAGCCAATATGGGGATGACAAAATGTCAGCGGTGTTTCATAAATAAATTTTGATGTCAACTGAGGCTGATCTAAAGCAGGGTTCTGGCGAAGGCTGGACAGGTGACAGTGTCGGGCGGGCTCACTATGGTGGGGGTTCAGTGGCTACAGAGCAGTGGGCTTCGTACTGCTGAGGCATCTGGTCGCGCCGAAGTGTTCGTATACCGGCCTCAGTACAGTTAACGTGCTGTGGCTGAACTCCAATGTCCATAACGCGGCCGAACTCCGGCAGCTGTACCACTCATCGTAGATGACCTCCTGTGGCCGTACTTGTGGCCGCACACGGGTGGTTGTCGAATGGCCGGAGCAATACTGCTGGAGTCTCGCCTTATCAACGTGAGGCGGTCGACTGGTCGACAGAGACTGGCTGTTCGAGAAGAATGGGACTGCGGGCATTCACTGCCAAAAGGCCCACATTTCGTCCCGGCGCGAACACGCCTGCATGAGATTGGCTGGATAGAAAATCACTGGCCAAACTACATCGGCTTGATTTAGGGAGAACAGTTCTCTGTTGCCTCGGTGTTTTCCTCAATTCAACGGCTGTCATTTTTCCACAAACGCTTCCTTTAAAATTTTAATATTCATTTCAACATTGATTACTCTTTGTGACTGGTGGAAGGTTTCGACGTTTTTGTCGGCGCATTTTCGTTGTTTGAGTTCAAAAGATGCATAAGTAGTTACTGCGAGGAAGTGCAAAACGTTTGCGCATGAGAAATGAGTGTTGGTGTTTGGTTTGACCTTGAAGATCATAAATCTGCATCCGCCCAAACTGCCCAACCAAATGTTTTCCAGAGTGGCAAGAAGCGGACCGAAATACGGTCGCCCTGGCAGTTGTTTTCTTTTTTTTAACCCTCTGTACTACTGATGTCCACACGTAGAGGGCAGTCGCAGAACCAGTGATGTTTCCAATAGAGCATTTGTAATACACCTGGTGGCGGTTAAATTTCCTCGTTGTTTATTTATAATTCTGTAACCAAAAAAAATGTTTCAGCACTATTTTATGGCAACGAATTGATAGTAGCAGCCGATGGGCTTGATATGTATTTTTAAGATGGGCTCCTACTTTGACAGCAGTATTAGGAGGTTTAGTGTGTCAACCAAAACATATTTTTTGACAGATATCTATTATATTTTAAAGATTATTCATGAGCACTTCTAGATCTATAACACATCATTTTTCTAGAACGAAATGTATCGGTTCTGATGCAAATTTGCAGCGTCGAGTAAGCTAATCAAACCCGAAAAATTACTGACATCAAGAAAGTCGTGGTAGAGTGCACCGACACACCCTCCTCTTCCCGCTTCCCCTTAATAAGCTATGGGAGATCCTTCGGCTCAGTTCCTACGCAAACGTACACGCTTGCATAGTGGCAAGTGGGCAGGAGTTGATAGCCCGGTATAGGGCCTAGGAATGAGGCTGTGCTCCCGTCTGCGTCCCCCCCCCCCCCAGGGGGGGACGCAGTCATGTATCGCCACCTCTAATCCATAAGCTATTTCGGCATACTGCAGGTCGATAATAAAAATAGAAAGATCGTGTTCTATAAATAATTGCAACTAAAAATCGTGATTTGGAACTCTTGCAAATACACTGATAATCTTCTATTTCTATCAATTCAGTAAAAAAATATATCTTAATCCCTCTTTCTAACCTCATATACGATTATCTTATGACGAACTAATTGTTTGGAACACTATCTATTTACTCAGTTTGATCAACTGATTCCTTGGGTCGTGAACTTCATCTAACAGATTACAAGTGTACAAAACATGTGTAACAAATACAGTAGGGTAGGTCTGAGTAAATTCTTCTGTAGCTGTACAGAATCGCGATGATCGCCTCCTAAATTCAAAAGGCAGTCCGCACGTGAGCATAATAGCATGAAAGCATCGCTTAGAATTGCCCCAGTAGTATTTCGTGATAACATTACTTGTCTGTCTCTTTCTCAAGGACCTTTCAATTTTTTGTTTCACAAACCGTAACACGACATTTCTGATACCGCCTAGCAGTTTGACACCACATATTTTTAAATTTCTCTGCCTTCATTCCTTGCATAGATGCAAAAATTGTTTTCATTTGTGGTTAATGCATTGCCCAGTTCAAGACTGAAATAACAAACCTAAGCAATTATCTCTGATTGCGATTTTTAAAAGTTACGGCCTTATTTAGCAGCACGTTTTTAAAATCGTGTCACGAAGCCATATACCACGCAGTTGCATAGAAGAACAACATGTTTATTACAGCGAATTTGTGGTCCCCTAACAACTCAAGAATACACAGTCGGCAAAGCAGGGGTCAACAAAGTGACGTGCGCATATGAGTGCAATCGAGTAGAATGCCATGGCGTCTGCACTGCGGGAATTATTCTTTGGACGCGAGAGTTTCTCGAACCGTCGATTTTATTCCAGAACACTGAACATCAAACAAGATTATTCTAGGCTATTTACGTTATTTCTAAACGCTCTCCCTTTTAAAAGCGATAACAAATGCGCCATAAAGAATGAAACACGGGCTTCACTTGGCACATGGATAACACCGATAACACAGCCTGGCGCTGCAGGTCGGCAATAACAAACAAACAAACCCAATGCATATTTCGCGGAACCACCCCCTTACTGAGAGTGCATTGACCCTTTGCTAAGAATAAATACATTCAGAACAAACAATAAAGGTCTGTCATCGTGCGTACTAAGGTTTCAGGCAATCTATGTGGAAGACTTCGGGTGTCTTCCTTATGTTCCGTAATCCCATTCGGGGATCACCTCGTGCGTAAGTTGGCCAACACGTCGCAGAATCTGCTAGGGTCCAAAATAACGTCGCAGAAGCTTCTCACTGAGTCCGCGTCATCGGATGGGAGTCAAAGCTTACACACGATCCCCTGGGTGGTACTCGGCATCTCGGCGTCGGAGGTTGTAGCGCCTGGCATCCACCAGCTGCTGGTCTGTGTTACGAACTCGAGTGAGCTGGTGAGCCTCCTCCGCACGCTGAAGGTATCCTTGGACGTCGGAGTGTAATACATGCGGAAGCATTGCATCAAGCATCGTAGTCGGCCGTCTTCCGTAGACAAGCTCGAACGGTGACATCAGCGTAGTTTCCTGGATGGCCGTGTTGTATGGAAACGTGACATACGCGAGCACTTCGTCCGAAGCCTTACGTTCAACATCGACGTACATTGACACCATATCTGAGATTGTCTTGTTGAGACGTTCCGTTAGTCTAATATTTAGAAGTGGTACGCCGTCATTCTTCGGTGATCCGTGTCGTTGTAGTTTAAACTTCCTTGCATCATCTTCGCAGTAGAGGAGACCTGAGGTCGGTGATTACGACTTCAGGTGCTCCATTTCGCACCACAACATGGTTCACGAAGATATTCGCCACTTCTTGTGCGGTACCCCTGGGAAGAACGGCCGTCTCTGCATAGCGAGGCATGTAGTCTGCCGCTACGACAATCTAATTTTTCTTGGATTGTGACGTAGGGAAGAGGACAAAAAGGTCCATTTTAATCGGTTGGAACGGCCTCGAAGGGACGGCGATCGGCTGCAGGTGTCCTGTAGGTCAAGACGGCGACGTTTTTTGTTGCTGGCAGTCACGGCAGCCCTGGACGTAGAGGGACAAATCGGTTTTGATCCGGGGCCAGTAGCACTTCGCCTCGATTTTTCCAATAGTGGGTGCTGTGCCGAGATGACCTGACAACGGGTCGTCGTGGGACACTTCCAAAATTCTGTCGCGAAGGTATCCATAAAATTAAAGAAGATAATTTGTTCTTGTTTCAGGGTTGAAATTTTTGTTCACGAGGACGGGGTTTCTGAGGCTGAGTGCTGGAAAGTTACTTTGGAACGCCCTAGGCAAGGCAACACTGCGTTCTTTGAGGTAGTCGCTCTCCGGCATGAATCCGAAGAATGCGATCTCTGCATCCAAAGTTTTGAGGCGTTGGGTCGGCAGGGGTGCTTGACAGACAGCCGGCAACGGAGTGTTTGCTGCCGCATTTATAGACGATTGTAACGTCGAATCCTTGTAGGCGCCAGATCCATCGCCCAAGACGGCCAGAAGGGTCGTTAAAATTGTCGAGCCAACACAGCGCATGGTGCTCTGTCACAACCTTGAAGGGGGTATTTATTAGGCGAAATTTTCAAATGGCCCTTATGACAGCCAGGTGCTCTTTTTCGGATGCAGAGTAGTTTTTCTCCTCTTTCGACAGACCACGGCTGGCATACGTGATTGCCCTTTTGCCACCGCTTTGCTATCGCACGAGGAGGGCACCCAAGCCTATACCACTGACCTCAGCATGCATTTCAGCTTCGGCGTTTTCGTCGAAATGAGCGAGCACTAGCGGGCTCTTCAGGCATTGTTGCAGATCGCAGAATGCTTTCTTTTGGGCACTTCCCCAGCTGAAAAGGGTGCTATCTTTTATAAAGCGTGTGCGTCACTCTTCAATGCATGGTAAGTTTGCAATGAAGCACAGGATCTATGCGCACAGTCTGAGAAATGTCCGTACGCCGTTCTTGACTTTCGGTCTTGGGAAGTTCGCTATATCTGAAGTGTGCGCCGGGTCAGGCAGGACTTCCGTGGCGTTGATGACGTGGCCCCAAAACTTAAGTCCCTGGTACGAGAAACGGCACTTTTAGGCTTGAGCATTACCACGGCAGCAGGAGGGTCTCTAGTACAGACTCAAACCCTGCAAAGTGTTTGTCCAAAGTATGGGCGAACACCACAGGGTCGTCAAGGTATACTAGAGAGGTGTGCCACTTCAGGCCAGCTAGCACAGTGTCCATGACTATATAAAACGTTGCTTGAGCCGTGCATAGCCCAAATGGCATCAGCGTGAACTCGTATACACCGTCCGGTGTAATGAATGCAGTCTTCTCTTGATCTCGCTCGTCCACTTTAATTTTTATTTGCTGGTCTTCAGATCAATTGATTAGAAGTACCTCACTTGCCAGAGGTTGTCGAGGCGTCGTGGATTTTTGGCAACGTGTAAACGTAGTTCTTGTGTATTTTGTTCAGTCGTCTCTAGTCAACAAAAACCTGAAGGTGCCGTATTTTTTCTTCCCGAATCGACTGAGCAGCCCAGGGGCTTGGCTGTATAATGTCGTCGATGCTGATGTCTTCGAAATTTGTCCGGATGGCTTCCCGATCGTGTGAAGAAACGCGGTACGGTGCCTGTCGGCAGTTGGCGCCCCATCATGGTTAAAATGTGGTCCTTCGCTAGGAGTATTAGACATTTTTTGAGATCGACGAAAAAGACTCGGTGTAGCGACGCATCAAATCAAGTAATTTTTCCCGATTTTCTTGCAGCAGTGCCGGGTTCACGTCAAATAATTGCAGAAGCTTGAAAGTATCTGTGCATGCGCGTTCAAAGTTGGCGACCGGAATCAGTTGTCTTGTTTCTTGCGTTTCTTCGAGGAATGCAATTGCAGCACCCTAGTTTAATTCCTAGTACTACTTGGTAAAACTATTGACCAAAATGTGGGAATTGCATTGTTTGAAGGGAGCAATGCCTTTCGACACGGAAGATACACCACGGTGAAGAAGCAAACTCTGGTCATTCAACAATAGTGTCGACGTCAGGAGCACTATTTTTACAGTACACCATGATCATCAAGCTAGCGCGGGGTGGAAGGGTGACATGCTAATCGGCGATCCTTGCAGCAGCATGGTTTTCCGGGTTAGGTTCAGGCGTAACGAAGTGATCGGCGGAAAAGCTATCGACTTGCTCTGAATAACGAATATTGCACCGTTTTTCGTCAAAAATTTCGTAACAAGGATTACGCGGCGGGAGCAGTTCGGAAAAATGATGAACGCTGCAGGGTACGTGGTGCCGCCTACGGGGACGCGCAATGTGCACGTTCCACTTGGCGTTACCAGATGTCCTTCTGCTGTGGTATTCCCGGACCGTGCTATTTGTCGTAGCTTTCTTCAGCTTACACGCGCATGACACGCTCATTACAGAGTAGTCGGCTACCGTACCGATCAGGGCGACTACAACAAAGCCGTCGATGGACAACTGGAAGTCTGACGATGCTTTTCTTCAGTGTAGGGTGCATCGGGGCGCGTATCTTGGCATGTGCTTGTTGGCGGTGGGGGGAAATATGTGTCGTCGTTATCATCGTCTTCTCAGCGGCAGGCTTGGTGATGTCGGGTACGTGCAGCGCAGTGTAGTTGTCGTCGTGTTGAGTAGTCAAGTCCGGTTTAGATCGGGACGTCGGGCTTGCGCCGTGTCGAAAACCATGGTCCTCGGCGAGTCGTTGCGTTGTCGGAGAGTTTTCATTTTGCCTACTTTCTGCAACTTCACCTCCAGAAGTTGCTGCTTTTATTTTCCCCTACGTGATCGGGGGTACCTTCCACGTGCGAAGTGAGCATAAGAATGGGTAGGAGGGCATTCGGCAGGTATTCTAAGATAATGAATAGCTGCTCAATATTATGCCTGAAGAAGGCAATTTATGACAGCTGCTTCTTGCCGACACTCACCTACGGGGAAAAATTTGAGGCACTAAGAGTGGGTCAACTTAAATTGAGGACGAATCAGCGAGAAATGGAAAGGAAGATGATTGTCGTAACATAAAGGGACAAGACGAGAACGGAGTGGGCCAGGGAGTAAACGCGTGTTAAGGACATATTAGTAAAAATAATAAGAACTGGGCGTGGGCAGGGCCTGTAATGCGAAGGCAAGATAACCGTTGGTCACTGAGGGTAACAGAGTGGGTTCCTAGATAAGGTAAGCGTGGCAGCGGGCTGCAGAAAGCTAGATGAAAAGATGAAATCAAGAAGTTTTCGGAGATAAATTGGACGCAGTTAGCACAGGCCCGGGATATATGGAGATTCATTGGAGAGGCCTCTGCCAAGCAGTAAGCGTAGATAGCTAATGATGATGATGGTGGTGTGGTGATGATGATGATGGTGACGACGACGACGACGATGATGATGTTACAACGCGCCGGGCTAGCTTTCAATGCAGCGAAGTGCGCGATCGGTGTCCATTAGATTGAGTTCTTAGGGGATGTAATCAGCAGTGAAGGCGCAAGGCCAAGCCTCTCTCTTATACAAGGTTAGACACAACTGCAAAAGACGGAGCACAAGCATGCAGTGCAGCGGACGCTTGGCGTGGTAAATTACTTCAACAAGTTTTTGCCTGCTCTAGTACGGATAACGCAGTCACGGCGAAATCTGCTGATGGAGGACACCCAATTTGAGTGGACGGTGAACCATGACAAAGAGTGGAAGCAGCTATGCGACAGCATCAGCAACCAGCCGCTACTAGCCGTCTACGATCCTATAAAGGACACAAAAATATCGCGTGATGCTTTACAAAATGAATTGGGTGCTGCGTTGCTACAGTATCAAAGTAATACTTGGAATCCGGTTGCGTACGCTTCTAAAACGCTCACTGAGACCCAGCAGATATATTCGCCAATTGAAAAGGAAGCGATGGCTAATGTGTATGGATGCGAAAGATTTATTCTTTTTACATATGGTCGTAAGATCATCGTAGAGACTGACCAACGTTCGTTACTTGCAATATCTCAGAAACCAGGTGGTGACTTGCCGCCAAGGCTGCAAAGGTTCTTCTTGCGATTACTTCGTTACGACACCACAGTGGCATTTTTTCCAGGGAAGCAGCTTTTTCTGGCCGATATGCTGTCCCGCGCTTCCGTCAACGGTGGGAAAGACTACATCGAAAGCGAAGACGTGATAGTCATGCCGTGAGGGTGCTTTCGTCTCGCGTAATTCAAGAAAACCCTGAATCGTTTGGCGACAGAAACCAGAAAATAATACCCTAATAAGGTCCCCCAAAATGGTCACGGATAGGCGGGAAAAGGTCGAAGGTCAGCTGAAGACGGTAACGCCAGAGCTGTCGAAGTACAAGGCATACTGCTAAGGGCTGCAAGTTTGTAATTCCCGCTAGCATGAAGGGCGGGCAACTTGCTAGAAAAAATTCGCCAGGGCATTTGGGGTAAAACAATGCAAGGCATGACGGAGGGGAACGCTTTTCTGCCCTGGGATGAACAACCACTTGAACTTTCGTGCAAAAGGCGAAGTGTGCAGAAAGTACATGTACAGTCAGCCACGTGAGCCGCTACCTGATGCGCACAGTGCCTGATCAAGCGTGGTTGCCGAGTAGGAATTGATAATTTTCATTACGGTGGCAAGCCTTATTTTACGCATATATGATTGTCTCTCTAACTTCCAGAAGTGGAAGCACTCAAGGATGCATCGTAGAGCACCGTTATTGAATGCCACCAGCGCCACCTTGCAAGAAACAGCATACCTATGAAGTATTCGGACAATGGCCCACCCTTCTCGAGCAACCAATTTCAAGCCTTTGCTCGAGAATACGACTTCCGGTACAACACATGTCCTCGATACCCCCAATCGAATGGCCTAGCCCAAAAAGGGGTGCAAGTGGTAAAACGCATATCTAAGAAAACTGCCGAAAATAACCAAGATTTCTGGCTTGGCTTGCTCGCTTACAGGACAACCCCACTCTAAGGAGGAGCGTGACCAGCAGAGATTCTGCAGGGAAGGAAGCTACAAATGACTCTAGCAGACTTTTATGGTGGTCCCGCAGTAAACATCCTCAAGCATCGACAGATAAGCGACAACAGGAAAACACTACGATCACTAAGCGAAGGGGACGTGGTGCGAGTGAAGAAGCATTTTTGGGATACAGAAGCGCGAGTGCTACAACGACGTGAGGAACCAGGGTCCTACGAAATCATCTGCTAGGGTCATACCACATCAGCCAGCATCCTACGACATGCGGCGAAAACAAAGGCACTTGATGTGGACGAAAAAAGCACTGAGGCACGAGCGTGCAGACGACGCTGAAGACGACAGCGATGCCCCATCCAAAAAAAGCGTGACGGCGCAAGAGGACCCGGTGGTCGCGTCAAGTGAAAATATTATATCCGGTGCACGAGCATTAGGGCCAAAAAGACAACGGGGGCTCCCGCGATGCTTACAATACGACAGAAACTTTGAGCAGATTGCCTAAGCTAAGCTGCGGTTATTTTTGAGTTTACATTCTTTGTTTGTTTTGAAGGAAGGAAGATGTGTCGTGTGCGATCTACCTTGCATGCGCGGAACGGAAAGTGATTGTCGTGGTTATAGATACGCATGCGCATCTGCAGAGCGCTTGCCCCCTCTCCAGGTATCTGTATATGCAACCAACGCGCATTATACTGTTGTTCTTTTCTCTCCTGCACCTGGCTCATCATGAATCTGATACAATGATAATGATAATCATCATGATGATTATCATGATGATGATGCATTTCCGTAAGCCACGGCTTCTTTTGTGTGTATATTTGTGGTCTGGCGCAGCGTCTGGCACACGGAGACGCTTTTTCCGTTTTCCAAGCAAGTCTCCGCCGTATCGCTTTTTGTTTGTATGCCACGCAGGCTACCTCGCTTTTAATTCCAGAGTCATCCTGTGGTCTTCAGACAACTAGAATACACGAAACCTTAAAAAAATCTTTCCGCTGTTCCACAAACGATTGTTTAAGGCCATTCAAGAGAAAAATGCTTGCTCGGCAGACGCTGCAGGAATGCATTTTACAGCACTCACCCGCGCACATGACGTCGTTGACTGCTTCGTCGCCGCTTGTGCAATCTCAGTTCTTAGCATAGCGCAGTTGTGTGCCGAAAATGTATGTTTGTTCCCTGAAGTACGTGCGTCATTTTTGGCTTCGAGATATCTCGTGAAGGTCATAGTTAAGCACCTTTTATGCTCCCTACTCCCTTTAGAAGCCGGCAAGCAAATCCAACTCGAGCCAGCCGGTGACTGCGAGGTTACACCTGAGTTGGACTTTCTCTCCGCAATACCCAAAAAACCAACCGCTGTTATCAACACCATGGCGGAAGAAGAACCGTTAAGAATCTTGCTGGAACAGCTTATGGAAGTGTCATCCTGCCAAAAAACTTATGCCTGAGACAAGAGAGTTGGCAGAGAAGCATGGCTGATGTGCGTGTTTGCAAGTTGGCGTGATGACGAAGCAGCATTCCGGAATTGTGCTCTTTTATATATAGAACACGCTGCTGGATTTTTTTTGGAAGAACCACGAGTGTGCTCCTAACGTCTGGAGCCTGTCAAGACAGAAATTCTGAATACTTTCACCACGGTTGTTTGAAAGAAATGATCTCAGATATTGCTGTGAACCTGCATGAAACAAACCAATGAAAATTTTAGTTTTTTTTTTCAAGAAATGAGATGGTGTTTTAGTAGCGCTGACTCCAAAAGTAGGAAGAAAAAAGGCAGGCTTCATAGTTTGAGGTTGTGACACAGGTGAAGCTCGCTGGGCTCGTACGTAGTATCCTGTGAAAACCATCGCTTCGTTTTCGCCCGAGGCTGTTATGATTGATGAAACTTTGGATACGCGTTCAAGGCCGCACGAACGGCAAGTTAACATGTTTATAGGTAACCCTGCGGACGCCTTGGAATCTTAAAGTGACGCCTTGCGTAAGATCATCTTAGTCGGAGTTCGCAAAGAGGTCCGAAAACTCTTACCAAGCACTAAGGAACCTCAAGCGGAAGCTATATCCGCTTCGCCATGACGTATACCGCTGCCATTCATAGTGCCAAAACGCCTCTTCATACCACCATCCAATCTTACCCACCCAACCACCTTCGTTCAACCGTCACAACCCCGAAAGATATTTTTTTGCGAAAATATTCGACTGCAAGGATTTTCTGTCGATGCTTCATGCCTCTTTTCCGCCAAACGACCGAGTGAGATGGACCAGTACCTATCGCATACAAGCCAAAACCTGCCGCGCTTCTACCGGTCGACATCGCGCTCTCCATACCGCAACAACGTGAATTCGGACGTGATGCTCCCCCAGCCCTTGAAGTAAAACTAAACGTACCTGCATCTGAAAATAAACGAGTGTTACGGCGAAAAAGACGAATACTCTTCAACATCGCAGCGACGCACAGATGAGAAAGGTCCACGATGCCCTCACCACAGGACGCTGCGATCTACACCTGGGTTGACATCTTTCACAAGGACAGCGCGACGATGCCACGCTTACCTGAGATAATCAAACCCGTAAATACCACGACGACCACAACGACGCCGTGTCGCGACCGCGACATTAACGCAAAAGGCCACCAGTGATGCGACCACCCGAGGAACTCGAGAATGCGGCACCTATAATGGATAGTGGCCGCAATCGACACCGGAGCCGATGATTCCGTGCTGAGCAGAGCATTCACGTGTTATCTAAAAGGATCCTACCGGTTAGACGGTCACCTCTTACACACATCACAAAGCCATATTGTTAACCCTAGTAGAACCCTCATGAACTAACACGGCACCACGAATCATTCGGCTTTTGTCATGCTATGTAACTGGTCAGATGATGTAATTAGTGGTCGACATTTTGGTGCTTTTTACTGATTTTCGGGCCAAGTTGTTTATTTTCTCCACCGATCTAGCGTTGGCGACTAAATAAGGCACACAACAATTTACTCCTCTAAGGATTGCTGATGACCACTTCTCCATGTTCCTTGTGCGAGCCTGATGGTCGCCGTCTACGCTCTTAACGGTGCTCCTGACACCTAAACTTGCTTCTCTAGCTTCATGCCTCCGTAGCAAAAGGTAGTGTGTAGTTAAACAAAAAAAATCCAGGTTCTGGTAACAAACATCACTGAGGATTCTCGACACATAAAGGCACTGCTATTTCATTCCTCAAGGAAGTTCACCAAGAAGTTGGCGTCATCGCAGTCACAGGCGCTCAGCGAGAATTCGATGTCGCCTTCAAGTCTCCTCGCCGTATCAACGTGAACCGGGCGATGTCAACAAAACAGGAAAGGTTGCGCATTTTCCTACAGAGCTGCAGCGACTGGTTTTTGTCGACTTCCACTGCTTTGTCAGACGCCCCTTGCAAAGCTCCGAAAGATCACCCAAGTTGGCTTCCGGTCAAGCGGACAGTCACATTACCACTTGCTCTCCACGAGAGTGAAGCTTTCTTCACCCAAGTTCAATACATGCGTGACGATGACATCCAAGAAACGTTTTTTACCGATGAGCTGAACAGTCGTGCGTGTGAAGGTTCGGCGTTTATTACAAGCGATTTAATCTACAACACCCTTCACCGCCTCTGCTACAAGAAGTCCTCCACCTCGATTGACCTAAAAATTGTGTGCTCGAAAATCGAATTTTACAACAGTGACCGCGAGAAAATTTTGTTTGGAACACTACATGGACCATCTAGGTAAAGGGTGATGTCGTGTGAACTGTAAACTCTAACAACAACGTTATTATGTGTAATAGACATTGTGGTAAACGGTGTCAATGGCCCACCTGCCTTGTCAACCTCGAAGACGTTGCGCTATTCGCCTGGAGCTTCAACGAGCACTTGGAAAGGTTTGAGTCGGTATTTGAGGCAGTAGGAACATCAGAATTACTGCGGAACTCCGAAAATTCCCGCTCAATGCACGGGGAACTTATTTTGATGTTTCACATCTCCAACACAGCTGATCCATTGAAAGGTCGGGCATCATCAACTTTTCGAGGAGAAAGAATAAGAAAGGCGTTCTGTGGTCACTCGCACTGTGCAGAAAATATCGGCGCTTATTCGAAGATTTCGAAAAAACGGCCGCACCCTTCACTCGCCTCCCCAAAACAATCGTTCAGTGCTGGTTGGAAGAATAGGATCAGAATGGTCTCTGCAAGAAGAAAAACCACATAGAGTGCCGGCCTGTGGTTAAACATTTCAATAGGTGCACACAGCTCCTACTGACAGAAGCTTGGTGCTAACTTTGTATAAAAGCACAGCGTCGGTCATAAGGTAATCGCTTATCCCAGACGCAGTGCACCAAAAGAGAAAAAATAAACACTCTACCTTTGGACATGTCCCTCACTATGATACGGGCCATTTCGAAGTTTAGCCCTTTCGTGCACGGCAGTACCTTTAATGGGGCGACCGACCACCTTGCGCTGTGTTGACTTCCCGCATTTGTCGATTGAGCTGGCGCCTGAAAAAATTTGACGCTCCTTGTTTTGGCATTACGGTTTAGCGACATCACAGCCAAAATTACACATTACGTTGTCGGGCAGAAAACATTAGGATGGCGATTGTTTTTCATCCTTTCTGTCGACCTTCCCCAAAAGGACTCCAGCAGATGCCACGCTTCCATGGTGTCGTAAGGCAAAGATAACTAGCTGTACAGCAGCAAGGCGGCCTGAGTTACGCCTCATGATCGACTACCCCAAAAAGACGTATCTTCACCATGGAAAATACATTTAGGCATATCTCTTCTGTATTCAGCCCAACAAATTTGACGCTAATAAAGAAAAACTTCTACCATACAACCTGAGGGAGGTCCACCCTGTCATCCCCACATTAATTCCGACGAAATATCAGAAGGGGGCAACGACAAACTATCATTAGGGCACCTCCGCACGCACGCGTGCTCATGAAGATGAAAATGACATACTACTGGCCCAACTTTACATCCGATGTCGGCCGTTTTGTTCGCGGCTGCCGTAACTTCAAACCGAAAAACGCCGCCGAGAAGGCCCCCCAGACTGCTACAGACAGTTGCCGTTCAAAGGCTACGCATCCAACAGATCGCATGGACCTTCTATGCCCGGTCTCATGTCACGAGCCAAGAACAGTTCAATTGTTGTAGGGGAATACTACGAGGCGCACTACCCAGAGATCACCGCTTTTCCCAGGTACTACTGAAAAAGTTGATAATTTTTGCGTTCACCAAGTTTCGATGCAGCATGTAGCCTCTCAAGTGCTAATCAAAGACGGCGCAACGGGATTCACTACAGAGCTCACTCAGGACGTTCCACACTACGCCAACACGATCACAAGACGAACACGGCATACCACCCAAAGACCAACGGAATAGCCGAAAGCCTGAACAAGGCGATCATTAGTAAGCTGTCTATGTATGTCGACGTACAACGTAAAACATGACACGGAAAACTATTTCACGTCACGTTTTCTTGTAAAGCAGCTAACCTAAATCCACACAGAACACGCCTTTCAAACTTCTTACGCTCGACAGCCGACGACAATGCTCCACGCCATGTTTTCGCACCCGGAACAAGATGACCTCCAACTCTATGTTCAAGATTACTTACAAGGGGCAGAGAAGGCGCGCCAGCTAGCTCGCGTACTACTACGGTCCCCCCGCTAGTGTATGCCGGACATTGCAACCCACAATTATGAGACAGTACCTCCAAAGTGATGTTATGGGGGTTACGAGTCAATTTCGATGACGTGGACTAAGAAGCCCTGGTGGCGCTACTTCTGGCACCAAATATGTCAACGACGTGTTGGTGAACTTATCTTCGAAGTCGTCCCCGATGATGTCTCTGACACGTGGCGAATACTCCTGCGGGCGCAGTTGGCTTGATGGTTCAGCTCCAGGATTGCTACTCAAGATGGCGGAATGTATATTGTTTGACTGCCGTTTTATTTGAACATCGCGACGCTGCCTTCTAAGATAACGGGTTAATAAAACAAACCCCACTTTATGCTTTCAGTTCTTTGCGGATAACATGTTCCGTACAATCGATGTTTGTTTCAACAAGAAACCTGCATCTGCCTAAGTCACGGGACACAGTAATGTCTTGTTATATGTCACACATTTGTGTAAAGACTCATCGTACTTTAAATATGTAAGTTACAGTTCATCCTTACCGAAGATAGTTTTTAACGTCCAATAAATTGAAAGGTTACATATAAATGTTTATTTTCCTCTGCACAGAACAAAATGCAATTTAGGGGTATAAAGTAGAAAAGCTGAGCCATCTTTTCATAATAAAAAGATAGGTAAAGACATGTTGAAACATTTTTTTGTGCGCACGGCCTGTTTATTGCTGAATGCGAGGAAATACGGGGGCGGGTAGTTAGATTATTCAGCACTTTTGTTTATGTCTGAGAAACATAAGGGTGGATAACCCTTCGAAACGACGCCTAGAAACTGCATTCCGTGTCGTGTTCTCTGTTACTCCTCATCTTATGGTCTCTGTGACCATGATCTTGAAGAGAAATATATTTAGGACACCGGACTACCGCATTTTTTTATTGGGTAAATATTTTCATGAATGAAAATACAAATTTTTTGCCTTATCACCGGTTTCCTGTGCACTTCTCTAACTTTATAATTCAAACAATGTTGTGCAATTTTAAAGAACCATGCAAATAAAATACAAGTTTGTTCTATTCAAACGATTTCGCGGTTTATACTGCCTCCAGCGCTTGTCCAGCCGCTAACAATGACGGATTTACTGAGAAAGTAATCAATTTATTGTAACATTTTCATTCTCCGGCCAAATCGTGTGTCTTCGCGACGTCTGCCATGAAGTCACAATGGCAGTTGTTCAAACGAACTTCCAGTGTGTCATTAGGCTCGGCAGCCTTGCTTACCGTGAGTTCTCCCACATACACTACCATACCCAGCCGCGAGCGATTTTCGGCTGTTGCTTTGTTTTTCACCGTATTTGCACCTGTATTGTTTTTGTTACGGTAGAAAGTAAAGTTTCGTGAAGCACGGCGTATGCTAGAAAAACAGGGTCATATGAGACAAAGTTGATTACGCCAAAAGGCCAGTCTCGTGTAAGACAACTTCAAAGCAGCAGACTGCTGTGCAGCTAAAACAGGCATATCGCGCCCAGTACAACAGCACTGCGCATACGTACTTCTCTGTTTAAGGTGTTTTTAAATTTCATAGTTTATCCCATCATTCTTACTGTTTCAAATATATAACGCCCCACGCAGAAGCGGAAATAGCTCGTTCCGCAAACTCATTTGCCCTGCCTAATTTGCGTTTCCTTTCTCGGCCTCAGCGAATCGTAGAGCTGGCGATATGATATCAGTTTGGGTTTTGGGAACTATATAGTGGCTCCATCGCCATCCCTTTTACCTTTATAGCTTGTTTGAGCAAAGTGTGCGTCATAAGTGGTTTCAGTATGATTCTAATGAGGCAATATTTCGAATGAACCAAACTTGGGTTTGTCTGCATTCTCATTTATTCTAGTTTGAAAACGCTATATGTCACCATAATCTGTGCATCTTGAACCAGCCCTGTACTGTGTCCCAGGCTACAGGAATTATCTGGAATGACGTCACGATTGAAATGGGCTTCACTTCTGCATTTAAAAACACAGGTATATTAACATAGTGCCTTTAGGCGACCCTCAAGAGACTTAAGCAATAGCAACATTGTAAAACATCGCAGGAGTGGTGAAGCACACAAGGAACAAACAACAAATGATAAAAACAAAACTTTGTAGATTAGCCAACTTACTCATAAAACAAAACTTTGACGCCTTTTCGCGTAGATTACAGATATGCCATACCCATACCGCACACCAGACCTTCATCATTTCACCGTCAACAACCATGTGTAGCAGCTGCGAAGAGCACCTATTTTCAGGTCACGTTTCAACTATAAGTTGCCCTAAACACAACGCTACGCAATCATTTTCCAGAAACGTACAGACACACTTTCTACTGTAGCCACCATTTTAAGCTGTCAATCTTATATTTCCTTTAAGGGTGTTTTAAATTTCTATCAGAGAAAACGCACATTTTCCGCTCATCCCCTACAGCAGATCAGCACCGTTTGGACACACGTCATTTATGGTTATGTATTTTATAATTATTTGACATGTAACTTCGCTATGGCTCATATAGAATAGTTCCGCTACATGTGGTAGCATCACAAATGCTTTCAGTAGTGTTTTCTGATTAGTTTGAGTGCATGGAAACGTTCTGTGCCAATGACTATTTTCTTATGCTTTCAGAGTTGCCACCTTTGAAGCGTTTCTCAGCCATTGGAATGCCGAAAGCCTAAATTGCAAAACTTTTTCTTCGGTTGATAAATTTTGGCAGCTCCACGAAATCACTTGCTCCAACTATCCTCGACAGGTTGTCTTTTGGGTTTCGGACATAGCTTCTGTGTTTTCTGACGCAGTATTCCTGGCTTTTTAAAAGGTCTTCTTCAGCCGCTACTGCTGAGTTTAGTTCCGGCGTTAGGTTCTCATTTTGTGCGTCAACAATGACCTTCTGGTACCTCAAAAAACACGACATTTTTGTGAGGGGGACCTGAAATTTTTAGCCTATACCTTATACACCTCATGTTTGCTTTCCAAAAATTTTTACTTTCCGTTTTTATTTTAAAATCTGGCATTATTTTTCTCTACCCGGGTCATGAAGCCCTTGACAATTTATCGCAGTTCTATAGAAGAGCAAATGCCGTACTCACTACTCACTACAGCCAATGACCTTCTGAGGTCTATAGAATTTATCTCGGGCTCCGCTACAGAAGCACCATGATTATGTTCAAACCTTTAAACGTAAACTTGCCATCATCGTTTATCTCATAACAGTATTTTATAAATGAGCCATTACTTGATTTTACAACACAATACTATTTCCATTTTTCTAAAGAAACGTGGCACTGAGAACAAGCGTTTTTACCATTGTGCGTAGACCATTTTCACTTTTTAGACGTAGAGAGACTAAAAGGCTTTTTATGGCTGCTTGATTATTATAGCCCAACTGCTTTGCAGGTGCATAAATGGAGCATCGCTCGCTATGGCGTGATTCAAAAAACGGGAAGGTCTTATTGAAACATAACTGGCTTGGAAGAAATTGCCTGTGTTATATTTTCGAGAGTTTCATTGTTTCTTGTATTCCTTGTGGTTACAGGGAGCAGATACAAGTGTTTCGCTAAATAGGAGACGTAACGAAGAACAATCACAATCACAACTGCTTCCGAAGAGGCTGCCATAAATAAGTAATGAGAACGCGTTTTTTTAAACCATGCAGTGTGGCTTCCCCTTTCTTTCGCCCTCATAAACGATTTTATTGGGCCGAGGGCTTTGCGCCTGTACAGCACTATCTGGTGTATTCTGGCGAGTAGCTTGTGTGGCCCGGGCGTGCTGATAATTATCCCAGAAAAAAAAAACATTCTACTGCTGCACCAGCATCCCCCTTTTGAAAAACCGAGTCAAGATCTAAGAAACGATTCTTTGGGGATAACCTCAAAATTTTATAAATGGAGAGGTACACGTACAATTCCTTCATCCGAGGGCTCTTCTGGACTAGCGAAGAAGCTAGCGGCGATATTATATTAAATTGCTAATGTACAAAGCATACCAGAATGAAACGAAAAATATTTACAACGTACTTTATAGGTTCAAAACGCGACAGTTTCTATACCTTTCGTACAATTGCCAGCCACCGAGGTATACGTTTTTTTTCTTTGTGACGGCCCACTTTAGATAGTTTCTATTGAAGTACTGTAATTCGCTATACCTTTTCATCGCCTAATTAGGGCCCTCGCGGTATCACAGTGGCTAAGCCTTCGTGATTCTAAGCAGACGGACGCGGTTTCATTTCGGACATGGTGCCTGCTTTTTGAAGGAGACCAAAAAAAAAGCCCGTGTTTTGAAACCACAGCGTCCGTAAAAATACTCAGGTGCTTTAAAAAATATAATTCGCACTCCACTGAGGCGGATCTCATCGCCCAGGTGTATCGTACGTGCATCACCCACCATCAATCCATCATTTTTTAGAATGCATGCCTGAAACAGTCGTAGACGTTTTCAGGCAATAAACCGCAGAGATGGCTTATAGGTACAGCAGTCGCCTCGTATGCGGGAGGGGTACCGGTTTAGAATCTGCGTACCGCCGGGGACCCACGGGTTTCTTTATGGGTACAGGCGGCCCTGGCCCAGTGCAGACCCTTGAAAAGGGAATTCCCCACTGAAACTGCCCCTTTTTTCTTACGAAGTGACCCTGACCCTTGTCCATCTGGCGAGGCCCACGTCCATCATGCCCCGTTGCCGTATTGCCCGATGTTAAAGAGTCTGGCGCATGTCCTGCCACATGCGATTACCGAGTTGAGCATATACGTGGCTGTGGAAGCCACTATGTGCATTCGTGTTGCCTTGGTGGCGCCGGGAACTTACAGGTAAATAGGTGCAAGCGACTTCCCTGACTGGCGTTTGGCCGTTGAAGCGACTAGAACGCTGGGGAAGGTCACCCCGCTTACAAAGGGGAAAAGCACCGTATAAAACTAGACGGCCACAAAATTGCAGGAACGTTCGGCGGGGGTAACTATTGCTCTTGTGTGAGCTCTGCCTGGCTGGCGGAAGTAACGCGCTGCTGTAATCCACCGTGGGAGGAGGTCTGGGAGGCGGTAGGTACACATGTATGACACACTTTAAGCTACTTCCTTATGGCTGCGGGGAAGTCGCGCACCCCAGCCATACCGTAAGGAAGGAGGCCACAACTTTCTATAGGAAGACATGAAGGCTGGGCTTGAAACGGCGATAGGTGATTCATCGTGAGACGATCCCTGAGCGTAAAATTGTTACATAGGGCATTCTTCAGGGTTGTCTCTGGTATCTTCAGGATTGCGCGTGAGCGTCCTTCCGCTGGGGAAGCTACGACTCTGTAATCGAGCTACTACGAAGCGAGAGTGACCATGCGCGGGTGCCTCCATCATGATGCCGACCGCCGCAGAAACTCTGGTGTGCTACGCTCCGAAATGCATCAGTAGTCTAACTGAGGCAACCGAAGGGCTGCTCTCAAGATGATGTTGTTGATGCAGTTCCGAGCATAGAAATGTGGACACGATTGGCATCCCAGGGCACCGGCTAACTAAGCGCGGTGTCCCAACGCTACTTGCCTGGAGGGCTCAGACTACTTGGCCAAGCGTATTTCTTCTCATTGTACATTGGCAACAGAACAGTCTTTTAGTCTGTGGAATGGCAACTGGGTTTACGCAACCTTAGTCAATGCCGATGCCATGTACGTGCATCCTTCACAATTGTGGACCAGCGACGACGCATGGGGGCTTTGTATGCACACACCCCAATAAGAAATGACGTTCGGGGTGGGTGTCCTGGGGTCTGAGCCGTTGGGAGAAATGGGACTTTGCAGAGAATCGCAAAGGCCTACCCTGGAAGCACCCCATGGCTTGAAAGTAGCGGAGGATGTCCCATGTGCCATCATACACACCATCGGTCACCGGGGCCTTTAACACTGCAAGGCTCCACCCGTTGTGACATGGGGCGGTCGTCAGGCAGTTCAATTTCTGCAGTAATGCCGTATAGTTAACGCGATATGATCCCAATGACGACAGCGCCCACCAGCCGCGGTCGCGTAGAGGGTTTTAGACTGACTTCGTAACAGGAGGAAATGGGCGGAGTGTGTAGCATTCTGTCTACTACATTACACGCTACACGCTACAAAATATTCGTATAAATACGTTGTCAAAACAGGGGAGATTTCGCGTCGTTCTTTCGAGCAATACAGTTAATATGTCTACATGCGCATAATTGCTCCGGGTTGTACTCCAAATGTTTTAAGAGATAAACAGGTATATTTTTTTCTGCGGGTTTGTTGTTTTTCTCACGTTTTTAATGTTTCACAACTAGATGTAAACTTGTTTTTTGTGAAAGCACAAAACCCTTTTACTTTCAATTCTAAATTTTCCGTGCGTCTCTATGCCCGTGTTTCCCGCAAGGTCATCATCAGCCTATTTACGCCCACTGCAGTGCAAAGGCCTCTTCCAAATGTCTCCAATTATCCTGGTTCTGTTGTAACGGCGACCAATTTCACTATGTTTTGCGACTCGCGCGTACAGGTGACTACATTTTTGGTGCATTGTAGCCTTTTAAATCAGTTTCCTACCAGTGCATTATTTTATTTATTGACACTGCATTCCTTTTCAGGTATTTTATGAGGGTGTTATAGGCATACATTTTACAATGCTGGCACTCTTGAATGCATACAACACAACAAACAAAAACAAATACAACAGGAAGATATGAATATTAAGGTCAAATATGCTGCAAAAAACAATAAGGACGGCTCCATGACTTGGTTATTAGTTACTTCACTTCACTGTGCTACGGTAAGCGGATAAAAGGAATGTTTGAAGGGAGTTATTTCGCAGCTGAAAAAGGGGTTATTGTCAATTGATGCCTTTGGCGGGTGGTGTATCCATATAAAAATGAAATGATTTCGGAAATATTATGCTTGCAATGCCTTTTAATAATTGGTAAAAAAAATTCGTAATAAATGATTTATTTCGGTAAGTGAGGCCATTGGCACGTTGTGAGAGTTCAGGTATAGTTTTGCGTCCAAAGCGTAAGGATAACGCGAACAGGTGTTTCTGCACGTTTTGCAATTTTTTTATTTTGGTTTATGAAGGGGTCCCAAACAATCCCTCCATATTCTAACATTGGAGAATGATAGTTTTGTACGCTACAGTACGCACCGTGCAATTAAAAAGTTTTTTAAAATTTTCAAAAAAATAGTTTTCTGTTAGCATTTGTAATTGCTAAGTAAATATGTTTAGTCAAGTCAAGGTCATTGGTAACCAAAGCCAAGATACTTATTTTAGTTACCTCAGAGCTCATTTGAGTGTTATGACTACGCCAGAGAAGTATGGCGTTGATATATTTCAGCAAGCAGCAGCTGTTGTGGGCTTGTTACAAAGTAGATAAGGAAAAAAAGTTTTACTATTGATGCAATATTTGAGCATAGGCATACGTCTGCCCAGGCACAGCCCTTTCCCCATATTAGGTTGTACAGGTCTGACTCCCTTCTGTTATTCCGAGGGGAGACTCTGAACGAGAAAAAAACATGTGCCCTGAGATGTTGTCTGACACGGAAAGAAGAGGCACACAAAAACACAAGCTCTAATTTTTAAAAATACAGGCATTACTATGCAATCATTACGCACTTTTCTATTCAAAACAATAGCGAATGTAGTTCGGCAGGTCCAGCAGGCACCCGGTGGCATCTCTTTTTGGTCATTGGTTTGGGAAAAGTTATATTCTGAGGGAGGGAAAATCTATAACCAATATTGTGCTGCACAATTTTACAAGAAAAGTGATTGACACCTACCGAAGTAAGCAAAATAAATAGACAAAGATTAAATAAAATACTGTAGAGGCGCACCTGTGACTTGAGTAACTGGGAGGGTGCGCCCCACTCTGTATAAAAGGCATCGGTGGGCATTAAACGGGGCTTTTTGCTGTTTGTGAACTACGCGTTGTCGGGTCATTCTTCGCGGGCTTCACGCCCACTTTGGACCGGCTAGCGGCGTCCGCGCTACCCGGGCACGTCCACTACATGGTGTCAGAAGTGGGATCCTGCGACAACCGTGCAACATGCAGGATAACCCAGCCGCCGCCTCCGCCGTGACCGCCAGCTTCACATTGCGAACTCCGCCGCAGTTCACTTTTGACAACCCAGCCCAATGGACGGCGTGGCTTCAACAATTCGAGGATTACTCCTTCGCCTCAGGACTGTCCTCCGCCCCCGAAGAAACCAAGGTACGCACGCTCCTCTACTGTATGGGTCCCCAAGGTCGCGAGGTGCTTTCGTCTCTCATGTCAGACGCCGAGGCCTATCGCTCGTACTCCGGCGTGACAACAAGTCTTTCGGGATATTTTGTACACCCCGTCAACGAGGTATACGAGTCGAGCAGGTTCCACAAGCGCACGCAAGCGGTAGGCGAGTCAGTCGACGCGTTTTTCACGGCGCTCCGAAATCTCGTGAAGAAGTGCAACTACGCCTCTCGGGAAATCGACGAACGGCTTGTTCGGGACAGATTTATCGTAGGTTTGCTTGACTCTCGCTTGACCGACCAGCTCTGCCGCAATCCAAAGCTTACACTGGACGAGGCGCTCATCCAAGCGCGTCAGTACGAAGACGCTGAAAATGAGAAATTGCGGCGTCAGGGGACAGGCCTTGCACCAGACGCACTGAACGTCGACGCCGTTGCGAACAACCAGTACCGAATGGCCGACGCCCCAGCATGCGAAGCTGCCCGAAGTAAAAGTAACGTCTGTCGGCCTCCCGAGTACCGCGCCGGCCCGAAGTCGGCATGCGATTTTTGCGGCCACGCCCCTCATCCGCGATCTGAGTGCCCAGCACGGTGGGCCACATGCAACCAATGTCGCAAGAAGGGACACTTCGCGGCGGTTTGCCGCTCGAATAATACTAGGCGTTTAAGCCAAATCCAGCTCTGCGCCGTGGATGCCTCGCAAACAGAACGCCGGCACGTTGTTGTTCATGTCAACGGACGCCCCCTTCAATTCAAAGTGGATACTGGGGCGGACGTTTCGGTCGTACCTCCGAGCTTCGCCGGGTGCCCAGTAGACCTTGACAAACCCGATAATGAACGGTTGATGGGGCCGGGCCGCTGCCGCCTAAGGTTGCTTGGGACGTTTCCTGCTACCCTGTCGTGGCGAGGCCGGTCGGTATGCAAAACGTTGTACGTTGTAGCAGACATTGACTCTCCTCTGCTGGGGTACTCGGCGGTAGTGGACCTGGGAGTCGTCCAGTTTGTTGACACCGTGGAAGATGCGGAAGCTCCGAATAGGCCCCCAACGTCAGACAAGGCCGCAGCTTCGCTGTTCTCAGGCCTTGGCGAGATGCCTGAAGAATACCACATTCGTATCAAGCCGGGAGCGATTCCATTTTCTCTCAGCGTTCCTAGGCGCATCCCTATTCCCCTCGAAGGCGTAGTCAAGAAGGACTTAGATGCCATGGAAAGGGACGGGGTCATCCGGCGAGTCACAGTGCCAACCCCGTGGTGTGCTGGTATTGTGCTGGTACCCAAAGCCGATGGCGAATACAGAATTTGTGTTGACCTCACGAAGTTGAACCAAGTAGTTCTTCGGGAGAGACACCTTATGCCCACAGTGGACCAGGTACTTGGCCGTCTTGGCAATGCCGCGGTCTTCTCGAAACTTGATGCAAAATCGGGGTTTCATCAAGTAAGGCTATCGGAAAGCTGTCAGGAGCTGACTACCTTCATAACACCGTTTGGACGCTACTGCTACCGCCGCCTGCCCTTCGGCATCACGTCCGCTCCCGAAGTATTTCAGCGCCAAATGTCTCGGATTCTAGAGGGCCTGGAAGGGTGTGTGAACATGGTAGATGACATTCTAGTATTCGGCAGGAGCCGTTCCGAGCACGACAGCAGACTCCAAGCAGTCCTTCGCAAGTTAGAACAAGCGGGCATTACGTTGAATGCCTCGAAATGCTCCTTCGGGGTATCTTCCGTCAAGTTCCTTGGTGTAGTGGTGAGCGCCAGTGGCATCTCGGCTGACCCTGACAAGGTATCTGCTATTGTGAACATGAAGCCGCCGACAGATACGCATGGCGTCCGTCGTTTCCTGGGCATGCTGAACCACATTGGAAGATTTTTACCGAACCTGTCTGCCGTCACTACACCGATACGGCTCCTGTTGAACAAGAACGCGGTCTGGACCTGGGACCATGCGCAAGCAACCTCTTTCGAGACATTGAAGGGAATGGTGGCATCTAATGCTTGTATGGCCAGCTACAATCCAGAGCTACCCACCCTTGTGTCGGCAGATGCCAGTTCGTTTGGGCTAGGCGCGGTTCTCTTGCAGGAGCAACAGACGGGAGAGCGACGGGCTGTCGCGTTCGCGTCAAGAGCACTGACTACCGCTGAGCAGCGGTACAGTCAGATTGAGAAAGAAGCGCTTGGTGTCTCTTGGGCTATCGAGAGGTTTGAGGAATTCCTGCGTGGACTCAGCTTTGTCGTTGAAACCGACCATCAGCCGCTCGTCAGGTTGCTTGGTTCCGCCGATCTGGACCTCATGCCCCCTCGCATCCAAAGATTTCGCATAAGGCTCATGCGATATCAGTTCACAGTCAAGTATGTTCCAGGAAAGTACCTGGCCACGGCAGACACCCTCTCTAGGGATCCCGAAGGCTCTTCCACGTCCGAAGAGGACAGCACAGAAATTTTTGTGTCTCTGGTCGTGGCAGCCCTTCCTTCAACCCTGGCCGTACGTCTTGAAGACTTCAGGTCTCACCAACTTCAGACGGCGAGTGCTCAATGCTGAAAGCATACTGCATGAAAGGGTGGCCTCGACGAGACCGTCTGCCGCTCAACATGACGCGTTACTGGGACCACCGGGGAGACTTCACTGTATGCGAGAACATGCTGTTCATGGGCGGACGCCTAGTTGTGCCCGCAGCACTACGCAGAGACATCATGAACCTGCTGCACGATGGTCACCAAGGCGTCAATCGGTGCTTGGCGGTGGCCCGAGGCTCTGTGTGGTGGCCCGGTCTCAACAGCCAGGTTAAAGCAGCCGTAGAGAACTGCCCAGCATGTGCTTCTATACGCGTTCAACGCTGTGAGCCCATGATTGCGACCGAGACACCATCAGCTCCGTGGGAAAGGGTGGCCATTGACTTGTTTCATTTTGCTAATCAAGAGTTCCTGGTGGTTGTCGACTACCGTTCTCGGTACCCTGAGGTCCTCACACTCCGGTCCACTTCTGCGGAAGCTGTTATTTCTGTTATCAAGAGCACATTTACCGGATACGGCATCCCGGTGACTTTTGTCAGCGACAATGGGCCACAGTTTTCCTGTAAAGCTTTTGAGGACTTTGGGAAGACCTACGGTTTCACACATGTTACAAGCAGTCCACGCTACCCGCAGTCAAACGGCGAAGCAGAGCGCATGGTTCGCACAATCAAGGAGTTGTTTCTGAAGGCCACAGACCCGTTTCTGGCTCTGCTAGCATACCGTAACACTCCTGGTGTGTCTGGCTACAGCCCGGCCCAACTGCTCATGGGACGCTCTCTGCGAACTCGTGTGCCAGCCACGGCTCCAGATTGGCCCCAGGTGAAAGAATTCAATGACAGAGATGGCGCCCAGAGACGAAGACAACAGAGAGACTACAATAACCGACACGCAGCGCATGACCTTCGTGCTCTCGACGATGGAGAGGAAGTCTGGGTGCGTGACACGCGGGCAAGGGCGACGGTCCTAAGCCCGGCTCAGAGACCCCGCTCGTACATCGTCCAGACGCCCAGTGGCATACTAGTGAGAAACCGCAGACACCTTGTCCCCTGCAGCCATCCTCATTCGGCCCCCTCAGATGAGACGGGAATCCCCAACCCTGCGGCCCCGACATCGGCGCCGTCTCCCGGACCACAGCGGGCAGCAACCGGTAACGCATCGGAACACTCCAGCTCCTGCACCTGCTGCAGGATCGCCAGGTCACCGTTACACACGATACGGCCGGCGCGTGGTGCCACCTCGGAGACTGAATTTGTGAGACTGCTGCAAGGACTGTTTCTTGGTGGTGCTCTTTTGGAACACTTGTGTTTGAGAGCTCCGGAAGGAGGGATGTAGAGGACGCCACCTGTTGACTGGAGTAACTGGAGGTGGCGCGCCCACTCTGTATAAAGGCATTGGTGGGATTAAACGGGGCTTTTTTGCTGTTCGTGAACTGCCGTGGTTGCGTCATTCTTCGCGGGCTTCACGCCCACATTCGGCCCGGCTAGCGGCGTTTGCGCCACCCGGGCGCGTCTCTACAAATACGTTTTCCGCGACTAATTTCTGTTCACACATAACTTAGGGGAAGAAGCATCTATCCAAAAGTAGGGGGTTCTTTAGGAATGAAAAATAATATTCGTGCTGCCTACCCTCAATGTTGCCGCCTCTAGAGAGCAGGAGGGGAAAACCCCTGCGAAGAAAAAATTGGGCAAAAATATTACAAGCTCGCATGTGGTTGCTGTTAGGTAGGCTTTAACGCGATAGCGATATTAGGCTATTTCTCGGTTTCTACGGGCCTGCAAGCCGTCCAGTACCAGCCCTGCTCATCAAGCATCCACGGAAGTACGTCACCCCTGCAAACCGGAAACTGTCCCGAGGCAGCCAGGTAAGAGGGCTCCCTGTAGCGGCAGCAAATAGTTTGTGGAAAGCAGGCCATTTGTACGGCGGCCCAGAAGAAAAAAAAAAAAGATAGGTGATTCAAGAAGTGGCCACACCTGCGCAGCGATGTTCGTTCTAGGTAGTTGCATGATCGGCACATCCCATCGCTATCTGTGCCCACAACTTACACCACAACCAAAACGAGTCTTCAACCTATACTAATAGCGACGATAAAAATGCGTCATCCGATTAACGACGTGCCAAAGATTAACTCCCGACACGCTCAATCCATGGGAAAGCTAGATTATCCAGAGAAAAAAAATAAAATTTGTCGCAATAAAATAAAACCCAGTGTATGGCTTCTAATGTCAAGAATTTTCAAATTTTCTTCGAATATTGCGGGCCAAACAGCGTCGCACGCTCTTTCTTGTAAACGATGAATGGCGCCACACAGGCAATTTACAAAACCTAGAAATACGTCAGCACGCGATGCCAGAAAACAGTGACGCAAGAATCATTGCCATGACCATGCAGAGAAACGGCCGAGCCGATCACGTGGCCGCGAGACTACTGAAAATGTTTGAACACTCAGCTTACCTTGCAAAATGTCGATACACGGGACAGAGGAAAGAAAGAAACGAAAAACTGATACGCACTGAGTACGAGTCAAGTATCGATATGCCTGCAGTAGAAGAAACTTACCTGGACTGAAGAGATCGGAATAATAACCATTGTTTTAAACAGCGTATAGGGCAGCCGAAGAGGACCTGCCCCTCGATTTCAAGATCACTGCACACGTCCTAAATTGTAATATCTTTGAATATATTCGACAGGTCACTATCCTAGCACAAAACAATATCCTGGGATAAATGGGTCCCGGGCCCTTCTATGGAATATATCCCGTACCTGCCGAGAGAATAGGTCTGGACGCCGTGATTGGTATGTCAGCAATTCAGTAGCTCTCCCTTCCAGCACTACAGAAAAACGTAGACATAGACCTACACAAGAACAGGCAAAAAACATAGGATCAAATTGTAATGAGGAAAGCTCCAAAACTACGAAAACACAGTATACGACGACGTGAGGACGTTTGGAAGTAGTAATCAACAATTGTCGCAGCGTAAAACAATCTGATTGACTAGAAATCCGACTCCCAGTTCTTTTCTGTCCGCTAGACCATGGTAACATAGGTCGTGTCCATTTTTCAGCACGCTAGA
Source organism: Haemaphysalis longicornis (assembly GCA_013339765.2). Classification (NCBI taxonomy): domain Eukaryota; kingdom Metazoa; phylum Arthropoda; class Arachnida; order Ixodida; family Ixodidae; genus Haemaphysalis; species Haemaphysalis longicornis. The sequence continues at coordinate 42,684,950 of CM023455.1, forward strand.
TGCTTCACCTGTCCTCCTAACCTCCCCAAGCCCTATGACTGCCCATTTATTCCCTCTAATTCCTCGAACAACACCTCTAGACTCACTTCGCTAGATAACGGGTTTTGTATTAAACGTTGCCAGGTTCATATTCTATTTGCGGCCTGTCCGGATCCAGGGATTCTTAGCACCCTCGGCTGTGTCACAGGTCTGACAGCCGCCGTGGGTAGAGTCTTCGCAGCCACTGAACACTGAGGGCCAGTGGGTTAATTGACGTATTCATTGGAGGTATTCATGTCAGCATAGAAGAATACTATAGCATTAACGAAAGTTAGCAGTTCTCGTAAAAAAACTTAATATGTGAGATACAAACTCAGGGTGGTACAGGGCTACGCCACCACATCAAGCCACGACGACCAGGTAGTTGGAAGCTTCTGTGAAGATGTGGAATTGGCAATGGCTAAAGTAAAAACACAGTATACATAGTTATGGGAGACTTCGATGCTAAAGTAGGCAAGAATCAGGCTGGAGACAAGGCAGTTGGGAACTATGGTCTGGGCTGTAGAAATAACAGGGGGGACCTACTAGTCGAGTTCGCAGAACGGAATCTCCTATGCATCATGAATACCTTCTTCTGGAAACGAGAGAGCCGGAAGTGGACTTGGGGACCCGAATGGGCAGCACAAAAATGAAATAGACTTCATAATATGCGAAAAACCCTGCGTCTTGCAGGATGTGGAAGTGCTCGAAAAGGTAAAGTGTAGTGACCATCGTATGGTAAGATCTCGAATTAGGCTAGATTTGAGGAGGGACCGTGCAGGCTAGAGCGAAAGAAGCCGATTATGAAGCTAACAGTAGGACCTTTAAAATAAAAAAAATTCAGGATCACTTTGCAGAACTAATATTCAGCTCTTACCGAGGAAGCAGAGCTTACGGCACAGGAAGCCAGCGACAACCTACACGCATTATCACGGAGTGTGCAGTAGAAGTCGGGGGCACGATGGCTAGACAGGATACTGGTAAACTTTCCCAGGAGACGAAAGATCTAATTAGGAATCGGCAAACTATGACAATTTGCACCCCAGCTGACAGATAAGAACTTTCGAAGTTGATCAATAAGCGTGAGACAGCTGACATACGGAGGTCTAATATGGAATTATCGAATACGCTGTAAAGAACGGAGGTAGCCTGAAAGCAGTGAAGAGGCGTCTTGGCTTGGGGAAAAAACAGATGTATACAGGTTAAGACAAGCGCCGGCAATGCCATCACAAATAGGATAAAATAGTCACAGTAGCCAAGGTGTTCGATAGAGATCTGAACAGTAGCAAGGACATCCGGGATAATGGCCGAACGACAAAGCCGTTCAGAAGAGATAGACATCCCACCAGAACGACAGAAGAAGTAAGGAAGGCTTTGAAAGAAATGAAAGGGGCAAAGCACTTGGTGAAGTCTGATAACAGCAGACCTCTTGAAAGATCGTGGAGAAATTGTACTTGAAAAACTGGCAAACCTGCATACGCAATGCCTAATGACCGCGAATGTACCGGAAAACTTGGAAGAACGCGAACATCATCCTAATTCATAAGAACGGTGCCATGAAGGACTTGAAGAATTACATGACAATCAGCATACTGTCAGTCGTCTACAAAGTACTTACAAAGGTAATAGCTAACAGAATTTCTGTCCTTAAATTTCAGTCAACCTGAAGAACAAGCAGGGTTCCGTAAAAGGAAAATTCTACAACGGACCATATTCACACCACCAATCAGGTGATAGGGGGGT
>CM023455.1:42686810-42741930 GCA_013339765.2 Haemaphysalis longicornis
CCATGCACAAGCCCAACGGCATCACCTGAACTCGTATAGGCCGTCCTGGGGTCATAAATGCGGTCTCCTCTCGGTCTCTCTCTCGTCCACTTCAATTTGCCAGTAGCCGGTCTTCAGATCCATCGATGAGAAGTACTTCGCATGGCAGAGGTGGTCGAAGGCGTCGTCGATTCGTGGCAGGGGGTATACGTCCTTTTTGGTGTTTTTGTTCAGTCACCGGTAGTCAACGCAAAACTTATTGTGCCGTTTTTTTTTTTCACTAGTACAACCGGCGCAGCCCAGGGGCTTTTCGATGGCTGTAAAATGTCGTCGCTGAGCATGTCGTCAACTTGAGTTCGGATGGCTACCCGCTCGTGTGGAGAGACGAGGTACGGTGACTATAGGTAGGTCGGGCTCCATCTTCGGTTATTATTCGGTGCTTCACTAGAGGTGCCTGACGTAGCTTTGAGTTCGATGAAAAACACTCCGTGTAGTGACGCAGTAAAGCCAATAATTTGTTTCATTCTGCTTGCGGTAATGTCGGATTAAAGTCGAAGGGATTCGGAAGCTTGAAGGCATCTTCGGGTGCGCGTTTAATTCGGCCACACCGAACGATCACGTCAACTTGCTTGTTGCGTTCTTCGAGGAACGCAATTGAAGCGCCTTTGTTTAAATGCTGGTACTCCTCAGTGAAATTGGTGACCAAAACGTGGGATTTGCGCTGCTTAAACCGCGCAATGCCTCTTGCGACCGACAAACCGCGGTCGAGAAGCAACCTTTGGTCATTCTTTACGATAGCGTCAACGTCAGGAGCAGCACCTTCACAGTAGACGGTGATCATCAAACTTGCGCGGGGTGGCAGGGTGACATGATCATCGCCTATCCTTATAGCGGCACGCTGTTGGGGGTTCGGTTCCGGCGTCATGGAGTGATCAGAGGAAAAAGTTATGGACTTGGTCTGCAGATCAATTATTGCGCCGTTGTGCTACAAAAAGTCCATTCCGAGAATGCACGTCGCGGGAGCAGTTAGGCAAAATGACGAACGCGGCAGGGTACGTCGTGCCGTCTATGGTGACGCAGGATGTGCACGTTCCACTTGGCGTCACGAGGTGTCCTCACGCTGTGCCTATTGGTGGACCATCCCATCTGGTCATAACTTTCTCCAGATTAGACGCAAATGGTCCGCTCATTACTGAGTAGTCGGCTCCCGTGTCTACGAGGGCGACTACGCGAAAGCCGTCGATGGACACCTTGACGTCGGATGCCGCCTCCCTTGAGTTCCGGGTTCGTCTGGGCGTCGCATCTCGGCTTGTGTGTGTTGACGGTCGGGCACTGTCCGTCGTCGTTGTCGTCGTCTTCTCAACGACGTCTCAGTCAGGTCGGGTACGCGTCGTGCCGTGTAGCTGTCGTCGTGTTCGGGAGTCTCGTCAGGAGTAGGTCGGGTCGTCGGGATGTTGACATGTGGTGAATCACTGGCTTCCGTGAGGCGTGGCGTCGTTGGAGGGTTTTCATTTTGCAACTTCTCAGAAGTTGCTTAGTTTTGTTTCCCCGCGTGGGCTGGGGGACCTTCCACGTGCGAAATCAGCTCTGCTACGGTGGTTGGGCGACTGGTATGGGTAAGGCGACGGTGATCGGTTGAAGTGGGCTGGGCCTCGGTTAGTGATGGACAGGTATTCGTCGATCTCAGTAGGGCGCTGGCCGGTTCGGGGGCATGGGGCGTCGACGGAGAAACCACGCAGTCCGAGTCTCCTGTACGGGCAGCGACGGTAGGTGTGATCGGCCTCCCCGCAGTGGTAGCACAGCGGACGATCATCGGCGGTTCGCCATACGTCCGTATTCCTCGGCGCCTGGTTTTGGCTGCAAGGGGTCGGGCGGGCGACAGTGGACGGCCGTACGCCGGGACTTCTTGTAGACGGGTTGGAGCAGGGCGGGGTCGTCGAACAACGGCGGAGTAGGACATAGCTTGAGGCTGACGTGATACTTCTGGAGGCGTAGAAGTCCCCAAAGCGAGTTGAATTTCTTCCGCAATCATGTCGCTCATACAGGTGACTTGGGGGGGCGGCGTTGTTGGGAAGAGTTTCCGCAGTTCTTCCCTGATGATAGCGCAGATTGTATCACGTAGTGTGTCAGAGCTAAGAGCCCCGGCATCGATCGTGTCCGCAACTAGCGCATTGATGGACGGTCGTACTGCCTCGTGCGCATTTCCAACGTCTTCTCAATGGCGGCCGCCTGGGATGCGAATTCGGCCACGAGTCGATTTGGGGGGTTGCAGGCAAGGCAAGCAAAAAGTTCTTGATTACTCCTCGCATCAGAAACCTCAGTTTCTTTTCTTCCGTCATATCAGGGTCCGCGCGACGAAATAGTCGCTTCATTTCGGCAATGAAGATTACGACTCCTTCATTCGGGTGTTGCGTTCGAGTTCCCAATAAAAGCGCAGCTCGTTCTTTTCTCGCCACGGTCGTGAAGGTCCTAAGGAACTCGATGTTGCATTGCGTCCAGTCGGTCAAGGCACTCTCGTGGTTCTCGAACCAAGTTCGAGCTGCATTCTCCAAGTAAAAGAAAACATGCCGGAAAGTTTCTTCATCGCCCCACCTGTTGAAGGTCCGCACGCGCTCCAGCTTCTCCAAACATTCTTCGGGGTCTTCAGCGGGGGCTCCCCGGAACGATGGCGGTTCCCGGGCTGCTGCAGGGTGATTGGCGACGTTGTTTCTTGCACCATGGTGTTGGTTGCAGCGTTCTTCTCTTGGGCCCTTCTGGCATAGGACCGAACTCGGGTAGCAATCCTTGCAGTCGGCGGCTTTCTCTGGTTGGACTGGCTTGGCGGCTCCAGATGTCGTAGGGAGCATAAGGGTGAGTACCCCGCAGCTACACAGATGTCACGAAGACAAGGACGACGCAGTTGTCTTAAGGAGAAACAAGTTGATTGGAGCGAACTTGTGCTCCCTAACAACTCAAAAGAATACAGAGGCGGAAAAAAGCGGTCAACAAAGTGACTTGCGTCCGCGAGCGTCGCAGATGAATGCCGCGGCGTCTGCTGTGCAGGTTTTTTCGGCGCGAGAGTTTCTGGAAACCGCCGATTCACATCCAGAACATTGTAGATCACAGAAGATTATTTGGGCTAGCGGCGTTAGGGCGAAACACTCTGCTTATCTGAATGAGATAGCCGTGCGGACATAAAAATAAAAATGGAACACGCGCATTCGCATGGGACACAGATAACAGAGCCTCGCGCGGCCGGGCATTAAAAAAAAAAAACCATAAATAAAAAACCCATAAATGGTTCGTGGAATATGTACTCGTTTCTTGCACAGTTTTCAATTGTAGTCATTTATTTCAAGAATATGAATGCTTAAGTAACTAGATGCACATAGTGATAATATCTTGGCCACATAAAGAACATTTTGGTGAAACCTGATGCTGAATACGTGTGGTCTGGAATAACGGCAATTAACACAAAAGAAAGAGGCCTGCATCTGGACCTAAATGTTGTAAGGGAAAATCGATAAGGTTTCATTATCTGTAGTTGAAATGAAAAAGTTGGGAAGAGAGTTGCAGCAGGTTTCCACCGTTAGCGGTTTATCTTCGTGCAGGTGCGCGTTCTTCAAGAATTAATCTGGGACAGAGGGTATTGTCCTTCCACGCATGGCTGTCACCGTTAGCTAGTTCAAAGAGGGCAACAAATATCCGAATAAGAAAATAAAAGTTTTTAAATCGTGCAAGCCAAAAGAAAGCACTGGAAATAGCTCGCCGACGCAGAGCTCAAGCTATTAAGTATCGGGCACACTCTCTAAATTAGGCATATACAACTACTAGATAATATTAAAAGTATTCAGAAAATTCCTGCAAGAGGAACATCTGTTACCACCTAATAACACTGTGCTCCACAGTATTTGCGATTCCTCCTCATGCGAATACTGGAAATGGCGTAGAAACTTACCCGGCTAGGGAAACCGCGATTCTCGACCTGCTTACCAAATAGAATCGGTAAAAGCAGACGTTTGTGCGAGGACCCCTATTAAACCTAGTAGGAATTGGTGGTTAGGGCAAAGTCGCGTTGGAATATGGCGGATCCCACCCGAAACAAGTGTTCCGAAGGTCATCAGCAGACACTTTGACCGATGTTGTGACCGTACTTGAAAGGCATACGAATGTTCCTATTTATAGCTTTCTTTGCCACCTTGCTTCTTGCATGCTTATAAAATGAAATGTGCTGTTGTTTGTGGCCTTGTTGGTCGGGCGGCATGTGTATATTAAGCCTAGTTGTAATCAGTGAGTTCATCTTGGTCGTCATAGAGGTGTATTTGTGGAAAAGTTCAGAAATGGCGGATGGTGATTGTCCTGGTAAGAGCTGCCTATATGCCAGCTTTTGAAATATAGGAAAGGCAATCGAGGACAATCTTTGTGTTCTTTATAGGAACTTCCGTTTGAATGTGGTCTTGAAGCATTGGTGTTTGTATTTCAGAGATGAAAGCACGCGCCTGGGGGTGCTGGTCCTGCTGGGCAGCCAAGTTCCAAAGCAAACTGCTTGGGGTCACTGACGTTTTGGCTATGAGGTGCTATCAGGGGCAAACAATCATACAAACACTCACTAGGTGGTACAACGCAAGTAAATAGTTAGTGACAACAAAGGCGATGGTCAGCGAACGCGTAGGGGTGCACGTGACTTTATCCCGGAGGGTGAAACGCAGTGTGTGCGCTTGTGATAGCGGTTTGCGAACTTTTCGTCTTACTTGCGATGCTAACACGCTTAGTTATTGCTAAGGTTCACGGTAGGCTCACTAGCCTTGGCAAAGAAACGGCCTACGCCTCAAAAGCTGGGGCTCGCACGGCGTATCCACTGCGCTTTGGAGCACCGCCTGAATGAGCAACCGGGTGCGATTGAACACAAGTAGCTGTAAAAAATGCCTGTGACGCCAAATTTATTCTTAAGAGTGAACTGAGTGGCAATGCCAGGGACCGTCAAAGTATGAAATTTTGCAGAATACCAGAGCCGCGATGCGGGCGAGCCATATAGCTTTTCTTGCGCAACGTATCCCGTGCACTTTGAGTAATCATGCAAACAGGCCAGAGTTAGGAATAAAAACGTTTTGACGGCGTTAGAAATCTACGTTACTGTCGTAGCATTAACAACTTGTATTCTTAGGCAAATTTTCAATACAAGCGCATACATCCATATTGCATAATAGCTTTGCTTCTAGGGATACTGAGCGTCGTTAATTTCAAGAGTACCACAACAGTGTGCATGCATTGAAGTTAGAGTTCTGCAGAGTAGTATGCGAAGCTTCAAAGTAGCTCATTTGTATCCTTGTGGTATGTAAACGTTTGGCAATGAACACCTTCATGCACAGGTACTAAGTTGCTGCTCCAGACTACTTCATTAAACACTAGAACAAAACTGAATTTTCAAATTTAAATAAAAAAGAGTGCTTCGCTTGCTGCCACAAAGACAACACTTCAAATTGAAGTTGCCCAGTGCAATACAGGGAACCAGCTAACCTATTTTGCTTTGAAAGCAATCTCCCCCTTCTTTGGTCCGCAAACTAGGCTATGTACTCTTCACAAAGGAGCTAAAAAGGGTGTTTTCCAAAAAAGAAAACGCTGCAAAAGGCCCTCTAACTTCAACGCAGGACATTCCCGAAACTCGTGTTTAAAAGGACAGGAATGGCTACAACCCCAGCGACGTTTGATAAATGAAATATATGTGGCAACTTCGGAAGCCGTTTATCAGAAGATTATTTTTGCCACCTGCATCGCTTGTTCCAGTGATTTTGTTTTAGACCGCTAGGCCTATTTTGATTCCATTCTTTGCGCGACATTCCTTGATAACCAGTTCAGGTCTTCACACTCTAAAATTTTGGGGTTTACTTTTTCTGATTTTTTTTCAAATAGTCTTTCACTATCTAAATGCCTGTTGTACATTCACATCTAAACAACCTAAAACTAAAAAAATTGTGCTGTAATAAAACAAAAGAAGACTGTCACGTCCTCGTCCATTCATTTGGAAATGCACAAAACAAGCAAGTTTTATACCATGTTTTATCGGTTGCTCAAGCTCGGTACAAGGTGAACAGAAAAAAACTTTCATTGATGAAAATGTGTTTAAATATTACTTTCACATTTTATGGTTTTATAAGGAAAGCATTTCCGGGTGCTGTGTGAATTTTTATTGAAACCCACACAGAACAAAAAAGTGGATTTCTAAACCCACGTTATTCGATATTCGATTCGATATTGGAAGCTAGATATTCGTATTCGATTTGTATTCGACAAATTTGATATTCGCACACACCTAGGAGTTTTATGAACAGAAAACGTTTTACATAGCCATACCCTATTTAAATTTTTGTGTTACCGCTCCTCTAAAGAGATGATCATGATGGTTTATGCTTAATGCACAATGCAAAGAAGGGCAAAGTTATTGATCAGACCATAAATACAAAAACATATGAGTGACGGAAAACACAAGACAATGTATAGGGCTGGTGTATAGGCCCACGAAAGTGACGCAAAATGCAAGACAATATATATCGCTGGAGTATAGCGCCGGGATGATTACACGTGACGCAAAACACAAAGTTACGCAAAGCGACTCGAAACGAAAGTGACGCAAAACACAAGACCATGAATATGGCTTCTGTATAGGGCCCGAATGATTACAGTGTCATAGCAAGAGTTGCAGAAATATTATCGAAGCCAAAAACAAAAACACGTTGGCTAGAAAAAATTGGTTCGGAGGCTAAAAACTACGATGGGTGCACTAGAATTCAATAAAATGTTTGTATCGAGTTGTGTCAAGTTCCTTGGATGTGATTTGTATGCGAACTACGGATACGCCCTTTCCACAGCTGCTACACATTGCTCCCGAAGTTCAAGTGAGTACATGGGAGTGCATTACATGTGTGTGGCCTATCCGCAGCCTAGCCAAGGGGACTTCAGTGTATCTGTTCGAGAGTAAGTTGTTTAGCGTCGCAACTGTGGTGTGTCTTTAGGTCAGAGGAAGGTAATATTGTAATGCTAACTGAAGTCATGAGAGCAGAAGCACCATCCATTTGATCGGCGGCTCATTGCCAGCGATTCCACAGTGCCCTGGTACCCAGCATATGTCACGAAGCCACGGACGACGCAGTTGTCTTGAAGGAGAAACAAGTTTTTTGGAGTGAACTTGTGCTCCCCTAAAAACTCAAAAGAATACAGAGACGGCGAAGAAACGGTCTACAAAGTGACTTGCGTCGGCGAGCGTCGCAATATCGAATAGCCCGGCGTCTGCTCTGCAGGCTTTTTATCTTTCGGCGCGCGTGATTCTCGAACCGTCGATTCGCATCGAGAACATTGTAGATACAAGAAGATTATTCCGGGCTTTTCACGGTAGATCGGAATGCTCTCCCTATCTGAACAGATAACACATGCGGCACAGAAAGAAAGAATGGAACACGCGCTTCCCTTGGCACAGAGATGACACAGACCGGCGCAGCCGGGTGGTAAAAGCAAAACACAAATAAACAAACCCAATGCAAGGTTCGCTACATTACCCCCCCCACCTCTAAGAGTGCATCGACCCGATGCTAACATAAGCGACAGTCTGAAAATAAAAATAAAAGTTCTTCATCGTCCGTAGAAAGGTTTTAAGCGAACCACGTTGACTACTTCGGGCCGCGTACGTCGTCGTGATGTGCCGGAGTCCCCATCGGGGGGTCACTTCGTAGGTCAGTTGGCCAACACGTCGTAGAATCTGGTACGGTCCGAAATACCGTCGCAGAAGTTTCTCACTCAGTCGGCGTCGTCGGATGGGAGTCCAGACCCACACACGATCACCAGGATGGTACTCGGCGTCTCAGCGACGGAGATTGTAGCGTTCGGCATCCACCAGCTGCTGGTATGTTATACGAACTCGAGCGAGCTGGCGGGCCTCCTCCGCACGTTGAAGATATCCTGGGACGTCGGTGTTGAGGTCGTCGTCTTCTACGTCCGGAAGCATGACGTCGAGCATTGTAGTCGGCCGTCTTCTGTAGACTAGTTTGAACGGTGTCGTCTGCGTAGTTTCCTGGGTCGCCGTGTTGTACGCAAACGTGACATACGGCAGGACTTCGTCCCAAGTCTTAAGTTCAACGTCGACGTACATAGCATATCCGCGATCGTCTTGTTCAGACGTTCCGTAAGTGAATTCGTTTGGGGGTGGTTCGCCGTCGTTCTTCTGTGATCCGTGTTGCAGTAGCGCAGGATTTCTTGCAAAAGCGTCGCAGTGAAGGCTGTTCCGTGGTCCGTGATTAGGACTTCAGGGGCCCATGTCGCAGCACAACTTGGTTAATAAAGAACTTAACGACTTCTTGTGCAGTCGCCCTCGGAAGAGCGGCGGTCTCTGCGTAGCGCGTCATGTAGTCTGTCGCTACGACAATCCTCTTGTTATCGGATCGTGACGTAGGGAACGGGCCCGAGAAGGTCCATTCCAATCTGTTGGAAGGGCCTCGATGGGACGGCGATCGGATGCAGAATTCCGGCGGGTCTTGTCGGTGCCGTTTTTCGTCGCTGACAGTCACGGCAGCTCCGGACGTAGTGGGTGACGTCGGATGTAAGGCGGGGCCAGTTGTACTTCGCTTTGATTTTTCCAATTCTGAGATGTCCGGAAGACAGGTCGTCGTGGCAAGCTTCCAAAATTTCGTCACGAAGGTGTGCGGGGATGACAAGAAGGTAATTCGTTCTCGTTTCGGGGCTGAAATTCTTCTTCACGAGGACGTAGTTTCTAAGGCTGAATGCTGGTAAGCTGCGTTTTAAGGTCCTAGGTACGGCGACATTGCATCTCTCGAGGTAGTCGATTATGACGCGTAAGTCGGGGTCAGCTAGGTGCCGAGTGGCTAGGTCGCTCTCCGTCACGATTCCGAAGAACGCGCTGTCTTCATCAGAGTCTTGTGTTGGTGGTTCGACGGGGGCGCGGGACAGGCAGTCGGCGTCGGAGTGTTTTCTGCCGGATTTATAGACGACTGTAACGTAAAACTCCTGCAGGTGCAAGCTCCACCGCCCAAGACGGCCAGAGGGGTCCTTCAAATTGGCGAGCCAACACAACGCGTGTTTTCTGTCACAACCTTGAATGGTCTTCCATACACGTATGGGCGAAATTTTGAAATCGCCCATATATTTGCCAGGCACTCTTTCTCACAGGCAGAATAGTTTTTCTCCTCCTTCGACAGGACATGGCTGGCATAGGCGATTACCTTTTCGCACCCGCTCTGTTTTTGGACGAGGACGGCACCCAAGCCTATATCACTGGCGTCCGTGTGTATTTCCGTTTCGGCGTTTTCGTCGAAATGAGCGAGCACGGGCGGGCTTTGCAGGCGTTTATGCAGCTCGCAGAATCCTTTTTCTTGGTCGTTTTCCCAGCTGAAAGGGGTGCTATCCTTCGTCAAGCGCGTGAGCGGCTCTGCAATACGTGCGAAGTTTGCGACGAAGCGCCGGTAGTATGCGCACAGTCCGAGAAATCTTCGCATGCCCATCTTGTCTTTCGGCCTTGGGAAGTTCGCAACGGCTGAAGTTTTATCTGGGTCAGGTAGGACTCCCGTGGCGGTGACGACTTGGCCAAAGAACTTGAGTTCCTCGAACGCGAAAGGGCACCTTTCAGGATTCAGCGTTAACCCCGACGTAAGAATGGCCTCGAGTACAGACTCCAACCTTGCGAGGTGTTCGTCGAAAGTCCGGGCGAATACGACAACGTCGTCAAGGTATACGAGGCAAGTGTGCCACTTCAGGCAAGCTAGTACAGTGTCCATGACTCTTTGATACGTTGCTGGCGCCGCCCACAGCCCGAAAGGCATCACCTTGAACTCGTATAGGCCATCCGAGGTTATAAATGCAGTCTCCTCTTGGTCTCTCTCGTCCACTTCAATTTGCCAGTTGACGGTCTTCAGATCCATCGATGAGAAGTACTTCGCATCGAAGAGGTGGTCGAAGGTGTCGTCGATTCGTGGCAGAAGGTAAACGTCCTTTTTGGTGATTTTGTTTAGTCGCCGGTGGTCAACGCAGAACCTTAATGTGCCGTCTTTTTTCTTCACGAGTACGACCGGCGGAGCCCACGGACTTTTCGATGGCTGTATTATGTCGTCACTGAGCATGTCGTCGACTTGAATCCGGATGGCGTCTCGCTCGTGTGAAGAGACGCGGTACGGTGTCTGTCGCGTAGGTCGGGCTCCATCTTCGGTTATAATTCGGCGCTTCGCTATGGGTGTCTGACGTAATTTTGAGTTTGCCGAAAAAAACTCGCTGTAGCGACGGAGCAAATCCAGTAATCTGTCCCGATTTTCTTGCGGCAGCGCCGGGTTTACGTCGAAACGATGCGGCAGCTTGAAAGCATCTGCGCGTGCGCCTTCAAAGTTAGCGACCGCGATCACTTGACTTGCTTCTGCCGTTTCATCGAGGAATGCAATTGCGGCGCCCTTGTTTAGATGCTGGTTCTCCTCGGTGAAATTGGTGACCAAAACGTGAGATTGGCGTTGCTTAAAGTGCGCAATGCCTCTTGCGACGGAGACACCGTGGTCGAGAAGCAACCTTTGATCACTTTCTACGATAGCGTCGATGTCAGGAGCAGCATCCTCACAGTAGACGGTGATCATCAAGCTTGCGCGGGGTGGCAGGGTGACGTGATCGTCAGCGATCTTTACAGCAGCACGGTGATCGGGGTTCAGTGGCGGCGTCGTGGAGTGATAAGAGGAAAACGTTATCGACTTGGGAGCAGTTAGGTAAATTTACGAACGCAGCAGGGTACGTGATGCAATCTATCGTGACGCGGGATGTGGCTGTTCCACTTGGCGTTAGGAGATGGCCTCATGCTGTGCGTATATGCGGACCATCCCATCTTGTCGTAACTTTCTTCAACTTAGACGCGAATGATCCGCTCATCACCGAGTAGTCTGCTCCCGTGTCGATGAGGGCGACTACGTCAAAGCCGTCGATGGACAACTGGATGTCGGATGCTGCCTTCCTCGAGTTCCGGGTGCATCGGGGCGTCGCATCTTGGCTTGTGTGTGTTGACGGTCGGGTACTGTGCGTCGTCGCTGTCGTCGTCTCAGCGGCAGTCTCGGTCATGTCAAGTACGCGTTGCACTGTGTGGTTATCGTCGTGTTCAGGAGTCACGTCAGGGTTAGGTCGAGTCGTCGGGATGAGGGCATGTCGTAAGTCACAGTATTCGCTGAATCCTTGCATCGTTGGAGTGTTTTCGTTTTTTCGCCCTTCTGCAACTTCACCTCCAGTAGTTGCCGCCTTTATTTTCCCCCGCGTGGGCTGGGAGATCTTCCACGTGGGAAATCAGCACTGCTATGGCGGTCTGGCGACTGGTACAGGTAGGGCGATTGCGAACGGTTGAAACGAGCTGGTCCACGGCTGGTGTTCGACAGGTATTCTTCAATCTCAAATGGGTGCTGTCCGGGTCGGGGGCATGGTGCGTCGACGGAGAAACCATGTAGTCCGAGTCTCTTGTATGGGCAGCGACGGTAGATGTTGTAGGCCTCTCCGCAGTGGTAGCACAGAGGACGATTATCCGGTGTTCGCCCTACGTCAGTCTTCCTCGGCGTGTGGGTTCGTGCTACAGGGGGCTGGGCGGGCGACAGTGGGCAGCGGGAGGGCGGGGCATCTTGACGACGTGCCTTTTGACGACGTGTTGGAGCAGGGCGGGGTCGATGAACAGCCGCGGAGTACGTCATAGCTTGGGGCTGGCAGTGTTCTTCGGATGCCACAGAAGTCCCCAAAGCGTTTTCAACTTCTTCCCGGATCACGTCAGTTAGGCAAGCGCCTTGGGGTTGCGGCGTCATCAGGAAAAGTTTCCGCAGCTCCTCTCACTACTGCGCGGATGGTCTCGCGTAGGCTATCAGCAGGAATCCGCATGTTGTCGACGTAGTTCGCACCGGCCGCGTCAACAAAGTTGCGGTCATACTTCTTAGCACGCATTTCGAGAGCCTTCTCAATCGTGCTGACTTTGGTCACAAATTCAGCTATGGTCTTGGGCGGGTTGCAGACAAGTCCAGCAAACAGCTCCTCCTAGACACCTTGCATCAAGAAGCGTAACTTCTTTTCTTCCGTCATTTCGGGGTCCGCGCGGTGAAATAGTTGCTTCATCTCGTCATCAACGAAGATCACGACCCCTTCGTTGGGGTGTTGTGTCCGAGTTTCAAGCCAAAGCGCAGCTCGGTCTTTTCTCACAACGGTAGTGAATGTCTTCAGAAACTCCCTTTTGAATTGAGTCCACTCGGTCAAAGAACTCTAATGGTTCTCGAACCAAGTTTGAGCAGCATCTTCTAAGTAAAAGAAGACATGCCGGAAAGTTTCTTCGTCGTCCCACCTGTTGAAGATGCGGACGCGCTCCAGCTTCTCCAACCATTCTTCAGGGTCTTCAGTGGGGGCTCCCCGGAATGGTGGCGGTTCCCGGGGCTGCTGCAGGACGATTGGCGAGTTTGTTTCTTGCCCCATGGTATTGGTTGCAGCGTTCCTAATCTTGGGCCCATCTGGCATGAGACCGAACTCGGGTAGCAATCCTTGCAGTCGGCGGCTTTCTCTGGTTGGGCGGGCTTGGCGACTTCCACATGTCGTAGAGAGCATAAAGGGTGAGTACCCCGCACCTTCACCAGATGTCACAAAGCCAAGGACGACGCAGTTGTCTTAAAGGAGAAACAAGTTTATTGGAGCGAACTTGTGCTCCCCTAAAAACTCAAAAGAATACAGAGGCGGCGAAGCAAGGGTCAACAAAGTGACTTGCGTCGGCGAGCGTCGCAGAATCGAATAGCCCGGCGTCTGCTCTGCAGGCTTCTTATCTTTCGGCGCGCGTGGTTTTCGAACCGTCGATTCGCATCGAGAACATTGTAGACACAAGAAGATTATTCCGGGCTGTTCACGTTAGATCAGAATGCTCTCCGTATCAGAGCAGATAACACATGCGGCACAGAAAGAAAGAAAGGAACATGCGCTTCCCTTGGCACAGAGATAACACAGACCGGCGCAGCCTGGCTGTAAAAGCAAAATGCAAATAAACAAACCCAATGCACGGTTCGCTGCAATATAGTTATTTGAAGATTTCAGGCATATGCAGTCATTAGTACCTTAAAGAGCATTGATCACATAGTTTTTGATGACCTTCCTGATGACAGTGCCTGTACAACGCTCAGGCCTTCTGTGTACACGACGGACTTTGGAAATTCATGTTTGATGATGAGATTTCAAACAAGTAAGATTTCATACGCTTTTGTCGGGTAAATACTGTATAAACATTTATTGTGTTGCTAACTCTAAAATATGGCCCGTGCGCTGAACAAAAGACAGTAGAAGCAGTTTTGGACACGTCGCTGAAGAATTTTGCGCATTTGAACTTTTCAGTCAGGAACTGGAAGTGCTGCAAAATTGCAGTACTGGGTATCCTTTTTTTTCTACTAGTGTGAATGAAGGTCGCACGATACAGGACGTAGATGAAATGTTAAAAAGAAATTATGAATGGGTGTCTTGTGCGTGTCTCAAAGAGGGACCTTGAGTGCAGAAGCCTCCTCCCTAACTCTGAGAGAGAGAGGTAAGGAGATAGATGGCCTGTTTATAAAGGGATGTAAATAATATGTATCGTTCATGACAGGAATCAAAGGATGGTTGGTGAGGGATCCGACCTTAGGTGCATACAGCAAGTCAACATAATCCCGCTGATGCCCAAGGCCCTATTTGTCACACTCAACATACAGACTCTTGACAGGGCTAGTGAGGAAAGCGCTGCATGAGAGCAAAGGCCAAGATGCAGCACTGCGTCGAGCATTTGAAGGCTGTTTTTTTTTCGCTGACCCATACATGGCACGGCCGTATTCAAGCCGACAACGCACAAAGGCTGTGTAAAGACGCAGCAGGAGTTGTTTGTCGGCCCCATGAGATCGCTGTGAAAGACCATAATAATGTTCATTGTTTTTAGGCATTTACATTTCAGCTACTTGATATGAGCAATGAATGTAGGCTTTTCGTCGAATAAAATACCTAAAAATTTGTTCTCCTTGTTCACAGGAATCGGCGCGTTTTTAAGAGTGATGTCTGGGTCTGGGTGGACCCCGCGCTTCTTGGAGAACACTCCACAAGAGCGTTTTCCGGGATTCCGTAAGAAACCATTCTTTTCAGCCCACATGACACCAAACTGGGCTTGACGTTCACCAATGTAATAAATACATAATTTGAAGGATATGTGGACGTCGTCTACATACATAGAAAAGAGTTTGTAGGTGGCCATGCCTTTCCAAGAGAGTTCATCTTTACTATGAAGAGAGTGCAGCTCGACACTCCACCTTGAAGGACGCTGTTTTCTGGCACGTGAACCCTTGAAAGTGCACTACCCACTCTCACGCGAAATGTCCTCTTCGACAAGTAACTAACAGAAGTGTTTATTATGTTACCCGAGACACCAAATGACTTGAGGTCAATAAGAATGCCCTAACGCCAAGCGGTGTCATAGGCCTTCTCGATGTTGAAAAACACTAAGACAAGACTGTTTATGCAGGAACCCGTCCTGTATATATAATTCAAATGCTACGAGCTGGCCGTTCGTGGATCGCGCTGCGCTAAAGCCTGCCTGACAGCCGACGATAAGACCATTGTACTCAAGAAAGTGCATCAGTCTCCTATTTACCACCTTCTCGAAGAGTTTTCACAGGCAGCTTGTCAGGGGGATAGGACGGTAATTTGAAGGGGACGAAGGGTTTTTCCCTTATTTCAGAAAAGCCCTTACAATGACCTCCCTCCAAGGCTTTGGAAGCTGCCCCAAAAGCCATTATTTTTTGTATTGATGTAGGATTGTTACAAGAGTGTCTGCGTGTGCGCTGTATCATTGTAATTGTGGTGTTGTCTGGACATGGGTCTGAGGTTTTGCAAGAGTTCAAAGCGGCCCTCAGCTCATGAAGTGAACACTTGCAGTTATAAGAGGAGGTTGACTTGTCATTATCAAGTAAAGATTTCTTTTCTTCCGATTGCTTGTGTTTTATGAATGTGTTAGTGTAGGTTGCTGAACTGGACAAGTGTTGAAAGTGTTCGGTGAGGGTGTTAGCCTGGTCTTCCTCTGTGTTCCTTGTTCTACTAAACATTGGCAGGTTGTGTGTCTGCAGTCCTTTGAGTTTGCGTATTTGTTTCCAGAGTTTGCGAGTCTCGGTGTGTGAGTTTATGGATGTTATGAATGAGTGCAAAGTCTCTTGTTTTGCATCCCTGCGCAAACGTTTTCCCATCGCCTTTGCCCTTTTGAACAATCACAGTCAACTATATTTACCACAGTCAACCGGAAAGAATATACATAAAAATTTGCATGCATTCACTTTGCTCATCGTTATCTTGGTGCATAACGCAGTGGCCAGCTCGCGGATCAAGAGTTCGTTGTGACGCGCTCCCAGGCAGCCCCCGCACAACGTGGACTACCATACTACGATGTCAACGCACTGCCTATGATAGCCTATGATTCTCTACTTCTGCGCAGACCACCATGGATCTTCCATGAAAATAACGACATATATAGGGTACTTCAGGAGTCTTGTAGTTGTAGTTTCTAGAGTTAAGATTACTTGTCTCTCTTAAGGTGCCGCGCAAAAAGGACAAAGGCTGACCTCATTATCGTAATGGGGCGATACATGCACCTGCCGCATCGAATAGTGATTGGTTTACATTGCGTAGATTTCTTTATTGTGTTCCTTTGGATTTAATCCATGGCATTCTTACCAGCATTAGGCCAGCCACCTTCCAGTATTCTTGCATAAAAGCACAGCTGTGGAGTAAACAACGCACTTGCGAGGTAAAGTTTATGTGTCATTTGCTGGTGCAGTGTATTTTTTTCTTGCAAATCAGTGCAACTATTTTTCTAATACGATACAAGGACAGCCCTCAAGCATGAATATTAGTGGGAAATAAAAGAATACAAGAAAGGTGGCACGGACGGTGATAATACGACTGTTTTAAACCATACCCATTCAGCCAACCAGAAAAGGCATTAAAAAGACGTAGAATATACACTTTCACCTACGCAGGTCTTTCACTGGTGTTTCTAAAGAAAGGTAGCTGGACCATTCTCTTGTGCATCTCGCTGCAGTCTGAATAGATGGAATTCAGATTCATCTCCTTCGCTAAATATCTTACTACGGTCTCTATATTTCCTCTCAGAACCTCCAGAGTTGAAGTTTTTAGACTGAAAAAGATCGGTTAAGATGAGCGCGGTATAGGTTTTTTGTTACGCCTTCACCTATTTACAGTTTTTAACTTCTTACTTGTTCAACGAGAAAAGCCCTGCTTTCTGGCACGCAAAAATGACCAACGTTTTGGTGGTTCTTGACAAGGACTATATAACTAGTGACATAGATTGGACGAACAAGGTGGAAGCTGGGCCCATGTTTCCGCAATATTGCAATGTTACTTTGAAAAATTCCGGGGAGGAAATTATAGCCTCTGTGGTTTGTCTCAAAAGTCGTTGTGTAGAAAGTTAAGTAATATGAGCAAGTACAGCCCTCAGCGCCAGAGTACTCTCTCATATATTTAAGTAGTTCAGTGTAGCATTGCTACAGAGCAAAAAAAACAAGCATCCGCGTGGAGGCGACATCTTGTGCCCAACACTTCGCTTATGGCCAAACCCGTAACATGCAAAATCCACTTCCCGGCCCCAATTACAAAATTGGAAAACTGCTTAGTGCGGTGAAACATTTTCTGGAAAGCGCGGATAAACTAAAGAAAGGAAGCCATGCCGTGCGAGGAAAAACAGCTGCGTAGCAGAGACGCCATTGAACTGTCCCCAACATGTATGCCACTAGTTCATTGTAGTATATTACATGGTCACGTTACCTTACTCAAAGTATCTGTTGTACTTGTGGTGCTCTTTTATTTTATCGTGTTTTTTATTTCTGTTCGCCTAATAGAGGGCTATCGGTAACGTCAGTGGAAAATAGCGATAAAAAGAGAATAGTTTGTGGATAACTATGAGGTACTGTATATGAAAAAAATTTTCAAGACATGCCGGAACTTCGTAGGGCGGAAAAATCTTCACGCTTACGAGTCAAAGGAGGCTAAAAAAATTCACACCAAAAAGCAAAAATACAGTCTTTTATTTGCTGTAAACTACCTCGGTCACTATGCAAGGTTAAGCTTACTCTTTGAATTCCTTGTTGTACAGAAGCTTCTAGCTTGGCCTAGAAAGTTTGGACAACCACTCTATTTTTCAGAAATTAGTTTGTCCAAACACTCTGGTCAACTAACTTGTATTACAAGACATCCTGAATGACCATACTACCTTTTGGCAAAGTGATCCACACCATAGAAATTTGCATTCCTTCATTCTAATCGTTTTGTTACCCTGACTTGCGAACAGTTTCTAACGACGCTCAGTTCTTGTTACAACCGTAGCAAGAGCAAAGCCCACCAATACATTTTTCGTTGTCTAAGCAGTTTACTATTATCAAAAGCCACTAATAGGACTGGCGGCTAACTTGGTTGAAAGCATTTGGCTTGTTTATGTTACATAAGAGGGGCGGTTTTTATCATGTCAATGCTGTGATATAGAAACCAAAGTGGGGCTCAACTTTCGTGTAGACAAGACGGATACCGGTTTAAAACATTTTTTAGGAGCGAAGCCCCTTAGGATCGCTCCTGTCATTATCGTACTATGTAGTAACGGACCTGATGCACAGGGACACTAGGGACACTCGCTTCCTCACGTGTCGGGTAGCATTTACATTGGTACTTAAAGAACGCAGGGGAGCAATCCATTGTCGGCGCTCAGCTCTAGAACATTTCATCTCCGGGGCAAAAGAGCGTTACAAAAAAACACCCCAGGACACTTGTTTTACAACGACTCGCGCGAGAACGCTTTTGTACTTCAAAGTAACGGGGCTTTTATGGCAAAGCTGTATACCGCTACCACCCTCCTCCACGTTTTTATCTGAGTGGGGAAGATGCCAAGGCGCAAAGAATAAACTTATACAGCGCCTGCTCGGCCATTTAATAAGTTTCGCGTTAATAAAGATGGCACTAGATTTTTTTCCAATCGAGCATTGCCAAAGTTCCGATTTATTTGAGAAGAGGTTATGACCACTATTCTAAAGTTCCTGAAATTTTGAACTCACGTAATATGTTATTGCAATCATTTTGTTCAGGCAACATTTAAAAAATATAACACGGCGCAATGAGGAGCTTTGGGTTTTATTGATTGATGCCACAAGAAAACGGGCGTTTCAAAAAGGAACGGTGCTTTAGGTCAGAGAAAAAACTAAGCTAGACCTTGTACCCTTGCCCGAGTTTTCGTAATTTGTGAGAAAAAGAAGTAGTATTCGAGACGTCCTAAGATGTTTTTTTTATTCAAATTACCTTACAGGGCCGTGCTAAGGAATAGGGTAAGGGGGAGCACACCGCTACAAATGGAGGTAAGAACAATAGCACAAAAAAAAAACAAATAGAAAAACCATATAAAGCGAAAAGATCGCACCAGGAGGCTAAATGCAGTAGGCACAATGAAAAAATGGTCAAGTTGACAAACGCCGATTCGAGTAACAAAACTTGTTATTAGCACTGTGGTACGTTTGTGGGTATACACCCAAATGAAAGATAGCTCATACGAGCAAATGCCAGAAACAGATTAAAAATAACGTGCGTAAAAAGTGAAGTTCTGCGAGAGATCACGGTGCGTGCTACCTAAATACGAGGTTACTGATGTACTTTGGTCGGGGAGGTCATTCTTGATGCGTAAGGAAAAGGGAGGGCAGGTGAAGTCAAACCAATAGTGGGACCATAAATGCGTGAGAAGCTGTGCTTGTACATTCTGCGTGATTAGGCAAATGGGTGCCAAAGATAAAACGGGGATAGAGTACAGGTTTCCACATAGTTCTGGAATAGGCATAGGAGGGACAAAGAGCGACGTCATGTTTTGCATGAAATGCTCAGTTTAATGTGCGTGATGTTTCAGTTACCGCTGTCCATAACTCTAGCATCCGGTAATTCGATCTACCAGAAGAATATTATGTAGTAATTGCTAGATATCGCAACGGGAAAGTCAATTTGGTTCGATTAGAATATGACAATGTATAGTGTTGATTGTAAGACTATATAGGAAAAGCCAGTTAGAGTGGGGGGAGAAGGAATTTTAGAAAAGCAAGCTTGCGAACAGTAAAGATGAAATGAAGTAAGCAGCGTCGCAAATAACAAAGTGAGCGGGATCCTTAAACTAAAATCTTATATATAGGGTCAGACCAAGATAAACCGAGATTTACAAAGACGGGTAGGTATTTTTAGGATTATGTTCTTATTAGAGGGTGATATTTGAAAATGTAGAAAATATTCTAGTAAAGTGTTTTGCACCAAAAAGTGATAGCTTTATATTTATCTCCCCAGATTGAGGTGATGTGTACAAGTATAATTTTTCCACATGATCGTCAGAAGTAGGTATTTCGCAGTAAATACGCAATCTTCAACAGATCATCGCATGCTTGATGTTATCATATTTGTGAAGTTGTTGATATATATTAAAAAGAGCACAGTGCGCAAAACGTTGCTTGCGGCACACCAGTAGCGGCTTGCGAAAGGCATGAAGCAAGTGATGGAATTCAATGAACTGCTTACTAAACAGGATGACGTTTCGAACCCATGTGGAAGGTTTGGAATCCCCGCAAACCCTGATAATTTCCATAGTGTAGCATGAGCTACACTGGCCGAGTTGGAGTAGTTCCGCGTGGCTTCTGGAGAACCGCGCTGCACTTACACGGCAGGCGGTGCCCGGTATCTTGATAATCATGCGAGGGGTAACCGGGTGTAGAACAAGTGGCTCGTGCGTCGCAGCAACACCGTACTGCGCAAGCGCGGCACGTGGTGGTCCGTTCCAATTGATGATCATGCGAGGCCGGGTGTGAAACCGATAGCCTTGAGTCACAGCAACACCGGCGTGCGCCTGTGAAAGCACACCCCATGAGTCCAGCCTCTTTTCCGACCTCCGTTCCACACGTGGTGGCCGGGTCAACTTGATGATCATGCGGTGGTTGGCTGGGTGTAGAACCGATGGCTCGTGCGTAACAGCAACACGGGCGTGCGCCTGTGGAACCAGCTTAGCTCTGGGGCGATTGGTGACGCTGCACCGGAGCCGCTTGATAAATATACGTGTGTCACATAAGGAATATACCATGTGTGTGTCATTGAAGCAGCAGTAAACATCATTCTTAAAAATATTTTTCTGTTATTTTTCCTCATTTCAAGTTAATTCTCATTGCGTCAAGCGCAGTTTAACCTCATAAGGACTTTATAATCGCATAAACCGTGGTACATTATCCGCAAACCACATGAGCGTGTTGGTGTGTACGTATGCGACCAAAGCGTAAACAGCGACTTGTTTCCCCGATCATTAATGTGGACTACGACAATCATCAAGTTAAGCTTCCAGATTTTCTTCTTTATAAGCAATGTAACAAGACGAAATCATGAATCGTTTACTTCTCGCAGAAGCACACGCACCCGCCGTGCTTACTCGCACGGCCGACGTTGCGGATCTAACCGTCCCAGGTCGCGGCAGCAACAACTTGGCACTGTTTTTTAAAATCACAAAAGTCGTAGAATAGAAGGTGCAGATTGGGGAAAGTGGATATTAGTGTCAGGAAAAATTGCGCTAGATATGGTCACCACCTGTGGTTTTAAAAAGCGATGATGAAATCTCTGCCGCGATTTAAGCAGACACTCTGCCGGCGGTCAATCCCCGCAGCGCCTGCTCGTTCACGTGTGGTGTGAAGAGTGGACGGAGGTTGGCGATACCTGGCGCGAGTATTGGCATATGCCATGGCAGGCATCTTGATCATCGATCTTTTAAACAGAAATTCCCGCGGTTACGGAGTTTCACATACCAGAAGGGGGGTGACAGTGCAGTGAAAAGTAAGGTTAGGGACTGTCATTCGCAACTGTAACGATAGCGGCGATGAAATATCTGCCGCGACGCTAAGCCCTAAATTCCCAACATACAGAACGTGCATCATAAGACGGCAGCGAGCTTTTCGAGAAGACCCTCCCGTCGCGCGCGAGCGTGTTGCGTTTGCATTCTCTTAACTTCTTGGGGCCCCAAACGCTCGGTTCTCCTATTTTAAATTTCCCTATTACCCCAAATAACTAACAACGTGTTTCGCCTCGTACACAGACTCGCCTGCTGTGATCAGTCATGATTCTCGAAATTATTGCTTGAGAAAGGCCGGCTATCTGCAAACAGACAAAAGCCCACGGTGCAATTATGAATTCGCACGCGGAGAACCTAAACAAAACTACATATTGCCATGTCCGAACCCGCTCGAAGGCTTCAAAAACTCGCGTTCATAACGTTCATACATTGCGGACAAGTTGTCGCGAAAAGTAACCATCAACTGCGCAGAGTATAGGCTACGGCAGTGATCGTTAATCAAATCAGGGCATAGCTATAAAAAACATTGTAGGAAGAATAGGCGAGACTGCTGACCAGAACAATATTTTTGGGCATGTACGTCGTAGCAATCCGATCACCGTTCTCGAGTAGTTATTAATTTACCAAGCAATGCGAGGAGTTCGTGTGGTGAGATGCAGGGCTCTTCCCCAGCTGTTCGCAAAATGGGTGCTTGCCCAGCTGAAAGGCGTGCTTTTTTGTCAGACGCGTGAGTGGCTCTGCAATGCGTATGAAGTTGGCGAGGAAGCGCTGGTAGTGTGCGCACAGTACGGGAAATCTTCGCGCGCCCTTATTGTATTTACGTCCTTATATTACGCCCTTAAAGTTTGCTGTTAGTTAGGCTTGTGATAGTTTTATGAATACTGCATTATTTTGTCGTAGTATCTAGGTGGTTTGGGCTTGCTTACACGAACTATACAACCACGCTGTGGTCACAAAAACAACTGACCCTCAGTTGTTGAATACGCTGTTTTTGATTGCGATAGTGTTTTGTAGTTAGCGGATTGTAAGCAATAATTTGTCTGTTGCAAAGGCATCAATAGTGCTCATAAAATTCTTCTCTGCAATAAATGTGATTCAGTGTTTGGGAAATATCTCAGGCATTTTAAAATAAGCAAAACAAAACCCACCTAGCTCAGCTGCCACCCTATAAATTGAGCGATCTCTCATAGGCCACGTTTCTTCAGTGTTATGCGAGCTTTGATTTGAGAAGAGGAAAAAGCAATATAGGCCGCGTGACTGCCACGGCGATTTTCTTTTTTTAAGTGGTAGCAAGGTTATAGAAAGCCCATCCCATGCTGAGACTGAGCAGTGTCTGTAATGTTGTGGTGTCACGGTGCTTTCTGCAAGTACGCAAATATTACTTGATGACCCACATTTTGAAACTCTCCGAATTGTTCCAGGGTTTCGGAGTTTTAATGTTTTTCTCCAGACGGCCTTGCCTACACCGAAGCCACCATTTGGAGGAATTCACATCGCCTTCGTGACAGCGAGGAACCTTTGGCCCATTCGGTGAATGTGGGATGCAGTATTACATTTCAGAATTTAGGCATACATTAGGGCCAAGTACTTACCAACTGGCTACAGTCCCTTCTACCTCGTCTAAGCACGTACTTGTCGCCCTCCTCTAGACACCATCCTGCCCTTCTCGATGCACTACGAGAAGTCGGTTGGCTAGACTTTGTGTCTGGCGGAAAAATCCGGCCAAGTAGCTCACCTGCTCCATCTTGCATCACAGTCCCGGTGTAAACAGAGATACGGCGCTGGACACCACAGTGTACCATTCTGTAGAGGTGATTATGTGTGGTTGTGGACTCCATTTAGGAAACGCGGGATGTGTAGTAATTTTTTGTCGTGTTACATTGACCCATTTTTTATCATCGACCGTGCAAGCGATGTGACTTAGGTTACCGCGCGCCTCACAACACATGGTCGCAAGTGAAGCAAGGCCCAACTTGTGCATGTCTACCGGTTAAAGACTTGCACCCTCGTGCTGCTGAGGGACTCACCCGGCAGGTGTCGTCTGCAGAGTGGGAAATGTAACGCTACAGAACTGGTTGAATGTCGGGATCAGTATATGGCATCGACTATATCGCAAGGCACATCTCGCCGACGGGAACACCGGAGCGACAAATCGAAGAATGAGGTGTTGTTTGTGTATACAGGGCTCTGACACCCCGCTTAGTGACGGTCCTCACCCAGGCTTTGTAAATAAAACCTCACCTCACTCGCCCTCCCCAAACATTTCAGCTTAATCGTAACAGTATGTTAGCCCCCAAAAATAGATGCTAGAAATATAGATTCCGCAAAGGCCTTCGACACAGTACGTAACATCCGCTTGATAGAAAAACGTACTGCTCCTAATTCCGACGTAAGGTTCACAGGTGTATTAAGAATTTCCTAACCAAATCGTTTCATTCAGTAACCATTATTGCTATTCCAGCGCTTCAAGTTAAGAAACTTGCGCTGTTCCACAGGGCTCAGTCTTGGGGCCTCTCTTATTTTTAGTATATGTCATTGACAGTACGATAATATATGTTCAACTATTCTAATATTTGTGCCTGGGAGCGTTATCTAGAGTTAAAAATAAATCCCGCCGAAATTCGCTACCCTTGCAAGCAGCCCTTTACTGATGAAATGGTGTAGGGATTGGCAGATGGAAGTAATTGCACACAAAATTGACGCTATATTATTTACCAAAAGATGCATGTCCGAACCCCGTCACTATGTTCTCGTTAGTATGCCCGTGCAAACCGCCACCGTGGTAAAACACTTGGGGGTACACATAACATAACGAATTATGAACACTATTACTACTGCGATTCATTAGACGCAATTTGCACTTAGCTAACACATCCAAAAAAGCTTCTGGGCTACCAAATACTTGTTCGATCAAAGGCAGAATATCCCGCACTATCCTTAAATCGCCATTAGTCGTATCTCGTAAATAAACTTGAAGAACTCCAAAATTAGGCTGCCCGATTCAGTCTGAGAAAATACTCACGCACATGAGCTATAACAGAAATGAAAAAAATAACACTCATTCTCTTACAATCGACCTTAGAGCTTCCTTTCGTAAGTTCGTCCCCCTGAACTATATTTAAAACTTTCAAAAAATCATTTCGCAGCGGCAAGTTGGGTGTTTTTAGTTGAGAATTTAACCTTTCACAACTTTTTTGTTTGGCCTCATATATGCAAGCTCTTTATTTTTCACAAATTTCAGGTCATTGCTTTACAGGTCATCAGGCATAGCTTTCAACTGTCCATTTCTAAATTCGCTTTGGTAGAAAAATTCCTTTTTTAGCTTTTCCTTTTTTCGAGATGCTTTAGATGTTCATGGTAATTAGAGTTGCTTTCGGAATGGTGTAGTTAGTATCGGGTTATTTTCATCCGGATTTCCTGACAGAACATCTACTATGTGACGCCCGTCTCTATAAAAAGTTTTCGAATTGAGTTTTTCTTACCTCCTCGTATGTTATTGGTTGCAATCTCACCCCACAAATTGGTATTGCTACTTAGCCTACCAATTGGCGGAGAAAAAGTTTTGAAAAAATTTAGGCCAGCCTCTTAGAGACCGCAGAGTTTACTCAGCAGGATTCCGCAACGTTAAACTCTTACTTTCGATACAGCTAATCGAAAATGACCTAAGCAAGTACTTTTTCTCGCGTGAATTCATCCAGAAACACATCATTTTACACGAGGATGAAGTTTTCCACCTTCTAATTTTGTTTTTGAATAGCTTTGAGGCAGCGAAAAATCTGAAAATTTCATCTCCTTCGAAACTGCTTTGTAATAATTGTTTACTTTGCATATTACATATTATTTTCTTAAAACCAAAACTTGATGTGGCGATTCTAAGCTGCGCTTCTAAGATGCAGATACTAAACATTTCAGAAAAATAATTGTATCTGAACCCACGTCATCTGAGCTTCATCTGTGGTGCTGGACATTTTGACGTTGCAACGGCGAAAAAAACCCGCAGGTGCTCATGCACTATGACGATACGCTTAGCTTCGTTCTGTGGAAGACTAAATGCTAGGCCAATTAGTATTGCTAGTGTAGGCAGTGGATGAACTGGGAAAACGTATGATGTGTCGGTATTTCATGTCTGATGCCTGTCACCTGCACAACTTTAAATTCATCGGCGAGGTGTTATCTGAAAAGTTTCTGTTTGCAATCTGGCCGCCGTTTTATATTTGAGAGAGCTGTTTTGGTTACACCTGAATAGATGTGTAAATCAACGTTTCATTTGGTTAACTACCCTAACATAAACACCACACTTGCTATGACACTCGCTCAATTAAAAAGATGCAGATCATTTTCCGAAGTTGAAATTAGTTCTTACAAGTCTGTGTTCCTAGTGTTATTGTAGCAAATCTTATTCCTCGTTTTCACAGGGATACATTATGACCAATTCCTTCAGTTTTACTTAAGCTGTAAAATATCTCTTTATTTTTTTAACACTTTTCAGACTCCAAATGTTTACGGGATAACTTCCGTTACTGATTTATTCATCAGGTTTTTAATTACCCTTGGCGAAACGAAGAATCTCCAAGTGTGTAACAGTTGAGTAATTCCGAATATGCCAAATTAACAGGGAAGAGCATTACCAAAATGTAAAATGTTACAAAGTGTTATAGACAAGCGATCCTGACTCTTGCTGGGGCGTGACGCATCAGACAATCACGAAGACACGTAATCAAAACCCAATATTTACCAATGAAATATAGCTATAACAATTGGATACTTACGATTCATGGCATATCCTGTGGTAGTAGGACATTGCAGCGATCATTTCACCCTAATGCAACCCGGTGGTAATTCAGGGTCGTAATGAGAAATATACAGCTGAAGGTTTCATTAGAGAATTTAGAAAACCAAAACAAGATAAAAATTTCTTGCAACATCCATAAACACTTTGGCCTATCGTTTGACTACTATTCCCGCTTTCTCCTTGGGGGAATTTTTCGCATCTAAAATTTTTTTCGGGGATAAATTTTTGTCGCTTTGTTTTTTGTGGCAGGATATACAGACCGTTTGCATTTGCTTTGAGGTGAAAGAGTCAAAGTTAGTGGTTTTTTTCTTATGTCGACAAATCTACCAATAGTATAGCTTTTATGGCGTGTAAGATTCAGTTTTACAAGAGGAAACTGGCTAACCTCCAAACTGTGTGCAAGTGCACCCTTTTTTGTTCTCTAACCACGCGCGCCATCGTAAAATGATTTTTATGGATCGGTTTAACACTCGTTTTTACGAATGGTTACTTTACTTCAAGCAATCATTGTTTTGCTCTACTGCTCGCTTTCCCATTCTTTATTTCAAATTCGTAGTTTTAATTTATTATTCAAACACTGAGAAGCTCTTTGATAACCTGCATGCATCAGAAGGAGCAGACAACCACTGTATTCTTTGGTACTGCCTCTGCGTACACAACACGCCTACAGTGAATGGTACTTTGACTTCTTGTATAGTTAATAGGAAAAATGCTCTCCCCTACTTTTTCCTTATTCGCGTACCGTGTATAGGCCCTTAACGATCGTTACGCCACTCAGCAACACGTGGGAGTATCTGGACTGGGGAAATGACTGGGCCATAATTCGGAACAGGTGTCACTCGATTCATGTAAAGCTGTCGGTTTCCTGTTTTTGGACGCGCTCATTTCGGTTCCGAGGCGAACGCTTTTCGTGTTATATGGTTGGCAAGCTAATTTCTCAAGAGCGAGCACGGCTCCATTTTCAAACAAGCGTCGAGCTTGCTTGAAAAACGCCAGCGTCCTACAAGATCCACTATGCGCCACAGCGCGTTCTGTTGTTCAACTGAAGCTCGCTAGGCCACGCTTTACAGGCTGCGAAGACCGCAAATCCATGGCGGATATCTTGTGCGAAGTCACCGTTTAAAAGATGGCGTTGGGTGCTTCGGACAAGTGAACCTTGACTTGTGGGCGGACGGTTTTCCTGGAGGATCCCACTGCCTTCTACGGGGGTCTCCAGGCTCCATTCGCGTCTTGGGCCAGCT
This sequence comes from Haemaphysalis longicornis, assembly GCA_013339765.2. NCBI lineage: Eukaryota > Metazoa > Arthropoda > Arachnida > Ixodida > Ixodidae > Haemaphysalis > Haemaphysalis longicornis. The sequence continues at coordinate 42,713,704 of CM023455.1, forward strand.
TAGAGGTGTGCTTTTGCGTAAAGTTCATCCCTCCTTACTGGAACTACAGCCCCCATCATGACTTATTTGCTCTCATACTGGACCCGCGTCAGGACTTGCTCGAATATATTCGAGCCGTCCGGGAGGTCTACAATCAAGGTATTCCTGGTGCTTGTTATGCCGTAAAGGTCACGCATGTCTTACGTCTCTACAACCCACTCTTCTGAGCTCAGCTATGCGGTCGTGATTACTCGTTACATATTGAAGATTGCGAAATCAGCCCACGCAATCAAACATGGTGAGATAGCGGAGCGAAATTATTTATATGCCACCAGCTCCAGAAGGGTTGGCGATTGAGTGAGCTTGCGCATAGAGCTTTGCGACATTGCACATTCTGAAACTTTGAACCTTCGAGATATCGCTAAAGCAAAGTCCACGACCACGTAGGGCTACAGCAACATTTTCACACAGGCGAATGTTTTCAGCAAAAAAGATACCACCATCTACGTCCCACTTTCGCGGAAACCAAGCACCAGCCAGCAGTGCATGTTATTACGGTTAACAGCACTCCCTTCTATACTTAGTAACGTTCCCTTCTGTTGAGGAGGTCACAAAAAAGTATATTTTCCTCAATTTTTTCTTTGGATGTAAAAAAGATAACACGCGAAGAAGTGTGCACCGAACTGCCAGCGCGTACTGGCCTCTACAAGCTGTGATTAACCCAATTTGATTGATTATTAGCTATGTCCAACGTACGAGCAATATCTACTGGTGTCACTGTGCGAGAAATCTCTGAAGCTAGCTGGTTCTCTCAAGTAATGACACGACTGATGCGGCTTGCTCTCAAAGTGCAAAAGAAACGAATCTTTAAAATTATATTGTATTTATACTCCACTTCTGTGTTTACCGTTGACACAATGCTCAAATATTGAGCGTGGTGTGGCAGCACAAACGTTGTGTACGCACATTCAACGAACGCGATGAATTAATTACTCGTGTTTTGCGTTTATTAGCTATTGAAACAAAGCTTGTTAGACAGTGTATATTTTTTTGTTTTTCACTTATAATCTAACCTGGGTAATAAGTACACAAAACACAGCACAATTCCTGAATAACGAACGGCGTGAAAATATGAAAGCACCAAAATTGAGAAGATCGCTTTAATTACGCCTAACCCATTCTTATGCAGGGCTTCCAACCAGGCAATTATTATTCGGGTAGTTCGGGAAAATACCGTTCATGTAGTTCATTGGGAAGGGTTTTATTGTTCCGAAGTTTTTTATCGTAATTTGTTTTCATTTAGAATTAGAAATTATGAAACACGTCAGCGCCGTTGTTTGTTTTTCCTCCTACAGTGATTGGGCAGGTGAATGGCCCATAATCCTCGTACTCCTTTAAAATATTTAAAAAGTCAACATCCACGTTAGAAGAAGCGTGTTTTAAATGGTGTTTTAAATTGCAGCTTTTAATAGTTTGTCCATTGCCCCAAAGGTTTTTGAATACCAAAAAAAAAATTTGAAATTGGTCTATTCCTCTACAAAGTAATTAGCCGCTGAAGCACACGGCAAGAAGAGTTAAGGAACGAATATATAGAGCTTCTTTATATGAAACCACATGTAGTTCCTTTCGTATTTCCTATTGCAAATTTTATATTATTAAAAATAAAAAAATGATGTACTTTATTTTCAAAACTATGTAAAATAATTGTGCGGATGAATTTCATGGTACAAGCAAACATGAAACAATCGCATAAGTTTGTCGTTTGGAACTCACCACGACTGGCGTTACTCTCGATTTTATAAGGCAAGTAAAAATGCCACAAGAATGTTTCGTATTCATCTTGGTTTTCTCTCTCAATTGATGGCTATTCCTACTTTAAAATTTAAACATTTCTTCTCGGTGTTTTTCTAGGTATTTAGTTTGCTCCAGGGCGAATTCTTACCGGGATAAAATTGATACAGATGAATCAATGGTACTGGGTTACTATAAAGCAACAACATACGGGACGTGCGGAAAATGTTGTAATTGATTCGTTAAAGTGTCTAATGCACACTTAGTGGGAGCGGGGACGCGGCTCCTCAGAGCCACAGCGAGTCTCTGGATAGCCGCCCTTCACTGGAGCATTACAACACACCTCCCATTTTGCTTATCAGGTCTCGTCCTCGCTTGGTGCCGCGCTTTCCGCGATGTGCTCGGCTTCGATGACGTGGCACCTATTTGTCCTTCCTACGCGGTAGCCACCTCGTTGCATTTATGATAACGAGGGAAGAATTTTAACGTTAAAAGGGTTCCTCATTTTACTGCTGTTCAATTAGCCGAGGTCCTTTTCGGTCTTCGAGAATGTAATTGAGTGTCATTTAAAAGCCTACAAATACGTATAGGGTAATACAATCACACTGTATCTGCCAGTAAATAGAAATGCTCTTATATTGAGGCATAAAATTCCGGTTGATGAGAAAATAAAAAAAAATTTCCGCTAAAGTCCTCTAAATATCCGCTAAATATCCGCACGAATATCACACCAGAATAACCGAACTGTGCGAATGTCTTGTGTCAATTGTAAATTTTGCCCCGCACGAACCCATCTCCAGTAAGCTTCGTGCGGCTGTATTTTACGAGTACTGATATCCCCAAGCAAACTACTGAGGTCTCCACTTAGAGAAGCCGAGACGTCTACCTTCCATTTTTTTTAACCTGTGATATTTTCTTCAATATTTATGCTACCGTTTTCGGAGTTTATCATCACTTCTTTGTTAGGTCGCTTAGCTGCACTTTTACAATTTCTGTTGTACCAAGCACGCCTGGAAATGCAGAACTTAAACAAAATTTCCGACTACCAACCCGTAGAATTTTGCATTTTACTATTATAGAACACCTTTTCGGCAGCATATGTAACTGGTCAATTTACCAGCTTACAATGTTATCTCCAAATTACCGCAGAAATTTAGCGAGATCGCACAGCGGACTGTACAACCACCAAGAATGACCAACGCTAAGGCCTGCAACGACTTCTCGGGAGCACATTACTTCTATCCTAACCGGCGGGTGATAATTCACCAGTCGCGTCGGATAGTGATAATCGAAATCAGACAGAAAACTTGTATCCTATGTCGAAGGTTTGTTGGTTTCAGCTAACATTGACCTTGGTTTCAGCTAACATTGAGCTAACATTGATCAGCTAACCTTTTTCTACTAATGCGTACAAAAAAATCTCCTGAAAATTTCTGATCCACCTGGCTCCTCCCTTTTGGAAAACCAAAGAGGTCTGTGTAAATTATTTGTTGTGGTTACCTAAACAAGGTCAATAGATAAATTTTTAGTTTAAGCAATTTTCTCTAGAACATTTTCTACGTTTCGGGCGAACATTCTTTTTAAACGTTTTCTCTGCTTGCTGCTCTGCTATATATTATACTTATAAGCAGTTTGAGCATGGGGACTAACTGCAACTGCGATAATCTTAAAACAAAAGAATAATGATCTCAAGAGTTTACGCCATCTGCTTTGGATTTAGTATCGTTGAATGCACCTATTCTCGTCGCCAGCCGCTGCAATTGTCAGGTGCTGCTGAACTATTGCTGATACGAAGTTCTTTGCAATATGCTGACGTTTTGTGCATTTGCATTGATCGTGTACTCTTGTTTATTCCGTTCAACTATGATCAGCTAAGCAGCAATACAACTTTTGGGAACTAAGCTTCATAAACCACAGAAAAATGATTTGATTATGTTGTGCGTCGTATGAACGCTTTATTTTATAATATTTATACTCCTAAATCATCATAAGTTGTTTGAACATACGAGTTTTTTACGTGTATGTGCCGCTGCAAATACTAATGAAAAGTTTTCACCCATAAAGTGACCGCCCTTATGTTCGGAATAATTGGTTGTGAGCCCGAGTTTTTATTCCCAGAGTAAAAAGTGCAGCATTAGGGTAAATGTTAGGCTGTACTAACATACCCTGTTTGTATAGGCCAAATTATTTTGTTGGAAATAAATCTTTACTTTGTTTGTAGGAGGTGCAGCAAAATAGCTATTTCACAAATTCGTAAATGAAATATTCAAAAGAAAGAATGCGAACGAACAACTATTTACATGCTGGACGAGTGCAAGGAGTGCTGTCTGTGTATGCAACGCATTTCTCAGGAGGCGGGGGGAAACTTCTTTAAAAATATTGCGCGTGATCACCACAAGACACACACAAACGGCGGGCAACGAGGACAGTGATCCCTCTTGCTTTCCTCTTTCTCCTGAGGTAGTCCCGATTATATTTTAGAGCATGTACAAATCAAACCTCTAAAAACCAACTGCATAGGTTCAAAAGCCGCAAGCAATTCAGACGTGTTAACAGGTGTTTTGCCGCTAGGTATTCGGATAACCTAAAAAAGAGCAAATGAAAAGCTAAAATCAAAATAAAAGGTTTAGGCTTGAAATATGTGTCAAACTGATACTTACATACCAATTTTGTGTGTGTAAAAATGTAACAAAAATATATTTAGCAAGACATAATTTCTATCAACACAATAAAATAATGCTCACAACAATGCACAATCACTGTTAACGTTTTGAGAAAGGACCGTTGTTCTGCAAATAAAGTAAACTACGCCGCTCCATGTGATTGCACGAACTGGTCATCATTAGGAACGAAGACTTTTTTTATTCAGTGGTCTCTATTTTACTCATTGCTCAGTCTGCTGCAACAAACGTCTTTCTAACATTTAGCGTTACAGCTATCAAAAATTCCACCTAGTCATCCTCAGTAGAAAACGATGGCCGATACTGTGCTATGCGCTTTTGCAGGGTGAACATCCCCTTGTGTTGTTTTTTTTGCTTCTCGCATTATTCACCTGAATCGTATTTTGGCTCCTCGATCACTTACTCAATGTTGGTATGGTGTTCTCGATTACAAATCATTTTCGACAATCACGGCTATGTTCTTTTCTATACATCATTTACCAGTAGCCACAACAACACCTCAAATTAATGCCGTGATATGTTTAGTATATATCTGAAATCAGTCAAAACGCTCATGTGCAAGAAAAAGACAGTACGTGCATAAGAAGCTTTGTAGTTCATGTTTTGTTGTTTTCCCAGATTTTGTAATTTTTGTTGTATTGGTTTACCTCGACAAAACGGGTTCTATGTTGCTTTTGAACTGCCATTGTTCCAAAGTGTCTAGCATATCTTGCTCACTACACTACCAAGTATTTCCCACTTAGGCGTTGCTATACCTGAACAAAAGTTAACCTTGCCACTCATTAAAAACATGTTGACAACAACGCCATCAAACAATGACAGAATTTTGGGCTACACAATCAATGAAAGAATGCGCGTGCGCTGGCTCACCAACATTTGAAACATCAAGATACACAGCAGAAGCCCAAACAGGGTGGTGGTATAAAAAATTAAGCGGAGTAAGCGTAAACGAGAACATCTTTTGTGGGTTTCTAGACACTCAATTCCGCCAACAACTTTCGTGGTGAACCTAGGCTTCTATTGTGTGGACAACACAAGAACGTTTTTTCTCAACAATGGTATTTTTCTGTTCAGCCTGAAAGCCTATCTTTTTAGCAGCCCAACCCCTGCTACATGAATCTCACCACCGCCCCACGTGAAACTCTTGCTAAACGTAAGTTCAAAGGTAATATACGATCACCGACTGTCTTTGCAAAACTACCCAAAGAACGTCCTCTCCAGTAACCTCTGCGATTCCCGACGAAGGCCCCGTAACCAACAAAGAATGCTTGTAGGAAGCCGAGAACCAACCATGGATAAACGAGTCCGGCTATTTGGATATTCCCTAAAATTTTATCAAAACATTACCGACACTGGCAAGTTTACATTTACCACTGCACCCATGAGCCCTCCACTACAGTGGAGGTGAATGGAGTCAGTGACGCAAAAAAGGCTTCGCTGCTTGAGGATGCCCTACATGATGGCCATATAAATATTGTGCTTGGGACTCAGTGCCAATCGGACCAGCTTAGCATAAATGCTGCGGCTCCCGTGGGCGCATTTTAACAGCATAAGATCGCGAGAGCCTCTGAAGACCACGTTCGTATAGACAACCTGTCATTCTCATCATCGTGATTAAGCATTCATTAAACAAGCAATAAAATACCCACATCTCAACATCATCAGAGTCGTCTCCGTGCTTCCTGAAGAATATCGCGTTTTGCCATTGTGCAAAGGCTCCCCTTGAAAAATTTTGTACCGGAATTTTATGTGTTGAACTTCGTGGTTCCACTTCATTAGTGTTATTCCACGGCACCACAATACCAAATAGATTTGACGCCCTAAGGTAAAGGTTCGAGGTGATCTGGTAAAACAAAATCTGAAGCATGTGGTGCCAGCTGAAACCCGGTAACTCCGCAGGACGTTTGGAATGGCAAGTCACAAAAACAATTTCACCATGGAGAAGCCAAAAATCAGCCATTCTGCCCCTAGGTGCATAGTCTACAAGGTGTTGCATCTAGAGGGCGCGGACAGAACCCTGAGAAGTTTAGGTTTGACTATGACCACACATTTTGTGTATCCTAAGCGGAATCAAGGCCGCCCGTTGTTTGAAACACCAAAATCACTACCCATCCCCGTTGTAAAGAAGGAAAACTATGAGACTCTTTAAAAACAGCTTTAAAAGCACAACCAGCTCTAGTAAAACTGACACCTGTAGGAACGTAAGCGCCCAAAGGCTTCGTAACACGTAACAGCCCACAATGTAATTCTTGAGAGACCAGACACTTACTCAGAACAAGAATGAAAGAACAGAAAATAATTTAAACTTTGCACTGATAACGGTACCCAATGCAACCATCCTGCGCCTCGCCTTATCTTCTATGTATCTGCCTGTTGAGGTGGTGCCTGCTTCTTCATCAATGTAATGACAGGTTACAACATTCGCTTCCCTGACCGGAATTTTACAAGCGGGAAATCCTCAATTGATGCAGGTAGTACGAGCCAACGCTAGAAAACATTGTGCGTCCATGTTGTGGGGCTATCTCAGGTCAGTCAACTCTTCAAAAATGACCATGCTACCATCCGTACACGTGATAGAGTCGTGGCTACAATTACTTTGTCAACCGAGGTCTCAATTAGTTATGGCACATAGATTTCGATAGTTTCAGCTCCAGAAGCCGCACCGTCATCGTCATCCACAATATCTCCTCCTCGCTTAGTTGATATTCGATGTAATCATGCTGGTGGTGGTGTCCCTGGATGATCTCTTTCCCTTAGACGACGTGTAGCCTTTCTCAGTGGACATCAGATTGATATCAAGCTGCTGGCTTGCCATGAATTGGTAAGTGATTTCACGAGCATTTCGTTTACCCAGTCATTTTTTGTGGCCCTCGCCTCCTGCTGACCCAGCTGATCTAGTTTCGCTTTCCCTTTTGTAGCTTACAGCACATCTTGTGGACTGATAGCAGCCGTCTTTTGTAGCACGCGAGATTTCTTGCTTGAATCGGTGCTTATACTGTGTTCCATAATGGCCTGCGCACTCTCGTAATGGGTACACAAAACCGAAGCACTGTCCCACTTCTCTCGTATAAAAAAGTCGCTTCTGCGGAAAGACTTCTGGAGTTGTCTAGGTCACATAAAATGTACCAGATGAATGTTCAATCACACCAGTTTTATACGTTTACGGTGTCACCTTCCCAAGCTAGGCGCTTTTCTGTTGTCTTATTTGTCTACCGGTTATTGGTTGTTCTCACAATATGGCCTGCGCAAGTTCAGATTTTCTTATCTGAGCTATCATATCTTCTACACTGGTGTGTTCTATCACTGCAGATTGGACCACCTTAGCACGAGCCCTGCTGCTTCCTTAGGCGCAATCCAACAAGTAATGATCGCAAGAACATCTGGTAACCTCTAGTGTGTTCTAGTTTTCTGCTCCTGGGTGGTCCTCCTAGCATTTCTCTCTCCATGGCCCATTGAGCCAACCTATTTGTTTCTTTTTGTTTATTAAAGCACACAATTTCAAATCCAAAATGCATTACTGCACTATGCACTGAGTGTATGTTTTTCCTTTCGTAACAGAGGTAGCTTACTTTGTGTTGTATGGGAGAATTTGCCGAAAGCTCCCCAAACCATTCCTGTTGTCATTCAGCTCCTGTACTGTGGTCGGGGGCTTCAATAGCCATCTGTCCAAGCTAGTTATGGTCTTCAACGTCGAGCGTTTCGCTTCGCAAGCTGAAGAAAACGTTTTTTGCATGCTTGAATATTGCTATATTAGAATCCCGAACATCGTTTGTTCTACTTCTATTAGACATTCTGTACTGTTGGGTAAATAAATCTGGTATGGCCTACTTGAAGCTTTCATTTTCTTCCGTTGGACAATACCTTCCTTTGTTTTCTTAGTTGTCCACCTTGTTCTCAACACATTGCTTCTCCCACAGCTGCTGCTGATTACTTATTGCTGATGTTAGGTTTTCAATACCTTATATACATTTACCTCGTTTTGCTCCTTTAAACGCGGCAATTTGTTTTAGATAGTTGTTTTCAATTCTTGCGAACTGACCCTGACTGACTTCATGAGGTTTTCTTAATTTGCACGAGTTTCCTCCTCTCTCTTTTGAGATTTACCTTGGCTTGCATCTAACCATCTTGTGATCACTGCTTTATGACTTACATGGCACCTCAAGGTGGTACACAATACCTGGCTTGTGACCTAAAATGAAGTCAATTTCGCTTTTTGTTGTACCATTGGGACTTTGCGTGTCGATTTTATATTTTTTTAGTTTGTAAAAGAAGGTGCTGATCCACCTGAGGTTATTTCTCTCTGAAATTTCATCAGCGTATCTTCATTGCTGTTGCAATTGTCTATAACAAAGTTCCTCACATGCACTACGGGAGACGCCGTCAGCGACGTAGACATTTACAACTGGAGAGCACCGCCTCTGTCCCTTCCGCGCATCAATCCACGTCCCAAGCCCACGCCCCAGCTACAGGAAAGCCAGTCCACTGCGCTCGGGTCAACTGTAGTATCCACGCACGTGCCTCTCTCCTCAGAGAAATTTTTTACTCCTCGAGTGTCAGTAGAAATAATTGCGGGCTCGAGCCAGCGGAGCCAGTTCACGAAGAGCGTAGCGTGCCTCGCCCAGCCAGCACTGAGAGCCCCGGCGCGGCTGACCAGTGCATCAACTTTGAGTCGTCTGCTACCTGCTTCCTGTGACGCTGAAGCCGGAAGCGTTCAAGGCTCGTCATTGGCCCTCCTCGCCGTTTTCTGCAAGACGACACGGCGTGCGACTTTGCTGCTCATTTGGGCGAGCCTCCGCCGTGTTCTGCACATTCTCTCAGTGGTGCCAGAAACCACCGCGCGTCGCCGGCGGCCTCTCGCACCACCGTCACTGCTCTCCCATGCGCGTGTTGCTCTAGATGGCGTAGCCCAGGACAAAAAAAAAACCGAATGGCGGGCAGCTCCCCATTAAGATTGTGACGTGCGACAGCCCTTCGGGTAGCCCCTCCGCCAGGGAACGTGGTCCCGAGAACGCGAGTGAGTGTGGACCCTCCAGCAATAAAAGACAAGGCGGCGCAAGGGCAGGAGACTGGCCACCTGGCTCCCCTTCGCGCAGTCATACGTCGGCAGCTTTCTTTTCCCTCCAGCGCTACGGACTGCTTTTTTTCTTACGGCATCAAGAGGTCATTGCCCGCGAGCTTGCCACAACTGCTACAGTCTCCCAGGTGAGGATTATTACCCCACTGAATGCGGCTTCGGGCGACACCGAGCCGGACGAGTTCCTCGCTGCCCTCCTGAGAACTCAAAGTCTGGCAGGGAATACTGTTCGTGCCTGTCGAGACATTAGCCACGGCCTCGCTTTTGACGTGGACCCACAACTCAGCACGAAGGAGACACTTGCAAACATTTAAATTGAGGATGTTGGCAGTGCAGTGCGGAAACTAGACGGAGTCGCTTGCCACCACAGACAATGATGGCATGCTTGGTGATGCTTTGCCACGCAACGCGGATGTCTCCAGCTACGACAAAGCATCGTATGTTGTCAGAGCAATGACGGACGAGAGGACTGGGGACACCTCGGCGGTTCATCTCGTCGCGGCTTTTCTCGGCAGGTCTTCGTCGAAGCTTCACTGGCGTGGGCGCGAGGGGGACTTGGTCGATCTGTGGTCGAGGCGAGGCTGGCGCTGTCCTACAAGGCCCATGTACCAATGACGATCGCGTCCAGGCCAGGACAGCTGAGAAGCTGTAGACTGCTAGACCTAACCTTCAGTAGCATGATAGCATGCAGTAGCAACACCTGCGGTAGCATGATAGACCTCCACACTCAACAAATTTTTACGTGGCGTCTGGACAGAGATAAGACGAATGATGAGATGGGGTGAAGCGATCTATTTTATTTACATGGGGGCCCTTAGGCAGTTGATGATGATGAATAATATGCCCTCAACGTTTTTGGCATGTACCCACAAGAGGAATCGGACCAGGCTAAATCAGTTGTTGAAATACGTAAGGACCTCAAATTTCTTATTTATTTCCAGAAAGAGGCCGTAAGAGGAAACTTCGTCGTGAATAAAACCAGAATTACACAGATAATTACTACAATTCAGCAATTCAAACAACCTAAAGCACGAAGAAAATCTTGAATGCAACGCTATGTATTCCTTTTTGTATACCCCAGATTTGTTGCGCCAATGGATAATATCAGTGGAATCAATGAAGTCGGACCCAAATGCTCAATTGGGTCCTTCAAAACCAGTTGTCTCGCTGCTGAGAAGTGGTGACAGCCGTAAAGAAAATGTTCAATTTTTGTCAGGGAGCTGGCACCGCAAATGTAGTTAGGTAGGGGAAAGCCCTTATTTGAACCGATAGAACATTTAGCCCTGGAATCATGCATCGCAGCTCGGCGAAAATCACTTCGCATTGGCGAGAACTACAAACTGAACATTCCAACAGAACTTTAATAGTTGATACTCATCAAATGATAGGAGTGAGTGAATGAGTAGCCTCTAAATGCCAATATCGTCCTAATCTTAAATATGCAGGAAGTTCGTGCTGGCTGCTCCCTCAGATCTTCCTTCTCGTCGTCAGCTTCATTGATGGTGGGTAATGGCTCCATGGGCATATACCGCACAGTTCCGTTACAAAATGTCTGCAAATATGGGTGATAAAAGGTTCACATTTCTAGCAAAGGAGGGCTAGAATTATATAAAAGGCGAATGCGAAAGGATTTGAATTTGTATGGCAGATTTCCAGACAAAATTTGGAACATCGCGCTGCTCCATTTAAACACATCCACAAGAAGGCGAAGCTTCTCGAAACTGCCCGTGATGGTACGTATTTGATACTTTAGAGTTTAGAGACGTTTACACTTTGGAGACGTTTAGACGTTTATTGACGTGTTTACACTTACCATCTTTTCACTTCTCAGCAATACCTGCACTGTTGAATGGCGCTCGTCAAGGGTATTTCCGTCCGACTGGTTATTCTCAGCTCAGCAAGGCATCGTGGAGGCTGGTTATATAGCCATGATAGAAATTCTTGAGTCCGTTGCCATGTTGATGGAATGTTGATCGATGTCTTTGAACATGTATTCTTCGGTCTCCTGGACTGTCTTTTTGCTATCGCTTGCAGAGTGCAGTTTATATTTGGGTAGGTGCTGCCTACGTCTTATTTTGCGAGTTGCAGCTACTAAGGTGACACTGCGTTTTGTGTGTAACGTCTTCCTTCAAAAAAGCCAATACCTTTGTACGCTTTTTTACAGTTTTTTAAGCAAAGTTGCGTTGACCGTCAATTCTCGTTCAGCAAAAAATGGTTCCCTGATTCTCCCCCAATGGAGCACATTGGTCAGCACTGTGCTGGAGTGTCGCTATAGAAACAGCGGAACTTATGTCTTTGGCTTCCATTGTAAAGGGTGTAACTTCGGCGACAGGCTTCCCATTGTCTTGAACTCATCTTTGCTTGACAAACTTCAACCCGTTCATGTTTTTCACGCCTCCTTCTGACTTCGGGGTGAGCAATGTAGTCTCAGAATTGTATTCCACTTCACGGCTCGCCTCGGCGTGCCTCTTGACGTCCCGGGTTTCCGTCCCATCTGGAAGAACGCCAAGATAGGCAACGAAGGGCTCCTTCCTCGATAGAAAAATTATGCATTCAGCGCTATGAGTTTTTTTTCTGGGGGGAAAATCAGCGATTATTCCACGTAGTGGTTATTCTCCGGGTTTGCAACATTGTTGGATATTATACAAACCAAAGTGCTGTTGCATTACTTTAACAAAGCAGGCGCAGTTTTGATATTGTTTTATCTGAAAAGAAAATTTTAGTCAATGTATATTATTCGCAGGCCTCACTTTACTTTCTTTAAGAAACAATAGTTTGCAACAACCATGATTCGAGCAACAAATTTTTCCGGAAGAAATAAAGTTTTTTTACTCCCCACCAAATCTATACAAGCTGTTCAGAAGGTGGCCCTTGTCCAACGCTCGCCCAGCAACAAATCACATCGTATGCCACCACGCTCACTACCTGCTCTGCAATATTGCAGAGGGTGTCCTTGCTATAGGTGTCCTTGCTATAGAGGGTGTCCTTGCTATGCAGAGGGTGTCCTCTGCAAAGGGTGTCCTTGCTATATCATTTAACACGTGATATCGCTGTTGAACACGGTCGAGCAGGCCCAGGCTATTGGAGGCCGGCGAAATATCAAACCCAAGCATTGAATACATGTTCGAGGACCTTTTGATGTCCATACGCCAAGGCTCCTCGTTATATGTAAGTACATTTCTCATGTGCTTGGGCGCCTGTGCCCATTATTACCACTTTTTCAGAAAGCATCCCAAAAGTGGCGCAACCTACAACACGTATTATCGCGACTTTTGCAAGCACTAGATGCCCCTTCTCCCCTATTTCGCCTAGAGAAGTTCACAAGTGGCCAATCTTAAATACAATCATTTCAGCAATACGTACTATGTGTGAGCACACACACTGAAATTTTTTCAGTCCCCCATGCCTCAAGTGCTACGCAATAGGCGCACATGCTACTATATGTTCTATCACTACCAGTGCAATATCTCCTAATTTAAAATGACTCCTCCTGTCTGGGTGGCCTCTGGGTGGCTCTGCCATCCACACTGATGATGCGATGACAAAAACCTTTAAGACGCCGAGGTATTCTTTGCATGAGCCTTCCCGCACCATAGGATATAAGAAAAGTAAAGCTGTTTTTTCACCCCTTCTCTTTGTAATCGTTGTTAACTTTCTCTCTAGAACAGGAATTTTAAACCATTTCTTCCAACAACCTTTCTAGAGAGTGCCATGGCATATAGGCACAAGGAAATAATATTAAGATTTAATAACTTAAAGTTAGCGCTTGTACTTTGTTCTTTGTGTTCGGCAATATCGTCCATGTTTCGCGTAATAAAGCGACAACTTTACTTCATTAGCATTGCGAGGATCACTAATCAGCCCAAATAAATTGCCGGCTTTCTTCGTACTTATAATGTTTTGCCTCTCTTTATTCATCTACGCCTCTAATGTATGCATTTCCCACCAAATTTTTATCTGGTTTATTTAGATTTTTTTGGGCTAAGGAGTTAGCAGAATAATTCTGTGGGTTTCTGTTAAAAGTGAGGTACACAGAATAACCGCATTTTTCATGGTGCTGTACACACAATTCACTCAAACTAAAGAGATATGTTCGTGCTTTAGAAGAAAAACAAGCCATAAAACGAAGCCATGTGAGGAAACGTTTGGTACGTTTTATTTAAATATTATGTCAATTTTGAAACTCATCTTAGAAAGCACAAATATTACCAATGAGTTATAACATAATACAAGCTACGCTTTCTACGAGAACCGGTTAATAGTCCCCAAGTGTATAATTTTGAAAATATCTTCGTTTTTTATGCTTATATGCACCGTAAAGACTTTTACACTGAAGATATAAATTCCCAAACCAGGTGTGCCACTGAAATACATTATTTAGCAATGTATTATTGAAGCTTTTATAAGGTATGAAACATTATTATTATATTATTATTATTATTATTATTATTATTATTATTAAACGACTTAATTTTGAACCCCTCAAAAACGAAAGTTGTTTCCTCTAGTAGGAAAACTCAACAGCTGCAATACTCCTATAAAATAGCAAGCACTGCACTGCCGAGGGTGACCGAAATTCGGGACTTGGGAGTACTATTTGATTCTTCTCTGACTTTCTCTTCCCACGTTACACAAATTACCGGACGCTCTCTTCGATGTCTGGGTGCTGTCTGCAGGTATTCTAGAGAGTTTAAAAGTGCTCTTCCTTTCTTAAAGTTGTATTCGGCTCTGTGCTTACCTCTTCTCGAATACGGTTCTGTTGTTTGGAATGGAACTTGCAAGTCCAATAGTGACCGCATCGAAAGGGTTCAAAATAAGTTCCTTTCTATCTTTAGGCACCGTTTCCGTCATGTACAAGAAGACGCAAACGGCAGCATGTCTTGTCTCAAAAGTATTCCTTCCCTTTGGTGTCGACGAATGAGAGCTGACATTATCTTTCTTTATAAACTTCTTCATGGTGATATTTTGTGTGATGACTTGGTTGCACTTATCAATGTCAACTTGCCGAACAAACTTTTCCGAAGATTTCGAACTTTCAGAACAGATGCTTTAAGTAAACGATGCTCGTCCATCTGCAGAATACAATGTGCATATAATGAATATTCCGATCGTCTTGATATATTCCAGAGCTCTTTGTCTTTGTTCTCTAATGAATTGAAAACTGTTGTAGCTTAAGTGCCTTTATGTCATTTATGTGCCGTATTTCTGTTCCGTATTTATTTTATGCAAATCATCATCTTGCTTGTTTGTTTTTCACTTTTCCTGATTTTGTGTTGCTTGAATTTCTGTCGGTTTAGGTGTCAGTGCTTGTAACGCTGAACTTCGTTTTTCCATTTTGAAACTTCCTAACATTTTGTTACAAAACCTTTGTTTTATGTGTATAATCTATCTCCGTCATGTTCATTGAGTATTTGCTTGTGTATTTTCAATTTTTCACGTGCCTTCAACGTTTTGGTGGCCGGGTGTCATGGCTTCTAACACTAGGCTTCCTTTTTTTTTTTTGCTGTTTTGCTTTCTGGGATCTCTGTAACTATTTTTATCTTATTGTTTCTTTCATATATATGGTTTTCTGTGTTGTGTTGTCTTGATTTTAGTTTGTTTTTATGAATGCTTGTATATGGTGTACCAGTACCAAGACCCTAGGGTTGTTCCTGGGCACCAAAAATAAAGGTTGATTGATTGATTGATTGATTGATTAATATAGTATCACTTCCCCAAAATTGATTATAACAGGAGAAAAATATCCGTAATGTTTTAAAGACTGAATGGTGTAGTAAATTTACACCTTCCAAAACATTGTCATTCCCAGAACAGTATGATTCCAGTATTATAAAAAGAAAGCAATACGTATTGCTCACCTATTTTATTTTTTAGAAGAACAAAATATTATTTCACACAATGGTAATCTTGCGTTTGCGTAATGTTTATGAGTATATTACAAACTATGGCTTGGATTACCAAACAAAAATTACGACGTGCATTTCTGGGTGGCTAGGCTTAAAATGAAAACATTAATCACTGTATAACCATCACACACATGATTGCAGTTTCTGCAGACAAACTAGAGTTTGCAGCAACCATGATTGCAAAAACGAAAATTAGAAATGACGTTCGCTGTATCGACTCACCATCCCATCTGTAGTGATTGCTGAGAATGTGGTCATTGTAGTACGCTGATTAGGCACCCACTTTTACATATTATGGTACTCTACTCGCCAATTTCTCTGCAAAATTTCACCAAGGCAGTTCTTGGTATAGCTGAGTACCAAGAGTTTTAAATTTGCTCAAAGATTTACCCTTTAAGTGGTATTGAAACCGTTTATCGTGCCAGTCTCAAAAAAGCGGCCAAACAAGACCGAGATCTAATTACACTGGAGACGTTTTATAATTCTTTACACAGAGCGTCCAAGAATTCAAATTGTATATTCGCGGTACTTCTGCTACGACTGCCTAATTGGCTGGAAATACCCTCGCTCCTCTTCCCTTTCTCGCATAAAGCACCCCACAAGTGGAGGAACCAACCTTCCAAAGGCACAGCGTCTTTTGCAGGCCTTTTTTACCCCTTCTATACTCTCATGCCTTAAACATCCCACTAGTTGTAAAACCAACTTATTTGCATTACCGCCTGTTTTGCAGGCACCATCCACCAATTCACCAATCTCTCCTATGAAACAACCCACAAGTTGCGCAACTTACCTATCTTACCTCCCTCTATCTTACCTACCTATAGTACCTCTTTTCGAGGCACTACATTTCCTTTACTTCCCTCTCTTACATGTATGAACAATAAATGGGTGCAACCTACCTCCCCGCATTTGGGCTTTTTTGCCATCTCTACCCACCCCTGCTCCACTCTCTCGCTTTAAACAAACCACAAGTGGCAAAACCTACCTCCCGGCATTCTCGTCCTTTTTCAAGATCTGTCCTCCGATTAGCACTCTCTCGTCTGAGCAACCAACAAGAGGCACAGTCTACTTCCCCGTATTTCCGACCACTTTGCAGAAGGAACGTACACACTTTTTCACTCTAGCAACGCCGCCAAAGACGGGAAAACACCCATCAAAGCGTCGTGATGAGCCATTGGTGCCTCGTAGTTACTCCGGGCATTCCTTAGCATCGCTGCCCTTGGCCAGGCCGCTGCTACTTTCTGTCTTAAATACATCTGTTCTTCTGTGGGTAGGCGTTTTGATTGCCTAGTGCCGCCACCGAATTGGTGACCACAGACATCGGGCATGGCTGAGGACCGTCGCAGCGCTATGAATGCCGCACTTGGAGCAACCACTGCAGATGACAGCCATCAAACCGCCTCCGCAGTGCGCAGTGACGTGGCTGCAATTTCACTATTGCTGCCCTAGTACTGACCTCATTACCCACAGCCCTAGCTCGCCAAGGTGAACAGCTTTTTTGCCATATTGCACATCACGTCGCAGAGAGAAAAGTTCAATTATCTCGTGTATGCGCTGCCACTTGAGATCGCAATTGAGCTTCGCGACCTGATTGTTCCACCACCCGCCACCACGCCGTTTCACACCGTTAATAGTTAACTCATCAAGCTGACGACAAAGTCGGAATAGCGATGGTTGCAGCTTCTACAATTAAAAAGAGCTCAGTGATCGAAAGCCCTCACAGCTGCTGCGCTACGTTCAAAAGCCCCTAGGAGGCAACGAACCCACGTTCGATCAAGCTTTGCTTCGAGAGCTTTTTCATCAACGCTTGCACACCTCCGTCCAGATGGTGGAGGCGGCGGCGACATATTATTCATTTTCCAGCTGGCTCTACTTGCCGTCTCCGTCATAGACGAGTCCACTCGTGTCCTCGCGTTATGTCTACCGGAATTTTCAGGACCCACCAAAGGAAGACCCACAATGCACTCTTCACCTGCACTGCAGAGCCTGTACAAAAAATTTCATGGTGAGGTCACTAAGCTATCAGATCAATTCACCGCTCCCACTACCCAACACCAGTCCTCTCCCTCACACATCCGCTCTTTTTTGCACCGCCATTCGACGCCACGTTCAATGCAAGGTGTATGCTGGTGCCACCGCAACATTGGAAAAGAGCAGCGAAGTATACGGCAGCCTGAACGTTTCCTGAGAACTCTCCGGTGCACTACTGAAGGTGGTAACTTATGTCAGTTTCGAAGTAAGCCGCTTGTTTTTTGTGATGGACAAAACGATCAGACCGCGTTTTCTCGACGACACTAGCGCGGAGGTCAGTGTCATGCCATCCTCAGCCGTGTTTAGCAACAGCAGAGGAGCCACAAGCAGCCTATAAGCGACCACAATATTCCCAACGGTATTTATGAATGGGAATGGCTGTCTACAAAATTGACATCTGGAGGACATTTCGATATATTTTTGTTATTTCTATTTTGGCCTAAAACAATTTGCGCGCAGGCTTTCTACATCACTACACCTTGTTAGTTAGCATGCACTGAAGGCGCCTTATTGATGCTACAACGCACCTCTCTGTGCGTGGTACCGCATCAAATAAACTTCTTGGCGGTTGCAGCTCATTGAATTCGGTCTACGACATGCTTCGTGAGGAATTCCAGTCCCTTCTGCGCATTCCAAACTTCCTCCTCGCTGTCATACATGACGTCACTTACAACACTCAAATCCCTGGCTCTCCCGTCCGTTCGAACATTGGCTTGAGTTTGGAATCATTCGAACGTCGTCAGGCCCTCAGGCATCCCCGCTGCGCATGGCGCCATACCGTGACCTGAAGACTGGCGTCACTGCCGACAATACCGGTTGCTTAACAGCGCCACTGCTCCACATCGTTCCTCTATTCCGCATACCGCAGCCGCCTCAGTATACATTATGGGGCGACAGTTTTTTCTTAGACCGACCTTGTTAAGGCCAACCATCAGGTTCCCGTGGAGACGACAAACATTTCGAACACGACATTGATCATGCCATTCGGACTTTTTGAGTACGTGTGCGAAGCCTTTTTGCCTTCAGAACACAACAGAAACCGTTCAGTGTTTCATTCAAACCGTGACCCGATGATTACCTTTCATTTTCGTTTACATCGATGACGCGCTGATGTTCAGTGGCGACGAAGAAAGACATACCTAGCACCTTCGACAACACTTCAGTCGCCTTGCCGAGTACGGCCTGCTTGTCAATAGAACGAATTGTAAGTTCGGTAGTCACGAGCAGGACTTCATCCGTCACCGTGCTGACAAGAATGACATTCACCCTTCGCCTTTAAAAGTACAGTTCATCTAATACTTTTCGCAGCCATGTTCCAGCCGCACGCTTCGCGAGTTTCTTTGCCTACTAACTTTTTACCTCCGTGTCGTCCCGAACTGCGCCGCCATAATCCGGCCGCTGACCGACATGCTCACGGGAAACAAAGCAGAAGCATATCCACTCATTTGGTCTTCAGAGGCACTAACAGCTTTCGATAAAGTTCAGACCAAGCGTTCCCTAGAAGCCCTGCTGCTGCATCCGATACCAAAAGTTCGGCTTCGTCTATTGACTGATGCATCTGACACTGCAGTCGGAGCTGCCCTGCTACAGTTTGTGGACAATGCCTGCAGGCTCTTTCTAATTTTCCCGAAAGCTGTCACCAAGTAAATTGCACTAGTATAGCATTTTCGGAAGAGAGCTTCTTGCAATGTAAGTGGCTGTACGTCATTTTAGGCACTTATTTGAGAGTCGAGAGTTCCATATCCAGACGTAACAATAAACATCCGATCTTCACTATCTGGTCAAATTTCACCACATTTTCATTTCGTGAAACCCGCTATTGGTCTTTTGCCACGAAATACGCAACCGACATGCGGCCCGTTTAAGGACAGGACAACGCTGCCGCACGTCCGCTCTCACGCCACGCCGATATAATATCTAGTTTCCACAACTCAGCCGACATCGAGTTCAACGCAATCGCCGCAGCGCAGCACGCTGACGCTGAAATAATAGGGTTTCGCGAAAACGCAGGCGCGGTGCTCCTTTGTGAAGTACCCATTCCATCATGCCCTGTTCCGTTGCTTTGTGATGTTTCCACGCCCACTCGTGCCAGCAAATTTCCAGCGCGTTGACTTCCAGGCATGCCATAGACAATTGCACCCTGGAATGCGAGCCACGGATCACAAGGGGGTGGGGGTGGCCTTCTTTTGCAACATCACCGGAGACGACGAATCACCGTTTAGAGCCACGTGGTGAGCCGTGTGAGGCTCCTAAAAAATCCGCTCGTTTGGCCAGGCATCGGTGCGGCTGCCCTAGCAGCTCCTACAACCTGTGTTAAATATAAGTGTTCTTTGGCTCGGCGTTTTTGTTACCTAGTCCGGCAACAGCTCTCTTACCTGAAGCCACCAAAAAGAAGACCGCCTTCCTCCCAACATTTGCGCCCCTTTTGCCGGCGCGACCCACCGACTCTTCAACTGTTTCCCCCAAGATAAGATAGCAGTGCAAGTTGCCTTCCCCACTACCGACCTTTTTACACGAGCTTCTCCCCTTTTTCCCTCTCGTCTGTAGAAAAAAACAGCTGGAACATGAATATGATAAAAATTTAGGCACTGCCTATTTGGCGAATACACGCTCTTGAATTGTCCTTATGCCCACAGGCTTCATTTTATGCACAGAACCACACTGCAACAGAGGGTGTCAGTGCCTGCGTATTTACTTCGCCCTTCAAATCACTATTTTGCAAGAAGGCAAGCTGTTTACCACTGCTACTTAAAGCCACCTAAAAGACTGATGGCAAGAACCTTTAAAAAGCCCACCCCACACCTGAGTTTGGAGGACAAAGAAGTTGTTTGTGTCCCTATTATTCTTTTTTGTGAACATGTTTATATGTACGAACAACATTTTTGTATATACCTTTCTTCAATAATTTTTTTCAGATGTGCTTGGAGTATTTGTACACGTCAAGGCAATGGACGAAAAGTAAAGTTACCCCTGTCCTGTCTACTTTCTGTCTCGCAATTTTGGTTTTGTTCTCCATCACGACATGGAGGCTTGAACATGGTGACCGTTAGGAGGATCACTAATTGAAACAGGAACACTGCTGCACTTCCTATTTGTTTTAAATTTTGAACTCCCACACTCATCAGACGTATTCAAATATTGCCTCATTGATTACTTTTTACTCTTAGTTTGTTTACAGTTACAACTGCTGAGTTTGCTGTGCACTGCTTCTACGGGTTTATTCGGAAAGCAAGTATGCATAGAGACCTCACCTTCCGTAGTGATTAAATTTGTATTTGCTGAAACAAAAGCAACAAGATTATTCTTTAGGGTATTACCAAGACGTACCAAATAGCCATGTCTACTGGGATTAGGCATTTCTTTTAATTTGATAACACACCCTATTTTAAATTAGGCTCGGAAATCGCAAATATAACCCAAAGATTGTAAAAATGAATGCTTGTCCACGTACCCATATTATTTGTCTAGCATTTATAATTGAAATATGGTTGTTGGGTCCTTTACTATGCTTTCTTTCGCCGAAGCCACATATTCTTTAAAGCTCTTTTGCGGAACAAAATTCTGCCACCAAAAAGAGTTGCTTTATTTTTCAGCCCTAAATAAGTGCAAAAGCTTGAACAGATTCAGAATAAATTTGTCCAACATTTTCAGCAAATACAAACACCTCAGTAGAGTTCAGACTTTCAAAATAACCACAATGGCAGAATTACTTTCCAAAGCTACTCTTATAAAATTACCAGGATCCTGTATAAGCTCGCATGATTGTATTTTGGTTAAAAATTAGTAATTACTCAAAGCCTCTTACTTTAGAGTTGCATAAAAATATTACGTACCATAAAAACCTTGCTTCCTCTTTTATGGCACAGAACATAGCTGATACAATAATGACATCGATTTAATTCAAACGAAAATTCAATCAATGATTATACATCAGGTACAGGAATAATAATGTCAAAACTGACGTGTTTTAGTGCCTTGCTAGAGAAAGGGCTATATCGGAAGAAAGAATCCTCCATTTTCAAAACTCACCGTAAAAAAACCAAAGAAACCCAGGAGGAATACCTTCACCATTATCATAGTGAAAGTGGACTTACAGAACCACACACAAACGGAACTGTCGGTCGGAATATTTATGCCAACCGGATGCACTTTTTTTGCAAACATTCTTTTTGTTCTTTTTTGAGCGTCAGAGAAATAAAGGTGAATTAGACTGCTTGTAAAAAAAGAATTATATAGCTAAACAACTGCACGTTGAAGTCCGTTTTACTTTCTGGACAAAAATAGCCCTTTTTCGCCTTCAGGGCCACTGGCTAGCATATTTTAGGTATCCCTTTATTTTGGGTGTTTAGTACTAAAATATAATATACACCCACGAGAATAACTAGTGTATTATTATCATTCTTTTATTTCCAATAATATTCAACTTACTTTGGTCCGCAGTGTTCCAAATGTATTATAGTTGCGCCTAATTCAAACTACGTTTTGGTAGTTTTAACTCGGTTAGTACTTTTTTCTTGTCTGTTCCCGAAAATATGTGCTTGATTGGTCGCTTCTAGCTGCTCATTAGCGCTTTTATGCCACTAACCATTACAATTAACGCCCATTACATATATACACTGTAAAAGCAAAATCGCTAGTGCCAACAACTTCGTGTGGATTGAGGAAGAAACTCAACTTTGGTTTGTAGAGAGAGAGAGAGAGAGAGAGAGAGAGAAATACTTTATTCAATGCCAGCAGAGGGGAGGTCCGGGCTACACATAGCCGCTACCTCCCCCCGACGCGTTTACGTCGCCCTCGGGACTAGGCCCCGCCGGCGTCGGCGAGAGCGGCGCGCGAAAGGTACTCGGGAACTCGTCCCTTTCACCCCTGTCGGCGCCTCTCTCCGCCTCTGCCTGGCGAGAGCAGCCTCGAGCTGCTGGACGACGAAGGTTTGTGATGTCACGTCCGGTGAGTTCGCGGCACTGACGATGGTGTCCGGCAACCGGCCGTAGAGGTCCGCTGCTTCTACAGGATGTACTGCACAGTCCCACAGGATGTGGGCCAAAGTTGCGCGTTCACGCTCACATACACTGCACACATCACTGACGTAGACGTCCGGGCACACGTGGCGTGCGAGTGCCGGCGTGATTACCGATAGTGTCTGTAACTGGCGTAACAGCACTGCCTGCGTACGCATGAGTCGCGGGTGGGGCGTTGGCGCTGTGCGGCGGCCGAGCCGGTACCGCTCCAACACCTCCCCGTACGTGAGAAGGGGCTCCGGGTCCCACCCGTCGTCGTCGTCGTCTTCTCGGTGGTCTTTCGCCGCGGAGCTCGGAGGAGGAGGGGGGGCCCCGCCGGCAGCTCGGTAGCCGCCGGCCGGACTCGCCGTCGCCGCCGCCGCGCGGTTGGTCAGTCCTCGCGCGGCGGCGTCCGCCGTCTCGTTGCGGTTGGGAAGACCACCGCCCACGTCTCTGATCTCCGTGTGCGCCGGAAACCACCGAAGGTGGGTGGCCGGCACCGCTTCACTGATCACTGCACGACACCTCACAACGCGCACAGCACTTTCACACACGTTGTTCTTGGCGTAGTTCGCGATGGCCGAGCGCGAGTCACTGATCACCGTGGTGCATCGCGGGTCCGTCAGCGCCACTGCGATCGCCGTATCCTCCGCCTGGCGGGCGGACGGGGCGCGGACGCTGCAGGCGCTGTACACTTCACCCGTGGTGGCGCGGACCGCCACCGCGACGTAGGCATCGGGTCTGTCGGGGTACCCGGCGGCGTCCACGTACAGGGCGCCCGTGTCGTTTGCGTGCGTCGCGGCGAGGGCGCGTGCCCTCGCTTCTCGGGGGCCGCGGTTGCGGTCGGGGTGGACGTTGCGGGGTATCGGGAGGATCCGGAGCCGCTGCATCACCTCCGGCTGGAGCTGCGTCGTCTCGTGCCGATGCGAGTCCGTGGTCTTCGGTCCCATCCCGAGGCGCTGCAAGATGCGCCTGCCCGTTCTTGTGGAGGCGAGGCGCTCGAGCTGCGCCGTCGTTTGGGCCTCGCTGATTTCCTCGAGGGTGTTGTGCACCCCCAGCTCGAGTAGCCTGGCCGTGCTGGTGCTGCATATCAAGCCCAGGGCCGTCTTGTAAGCCTTGCGGATGGCTGCGTTGATGCGGTCCCGCTCCTGCCGTAGCCAGTAGTGGAACGCGCCGACGTAGGCGACGTGGCTCATCGCAAAAGATTGGAGCAGTCGGAGGAGGCTGGCCTCCTTCATTCCGCTGTGCCGCGTCGCCACACGTCGGACGAGTCTGGCCGCCGCACCGATCTTGGTGACGAGGCGGTCGACCGTGGTCTTGGCTGCAGAAGTCCGCCCAGTCGGTCGGCGGCGTTTTTCGCCGCTGGCAGTCACGGCAGCCCTCGACGTGGTGGGTCAAATCGGTTGTGGGCCGGGGCCAGTAGCACTTCGCCTTGATTTTTCTAATAGTGCGTGCTGTGCCGAGATGACATGACGACGTGTTGTCGTGGCACGCTTCCAAAATTCGGTTCCGAAGGTATGCAAGGAAATAAAGAAGGTAATTGGTTCTCGTTCTAGGGTTGAAATTTTTCTTCACGAGGACGGAGTTTTTGACGCTGATGGCTGGTAGGTGGCATTTGAAAGCACTAGGCAGGACAACACTGCGTTCTTCCACGTAGTCGATCGTGACGCGTAACCGGGGTTGGAAGTCTGCTGGGCGGCTAGGTAGCTCTCCGGCACGACTCTAACGAACCCACTGTCGGCATCTCGGGTTTTGCGATGCTGAGTCTACGGGGGTGCTTGACAGATAGCCGGCGTCGCAGTGTTTTCTGCCGGATTTATAGAGTATTGTAAAGTCAAATTATTGTACGCGCCAGCTCCTTCGCCAAAGACAGCCAGAGTGGTCCTTCAAATTGGCGACCCAATACAGCGGAAGGTGCTTTGTCACAACGTTGAATGATCTACTATACACGTATGGGCGAAATGTTGAAATGTCTCATTAGATAGCCAGGTGCGCTTTTTCGGAGGCAGCGTAGTTTTTCTCCTCCGAAACACCACGCATGGCATAGGCGATTACCTCTTCGCAACCATTTTGCTATAGGACGAGGACTTTCACCCAAGCCTATACGACTGGCTTCCGCTTGCATTTCTGTTTTCGCGTTTTCGTCGAAATGAGCGATCATTAAAAACTCTTTACGTATTGTTACAGCTCGCACAGTGCTTTCTCTTCGGATCTTCCCCAGCTGAAAGGGGTGCTTTTTTTTGTTACCCACGTGTGTCGCTCTTCAGTGCATGGGAAGTTTGCGATGAAGCGCCGGTACTATTCTGACAGTCCGAGAAATATTTGCACAGCGTGCTTGTCCTTCGGTATTGAGAATTTTGCTATAGCTGAAGATTTCGCAAGGTCAGGCAGAACTCCTGCCACGTTGACGACGCGGCCCAAAAACTTCAGTTCCTCGTACGAGAAGCGGCAATCTTCAGGCTAGAGCGTTAACCCCGGCACACGCATGGCCTCGAGTACCGACTCTAGCCTCGCACGGTGTTTGTATAAAGTCTGGGCAACTAACATAATGTCTTAAAGCTATACGAGGCAGGTGTGCCACTTCAGGCCAGCTATAACTGTTTTTATGACTATTTGGAAAGTTTCTGGTGGCTTGCATAGCCCAAAAGGCATCAGTAGCATGTTTCCGATATAGCCGCCTTTCTACTCCGTGTGTGAATAGATTGAGCAGCCATGGAAATAAAACTACTTTTAGACATACGATTCAGTGGCGGCAGTGAAATCATAACACTACTATAACGCTTGAGGCCCGGGCCTGTCTTTGTGATGTTTATATATATTGTTACAGCTCAGTTTCTACGAAGGATATTGTCTCAGGGGTTTGTAATGGAAAGGGATTGACCAAGCCCACTGTGGTTTGGTAGTAGAGGAGGTTGAGAAGTTGTCGAGGAATGACTCAAACACTACGAACGGGTGGGCAAATACAATCGCTGGGATAGAGCAGCGCAACTAGCCTGTGTAGTGATGTATGTTGTCGGAACAGCTTTGACCTGGTTCGAAAAAAATGAAGCAAAGCTCAGGACATGGGCTATCTTCGTCGAGGAGGTGAAGAAAGCTATTGGAGTCCTCGTTTCCCACCGGAAAAAAGGCAGAGCAGACACTCGCACAGCGAGCACAGGTACCGGGCGAGACTTGTACGGCATGCATACAAGATGTCCTTTAACTCTGCTCTCTTGTAAACCCGACTATAACTGAGGAGGACAAGGTGGACCATTTGCTAAAAGGTATAGAGGAAACGTATAGAACTTCTTAAACGCAAAGGAAAACCTAGCCTCTGCAGCAGACGTGGCCAACCACTGCCGCACATTTGAAGCTCTCAAGCTTCGGCAGATTTAGCCCAAATTTGGCCGTCTTCCAAACGTTCCCACTGTCGCTAGCGTGGATGCTGGTCCATCTGAGGATATCGCATCCTTGGTTCGCCGTATTATACGAGAGGAACTAAGGTATGAAGTTCAAGCGTACACCGCTAATTCGCCTGCCTATTTGCGGCCTCCTGCAAATTGCGTGTACCACCAGTGCGCCATTCATGAGCCTTGTTTTCAAGTACCAGCATCCAGACCACAAGTCCGCTACACAGAGTCCAGTGCTAAGTTTTCAGAATATGGCGTCAATTTCAGAACTTCAGAGCGCGATCCCGGCGACTCGGCTACGAGAAGAGATCCCGTTTGGTTGTCGCTGGATACCCGCGCCAACAAGTGGAACCAGCCGGCTACCGGCAACAAGGCTACCAAGACCGCTATTGGAAACCACCTGTTTGCTATTTCAGTGGCGTCAGTGGGCACATCGCTCGCTTCTGCTGCGCCGTCGCCAGCAGCAAGCTCCGCGGTTTTTTGCTCCTTCTTCGCCCAGGGGACAAGATGGACAAATCCACCAGAATCCCCCTTTCCACCTCCCGGCTCCGCTCACCAACCGCAATGCCTCTCCAGCTGTCTCTGACCGTAGCATCACGCCACCGCTTCGCCAGGTCCGGTCGCCGTCGCCTCGCCGCCGGTCCGGGCCCCCGCCGCTGGGAAACTAGCTGGTGCGGCCGAGAGGGCTGAGGTCACAGAACGGTCGGTTTTACCAAATCCCCTGTCAGTAGTGATGATAGAGAACAAGTTGTGTATTTGTGTCGACGGTGTGAACACAATTGCTTTGGTGCATACTGGTGCAAGTGTGTCAGTGATGAGCTTGTCATTTAAAGATCGCCTTGGACATAAAGGTATGTTTGAGTGGGATGGAACTAAACATTTTCTTGGGGTTCATGGTGACCCTCTGCGGCTAGTTGGAATTATTTCGGCAGACGTTGTGCTTGGCGGAGACACGGTCAGAATTGAGTTTACCATATTAGAGTACGCCACGCACAATGTCATTCTGGGTATCGACTTTTTGAAAGAATGGGAGGGAAAGTTAGATTGCGGTGCTGGAGATATTTTATTGCGAAGTGTATTGCGTGTCTGTATCGAGCAAGTCACCGAAAGTGGCCGAGGAGTGTTCGCTGTTGCCGACGACACGCTATTGCCTCCTATGTCAGCAGCCATTTTCATTCCCGTAAAGTGTAGCCGTATGGGCACGGGTAACTCCTGTGTGGCGTTAGTTGAGACCGAACTGGACACAGCAATGAAGAAAATTGTGTTCATACCTGGGGCTTTGGTTCATCAGGAGGGTGGCTTTATTCACGTGTGGACATGAACGCAAGCTCAGAATCCGTACTTCTTTTTTGTGTCACAATAAATATAGATATACATTTATATATATATATATATATATATATATATATTTCTATATTTATTAATTTATAGATATAGCGAATCAGAATAGAAAATGAGGGGGCTCGTAGAAATAACACAGAAAAATAAGGGTTGGCAGCCAAGAAAACCTAGGAAGGCAAAGGGGAGGTTGTGGCAGGTCATGAAACAGATACAGAATTTGGAAAGGAAGAAAGAAAGCGGAGAAAAAATGCCCGCCATGTGGGATCCGAACCCATGACTCCAGAATACCGGTCTGGTGCGATAACCACTACGCTACTGGCGGGGCAATTTCCCCCCGCTTTCTGGGGTATTTATGTCAATGTAATTTTTTCCTGTGCTTAGATACTTGGCGAGAAACTTCGTAGACAATTCCGGGGTGGTCGAACGAATCCAGAGCCAAGCCAAGTCGGTGCTACAGCTGTGTCGTCATGGCGAGATTTTTTGCCGCCACTGGTCTTCAGCTGTGAAGGTTTTCGTGAGTGGTCGGCAATCTTCCGCGTGTTTGGCGGCTTCTGGTGCTGGGGTGCACTCCAAGACATCCGGGCGATAAGAAAGCACGGTGTCGAGAGTGCATGATCGTTCTCGTCCGTAAAGTAGGTAGAAGGGCGAGAAGCCAGTTGTGGTTGTATGGCCGTATTGTATGCGTACGTCACATAAGGGAGCACAAGGTCCCAGTCATAATGGTCGGACGAAACGTGCTTGGACAGCATGTCTCAAAGAGTTCGGTTAAAACTCTCAGTCAGGTCATTAGTCTGCGGGTGGTACGCAGTTGTTGTGCGGTGATAATACGGCACTCAGTCAGGAGCTTCGCGACAAAATGGGAAAGAAGACGCGCCCTCGGTCACTGAGTAGCTCTCGAGGCGCTCCGCGGCGCAGTATGAAGCGACCTAATAGAAAGGAGGCGACGTCTCGTGCTGTGGCAGTAGGCAGTGCAGCGGATTCAGCGTAGCGCGTGAGATGGTCGACCGCAGCAATGACCCATCGATTCCCGACGGCTGT
>CM023455.1:42742030-42794465 GCA_013339765.2 Haemaphysalis longicornis
AATACTGTCCTAATGTCACGCATAGAAAGACAGATATGCTCCGATGCAGGTCCGCACGGTGAATCAGTGGTTACATTTCCGCAACTAGCGCACATTCAGTGGAGAGTGACTCACAAGATTTACTGTGTTTCAGTCCGATATTGCCTGCGTCACCTGCGTCATTCAGTGTGTGCTTAGGCATGTTGGTTGCAAGAGCTTCCGCTTGCTGAGTGATCCTCGCTCAGTAGGCATGGCGGAATTTTTGTACAAATATTCCGCGTGTCACTCTTGCAGAAAATAGTGGGATGACTCAATTTAAAGAAGATACATTTCTGAAGATGTCTTGAGAGCATTCCACAATGCAGGATACAGTGTAGATAGCGAGGCGAGTCAAGGCTTGCATAAGCAAAAAATGTAACGCAAAAAACACGTTGCACTCCAGGTAATGAACTCCCAGCAAGCGTAAAGGGAAGGCAAGCGCGAACCCCCCGACGAAGTCATACCGACCCGCATAAGCGCGCATTACCAGTAGTTGCGTGAAAACACCTTCGAAAGCAAGAAATTGAGCAAAAATACCACGCACAATTACGCGTCTACAACGCCCGCTGCCTAAACAGGGAAAAGAAAACATTCTGGAAAAATAAGCACTTCTAGTCAAACACGTCACGGAATTTGGCTGTCAATTCGCTATGGGGTCTGTGTGACTAGGGCTTACGTCGGGTGAAAAGCGTGTACCATGCACGCTGGCTGCTGTTCGCTGTACGGGTGTCGTTGGTCGGGCTCGCCGACCCCGAACGCTCCCCTCCACAGCCCTCCGCCACAGCCGCCATCACCTGTTCCTTGTATGTGCTCCTATCGTCCCCTTTAATAAGAGCCACTTATCCTCGCCACCGGTCCACGCCCACCTCCCCAGTGTTCGTAGCAAGGTCACTATAAGCAGTCTCTTGCAGGTGCGGGACAGAGGGTATGTAGGTGCTCGAGTGCCTTCATATCATCAAAGAATAGCAATGCTTTATTTTTTTACTCTACCTTGTACATATATTATTTGGATGACAAAAAAAATTACACCATCTCCCCGAAGGTAACTATGTCGTGATGCAAAGCATGGGGTTTCCGTGTAGATTCCACACCGGAGCAGAACCGGCGCAGGCGGTGTCTCGGCGCTGACTGTACGCCGCTGTTGAACGCCGCTGTTGAAGCGCAGACTGAACGCCGCTGTTTAACGCCGTTGTTGAAGGTTTTCCTCAAACAGGCACCTTTAGTTTGCAATAGAGCAATATTTGGACGTGTCTCCCCACCCCGCTTTTCTGTGATTTCCCAGAATCAAGCGCCCGCTACGGGCACTCTAAAAAGTCCTTATCGCGACGTCAACTTCAGCGTGGAGATCGGTTTTAAGAAGTAGGTTGCAGCGCCTGCGCTTCATTCCAGTGCATTTGGGTTGTATTAGCTCACGGAATGTTACTTAGCAATGGCGCCGATCTGCTGCGCCGCAAATAAGCTCAACGAGTCAAAACGGCGGTTACAACGGAAACCTTCGCTATCAGTTAATTCGAGCGCAATCATGGCGCTCAAATAGAGAAATATGACACTGGAACACCCTGACGTTCTCGATAGTGTGTTTGGAATGACAGCCTCGCAGTAGAGTTAATACCACGTGGTAAATATTCCCTTGAGATGGGATTTTCTCTGTGAAGCTACAAACACTGATGGATCAAATGTTAAGAAAATGTGTGCAACTTAAGTTTGAGCAAACATTTGCCCCCAAGACCATAGAGAATACATTTTTAGGAATGGGCTGAAGGGCTCATGGAGTCGTGTATGTTTATTTCGGGAGAAATACTTGCATAGGGTAGTGGAGAAAAAAGGAATATTGTCACCTTCGCCATTGTGCACATCATTACACAATAACGGATTTTGAAGTTTGGTGTTGTCATTGAATGAGAAATTGCTACGGTGGCCTGCCTAAATCAAAGACTATCTACCCCATTATTTGTTTATTTTGTTTGAATAAGAAAAACTTCTCATCACATGCAAAAGTTAGGAACTGTCCATGTGTGGCAGGAGCCTTCTACGGCCTACATGAGAATAAAGAAAGAGTACAGTTATCTTGGCAAGTCGGTAAATGTTCGTTGTTTCGGGTAACCGCTCAGAAAACACGAAACACACGAACAAGAAACAAATAAGATAGCAAACACAACTGCTGGTACGTATTGGCAACCGTAAGTGACTTCTCATCTTGGTTACATGAGGGTGGTTTTAAGATACGTGGATTCTACGGAGGGCATACTAATACAGCTCTGTTGAGATTGTCTGATTTTGCAAGCCTTTATTATCTGCCTAGTTCTTTATGTGTGTGTTTTTACACACCATTGTATCTTTAAAAACCAGGATATCGCAGTTTATGCTACAGTGATTTCCCAAATGATCACGCCGATTCTCACTCCGTCAGCATTAATGCACGGACAACTTTGTGTTGTTCACCTTAAGTAAGACCAACGTACACGTGACGACGCCGAAGGGGCAACACATGCAAAACATTGTTTGTACATTTTACATTTGACAACTACTTCGCAAATGTCTAACGAGGACAGGTATCTTGATGTGCTGACCAAGGAAGCTAATTTTCGGTTGGACCTATTCCACTATTTCCTTATTTTTTGAATCTCAGAATAAACCATTGAAAAAGTACATTTCGCCAGGAATTTTTTGTTAAAGCCTCTGGTGCACAGAATGTATGACAGCACGGTATGTGGGAAAACCCCGGGTAAGCTTTTACGGGCACCGAAGAAAAGACACGCAAAACCCTGCACTCTGCTTAGCAAGCCTCCTGTTCTTTTTCGAAATACAAACACAAATGCACTGCACGCACTGCGTGCTGCCTGTACATATCTTCTTCCTCGCCCTCTTCCTTGCAAGGCATATTTCAACCGCGTGACAGTTCAACGCGAGGTTCAAATACAATATATAATATCCTCCACGCCCGACACAGTTCACTCGCACAACTCCAATGGGCACAATATCTGTACTGGCCTCCTAACTTCTCTACCTTATCGAAGGCGACCTTAGATGCCCTTTCATGATTGTGCCTCGATAAATACACCGTGGTTGTGCGACCGAGTTCCCAATGAGTTATGGGCACCTTATCTTCGTTGATGATAACTACCACGCCAACCTGAAACTGGGTGTGAGACTGTACTCCTCTGATTTGCGGGCTTCTAACGCACAATATGTATTCTTTATACCCGTGCTTCAAAAAATTGTTAACTTCTTGCTGCCTTCTACAGCTTCAGGGTGTCAGCGCGAATAAAGCATGGTTCGGCAGTATTAGAGGTAGGCAATGCCGTCGACCTCGTACCAGTTAGGAAATGCGAATGCGTAAGTACACTGCCTCAGTAGTGTCAGGGAAGATGTACGTCAGTGTCCTAGACTTTATACCATTGTCAACTTCTGAAAGTAAGGTAGCGAGCTGGTCAAATTTGAAGCAACCATTCTCGAACGTTTTCATGAGGCAGCCTTTAACTTTTCAAATCATCTTTTCCCAAAACCCTCCAGGTAATGTGATTAGAAGAGCAGTATCGCTGCTTCGGGAAATGACCCAAAATTGGTACGCCGCTTTGAACTGACGACTGGCTGCCTGAAATGCTGGGGCATGGTCGGAGTAAACCACACTGGGCAAACAGCGTCACGAAAACAAACTGACGAAAAGCCATTAAAATTATCCTGCAGTCACATCTGAGCACAACTATAAGTGGTTAACCCTAACAACGACACATGAAAACATCACAATGTATGCCTTAGCAATACTGCTTCCGTTTGTCTTCTGCTTCGCTTTAATCTTTCGGCTCTCTTGTGCTGTGCGAGACTCGATATATCTTTTATATCTTGACCAACCGCATTCATTGGTGCAGCTTGCATCTAAATGTGTGGGGTTTTAAAAACACTGGTCCTAAAATTCCTCTTTTTCTGCGTGGTTGTTTCTTCTTTTTCTGGTGATATCTCGGAGGGGGGTTGACTTCCTCTCCCGCGCAAAGATGGCTTCAAATTTTTACAGCATGCTAGCACCCGTGACCGTAAAGCAGTCCAGCTAGCCGGCATCAAGAATTCAGGTCCGTTGAAGCAAAAAGATTCGGGTTCATCGCTGCTTCCACTTCCATCAATAAATACGATGGTTGTGGGCCGAAGTGTAGACCTTCTGATTGTTTGATTCAACATTGAACTGTGAAAAGGTGTCTGCGAACAGACGTTTTCATTGCTTCTCTCCGGTTGAGAATTCATTCGCCAGGCGGCAGTCATTTTGCTATCACAGAAGTTATCTTTTTTCGTGTCTTGATGCGTATCGTAGACATCTTTTTACACAGACTACTTTTCTTTGCCTTTTCTTTCGCGTAAGCATAACCTGAGCATTTAGGCTGTATTTCACTTTGTGTTTCCTTTTTACTTGACATTCCGTATTCTCTGGGGCCACTTGCTTCTTCATTAGATCATGGTGTGAGGAAAATTGGTCCTAAACGTATTTTCCCCGGCGTAGGTGTTCTTTTTCTCTTTATGGCAACATTGCAGGAATTTCGCGCGGTCAGAAAAATCTGGCAACCCAAAAGTGGTCCTACTATGCAGAAGCCGATTGCCTGTTCGCGCTTTCTCTTGCGATGACTTATTCATTCCTTCAAGCCGGTTCTTGTTGTCGAGTACGTAAAGCTTCATTTCAATCGGACAAGAGGATGAAGCGTATGTTGGCTCAGATGTAGGATAACCAACGTGTAACTCGTCTACAGAAATTCCTGCTTGTGCTTCTCTCGCTGCACTCAAGACAACCGCTGTTTCCTCTGAGTGCTCATTGACCTTCGGGTGGCAGATGATCTTCGACAAACAAAACAAGGAAGCTTTTCTTTATTTGTGGTAAGTCTCAGTGATTTATTTCTGGTGTATACAGCATTCATGTTCTCCGATTACCACATTATTATTGATGCCAATTTTCATTTGCTCAGAATTTATCTCTCTATCTGTCTGGCGCTGCAAGCTTGTCGATTTGTTCTGGACTAAGTTACTTTAATTTTCAATTGCAATTTCGTAGATGTTACTGTGGCCTCAAAATAAAATGGTTCTAACATCTCTGCTCAAGTATGTCAATGTCAACAGTGTTTTCAACTTGTCGGTTTATCTGCGCCAAGTCCCTCATAGTCTTTGAAAGTTTGGTCAACTCACGTAGTGATGGTATATTGTAGCGGAGTGAGTTGTGAAACTTAAGAATCACATCTGTAAGTCGCTCCAGGACGATCCGCCGTCTTTCGATGAGGGCCTCCATTGTCGAGTTAAGCGTCACGCACTTCGATACTGCTGGCAACAGACTCAAGGGGCACAAGTCGATGTCATCGTAGCGGGAGTTACAGTGATGCTAAGGCCCATTTCATGAGTCACCGAAGGTGTAGCACGAATGTGTCCTGCTCATTTCGACTTCTTAAGCTTGCCCAACTTTTCTCAACATGTTCGCTGAAACTGCGGCTTCATTCCGGTTCTGCAGAGGTGAGAAGGCGGTCGAAGCTAAGACAAAGTTTGCTCGGTGTGTCACCTTTGGAGATCGCTTTGTCCATGGTTCCGGAAAGCACAAATGTGGAAAAAGGGAAGACCTCTTCTGAAGAATGCTTTACGAAACATCTTGGTGATAATGATGGGCGTAAGGTATGCGAGGCGTCATCTTTTTCAACAGGGTATATTTTTGGTGCATCACAGAATCCACGAATCTTTGCTTTCAGCCACCTTGAGAACTTGTGCACAACCAATCCGGCAATGCTGATGCGTAGCAGAGAAAACGTCTATTCACAAGTATTAACCAGATCATGCTCTATTTCAAGGTAATCAGCAAGAAAAATTCAGCCAGGCAGGCAGGTCGTTCCGCTGGTGTACACGCTAGTCGACGAGAGCGCCTTCTTCCTCTACGGGTAGATAGGTTGCCGCACAACCGTTGAACCAAACCACTTAGAGGGGATTGTTCCCTTTGCCAGTCAAGTCTGTGGATAGCAAACAGTTAGCTCATTTTACTAATTAGGCGCCATGTGGCATAGCTCCCCCTCAGAATAAGCGCCGACTCGGTTATGTGTAGCTACGATGTGGAAGGTGAGTCCGGGGAGACGTACCGTTTGAGGCGTGCGGCGTGGACGATATCACTCCGAGGTTGAGAGCGGAGAGAGACGGCGGGGACGATTTATACGTAACGTCCGTAACTTGACAGACAACTGTTTAAGGGCCAGCCTAGCTGGAAAGCAGCATCTCATAAAGTCCCCCGCAAAGAGTCGGACATCACAGTAAGACGAGGGACCCTGGTGAAAATTGGACAACGTGGTGATGCTCATGATAGCGGTTCTTCTGGCTGACTTGCGATTTGACGAGGTTGGCACGGGCTAGCTGACGTGCTTCGTCGGCCCGAGCGATGCTTTCGTTGGCATATCCGGTGCACAGGCGTGTGGCGGAAAGTAAAAGGGTAAGGAGCGGCATTGCCGGTTCCCTCCCGTAGAGAAGGTATAAGGGTGGGAAGCCCGCAGAGTCGTGACGCGAGGAATTATACGCAAAAGTGACGAAAGGCAGTGCATTGTCCCAGTCACCGTGGTCACTAGACACGTACATGGCGCGCATGTCCTAAACAGTTCAGTAAGGCCATGTGTTTGTGTGTGATCAGCTTTTGTCACCTTCTGGAGAATCAAACATGAGTGAAGTATGTTTGCAACGACTTGGCATAGTAAATTTTGGCCGAAATCTGTGACAAGCTGCCGAGGAGCGCCGTGGTGCAGTATGGCATAATAAAGGAGAAAATGGCCACGTCATTTGCACAGCTGGTGGGTAGAGCACGAGTGATGCACACCGGGTAGCGTACTCGGTAGCCACAGCAATACATGTGTGTCCGGATGCAGACAAGGTGAACGACCCGAGTAAATCCATTCCTATCCGAAAAAAAGTTCAGAGGGAATTTGAAGTGGTTGTAACTGGCCTGCTGGTAGCTTGCCGGGTTTCTTACGGCGTTGGCACAGGTCACATTCACGCGCATAACCCTGCACTGAGTGGCAGAGTCCTGGCCCGAAAAAAACGAGGTCGCATGCGGTCGTAGGCGCGGGTCACTCCGGGATGGCCTGGTATGTGTGCGTCATGAAGCTGGTGCAGCATAGTCGTACGTAGGTGTTCCGGAGCGATAAGCAGGCTATCAGGACCATCCGAGTGGATGTTGTGTCGATATAGGACTCCATCATGTAACACGAAGGAGCGAAGGGGCAGGCTCGGCAGAACCAAGCTTAACGCAGTCAATGATGGCGCGCCGAGAAGGGTCCCCCCGCTGTTCTTAGCCAGTGTTCAAGAAGTCGGATACCACTATAACAAAAGCGTTAATGTCGTCCGCTAAGTGTTCCGATGGGCTGACCGGGTTTCGAACCAAACAGTCGGCGTCCGTATGTAGGCATCCGGATGTAGGCAGATGTAGGCATCACCCAAAAGGGGTATTCCTTAAGGCGCAACGCTCAGCGGACAAGCGAGCCGGTGGGGCCCTCCAAGGAGGACAGCCAGCACTGCGCGTGATGGTGCTTCGTGACTGCGAAGTGCCGACACTATACGTAGCGGTGAAATTTGCCGACGGCGCACACTGGAGCAAGGCATTCGCGCTCAGTTATAGAGTAATTGCGCTCCGAGGTCGAAAGGACGCGGCTGGCGTGCGCGACCACTCCATCAGCACCTGTTTCGCGTTTTGCCAGTACAGCTCCAATGCCGCAGCAACTAGCATCGGTGCGATTGTAACCAGGAGCAGAGGCGTCGAACTCAGCCAAAATAGGCGTTGATGTTAAGAGCCCAATCAGTGTGCAGAATGCTTGCTTTCGGTATGGCCACAAGATAAACGTTGTACTCTTCTGAAGGAGAACGGTAATAGGGCGGGCGAGGGTAGTAGAATTTTTGATGTAGCGTAGGAATTATGAGCATTAACCAATAAAGCTACGGGCGTGTTTATGCGAGTGGGGCTCATGGAAATTGCGGACAACTCAAGGTTCCTCAACTTGGATTTCGGCCGCAGCAGTGGCTCGACGGGTATGGCGTTAATCTGCTGAGCCCCCGGGGTGCGGTTCAATCTCGGAAGCTGTAAAGCTTTTGAAATTGGGGGAAAAAGCGAAGACGCCCATGTGAGTGAGATATCTTCAGACGAAAAGAATTTCCGAATGATAAAAATACTCCTTTGCGATCCACACATAGAGGCCTGATATTTCACGTGTAACTGTGCCGCGCTAAACCACAAAACTAATAACCAAATTTTGGTACGTCGCTTTCAGACAATTTTGTTGTTTGCTAGCTTATGCATGTTATATTTTACTCTATTTCTATTTCACTTAACTGCAATGATTGTGAGAACGCAAGGATGCGGAGTTTCATACAATGCCCGAACTCAAAGTTATGTCGATGGCGTTGTCTGCACATATAGAGAGATTGAATGTACATACGTTTTTCGATGTTGTTGAATTAAAACATTATGAAAATCTAAAGTTATCGCGCCGAAGATACGTAAAGCCAGCAAGACACGCCGAAATGGAGGGTTGTGCACAGGGTTGGACTAAGAGGATCTTTGTCGCGTTGCAATCTGAACACAATAGCACTTTCGCTTCTCGCCTCCCTTAAAAAGTGGGGTTTGCCATCCCGAATGCACAAGAAACAAAAGTTTTAAATCCTAAGGCCAAATTGATAAGAATTGTGAAATTACCAATCCACAAAAGGAAACTCAAGCGGTGAGCTGTAGTAATATATCGGTAATTCGAATACTGCAAAATAGGTTCCGTGTGCACCTTTCGGGGCCAGGTAAGTGAAGCTCTTGTGGTCGCGTTGATGGAAGCACTTGTGTCCTGCCTGTTCACTTTGCTTGCAACAAAGAGGTCACAGTGGGCCGCATAAAGGGAATTTTGGCGGCATTCTCGCACGACCGACACGGTGGACGCAACAATGTTATTGTGAATTTGTGAGACTGGTGCGGCGTGCAGTACCGCATTTGCCCAATTTTACCGGTCATGTTTTGCTTAGAGTAGGCTTTAAATTTTTGGGCACGTTTTAATACGGGTGAAACTTGAGAGGCTAAGTCAGGTAACGTGCACACCCAGCTTCGTCATCGTCGCAGATGCTTGTGGGTGGCGTTACACGCCGCTGTCGTATTCGTCGTCTTTGATAATGTAACATAACCCCCTAGTATTCGGCGACTATCCCGGCCGATAGCTTGATGAGTTTGGTGAAGATGAACGATGTGATGAGAATTTAGAGTGAAGAATCTCTTGAAACCACTGATGTAAGGGATAGGTTTGGTGAATACTGTGTCCTCCAGCAATGTTCGCACAGCAACAACGAATCAGTAAGAGGTAGTAACCACGTCGGACCACCGGGCTGGGGGCTCAGCGCCATCGGCGTGTTACATGTCGTCGGTCCTCACCCCTATTGATCGGCTCGTCCCGGGCGGACGAGAGACTGCGTGAAGTGGTGGTAACGGTAGGGCTGGGGCCACCGCACACAGGTTATGCTTCCTGGACTATTGCTCCGATGCCGATAAGGGGCGAAGAGGGACAAGACCGGGCATGGGCCCGCACACTGTCCTATACGTTACGTGGAGGCAGAAGTGATGGGGTGAGCCATGAAGATGAATGATGAACAATCCATTACCACATTATCTATGTACAAGGCGGGCATGGCTAAGACAAAGTCAAGCAACGTCTCCACTTTTGTGCCAGAGCGCCGGGCCCAAATTCGCTGCACGGGGTGACACGCCTACATCGGGGATGATTCACGCCTTGAGAAAAGCAGGCCAAGCCGCCTACGGCCGACAGTCCAAACTTCGCCTCTCGTTTTCGCGTTGCCTCTCGTTTTCGCGTTGTGGCGGCTTCGTGGATTCTTGCATCGGGCGATCGACCGGCAACCGACAGGCCGCCACATACTTGGAGACAGCATCGCTGAGACAGCGACGGTGTCGCCTTCCCTTTCCCGTTTGGGGCAGCAATGCTCACGCAGCCACTTTGCCTACATTCGTGAGATATGAAACCTTCACCAGCGAGGGTCTTTATTGGAGCGATTCAATCTTCGGGGTGCTAAAACGGACTCCCGGTGGTATTCCTTTCTCTTTGTGTTGTTTTCTTTCGCGCTGACCACCATAAATGCTATCCAACTCACCCAATTTTCTACCACCCGGAGACACACCGAGCGCGGCACTTATCGGCGGTGCTTTTCTGAGGCACCGAGTGGACAAGTACTGTCGCTGTGCGTGAGCCATGTAACGCCCTTGTTACCCTTCAACATACTGTATATAAATTTCCCTTCATCTTTGCATCAGCTCGAGAACTTCATCGCTCTGCACTGTGCGGCGTCGATAGTGGACGGAGCACGGCAACCAGATTGCGCAGTGTAGCCCAGTCGCAACACTGGTTGCTGCTCTGAGAAGGCCCAGTCCCAGCACTGGGGAAAGCGTCGTGATGGTTGATTCACAATATCGGTGGCAGAGATGGGATGTTATTCACAATGTGCGATGCAAGCTGCGGGATCAACCGGCAACGGCCACTACCTAGTGTAGTACGTCCTCAACGTTCACTCATTTCACCCGTCTTCTCTGGGACAGGTTATCGTAGTTTCTAGACAGGCTATGAGAAGCACTGTGGAAAGCTTTCATTGTTTTAAGCCGCGACAAAGTGCGTTAAAACCAGAGCTAGTGCCGGCACCGTAAACACAGCGCTTTAGGGAATCACGTGCGCGTAGATGACTGGTAGCTAGATAGTATAGGAACGCAAGGGAATTCTAACGTGGCCAAGCAACAACGGCCGGGAGCAAACAATGAATGACCTTAAAGTGAATGAACTCATCGATATTTGCGAGGAGCTAGGCCTTGACTTAGCCCGTGCGAAATGGAAGCATCCGATCCTTGAGATCATGAGGAAGGACGTAATGGTTGAGGAAGTCAATGAGGCCAGGGATGATATCAGAGAGCGGCGTGAACGCAGGGAGACTAAAGATCACCGTGGGTGCGCCGAGGAGTGCGAAGAGAACAAACAACAGAAGGGGGTGCAGGAAACCGAAGCCGAAAGGCAGAAACGGACAGAGGAAGCCGAAAGGCAAGGATGGCTCGAGTTTATGAGGCTAGAATTGAAACGCCGACATTGCTCACGGGTGTCGCGCGTGACTTGTCAAACGATCCAGGCGAGCGGTCGGAGAATCTCAGACCAACTACAGCCGCTCGTTGTTGAGAAGTCTCGGCTGAAACGCGGACAAACGCGAATCAAAATTCGCAGTTTTCGACACAGAAACGAGTCAGAAAAACGACAATGGCACTGAGGCAGAGGAACCACCCCGAAAGAAAGATTTCTAAATGCTCAAACAGCCCGCGTGTAGTGGTCAGTGCATTACACTCGCGATTTCCCAAGCGGGGAAGCTCTCGCAAAAACTGACTCTACCCCAACGAGCGAGACACGAAAGGAACGCCGAGCAGCGTAGGGTAATGTACTAGATGACGCCAATAAGCTAGCGAATTGGACGAGTTTGAGTGTGTTCATATTGTTGAGGGCATACGAAAACCAGAAAAAAAGAGTAAGGACAACACAAGCGCTGTGTCGTCATTACTCTTTTCCGGTTTTCATATCCGCTGACCCTTATGTACGATATGTCGGAGGACTCGTGGTATCTTAGTCGCGCCGCCAGCGTGTGAAGCGGGTTGCGTCAAAACCTTCGGTTAAACACGCAGCCGACATAGCCATGCCAGAGGAACAGTACTTTGTCACCAGTCTCCGGTCAGCTGTTGCGGGAAAACGAGTTCAATGTCGAAGCACTGCCAAGAAATAAATCCTGTGAGCTCGTAGAGGACGATACTGACAGTGGAAGTACTGCCATCTCGGAGATAAGGGGGGTGCTTAAACGAGAAACATACAATCTGAGACTTCCGACAGAGAGCCGTACGAGTCCACTGGTCGCGTTCATTTGCCGGCCTCGGGTTCAGCGATCTCGGTGTAATGCTCTGGGAAAGAAAGACTTGAAGTCGGCTTCCAACGAGACCGCGCACAGTGCAGGAGATAACCACGTTTCGCGAAAGAGTGTGAACTGTGGGGCTAGCCAGACGAAGCCGCTCGAGCCCGAGGAAACAGTTGTTCATTCGTGGGCGAGCTCTAAGTCGGGCGA
Organism: Haemaphysalis longicornis; assembly: GCA_013339765.2. Classification (NCBI taxonomy): domain Eukaryota; kingdom Metazoa; phylum Arthropoda; class Arachnida; order Ixodida; family Ixodidae; genus Haemaphysalis; species Haemaphysalis longicornis. The sequence goes on from CM023455.1 coordinate 42,754,166, forward strand.
TGTTGTGGCGAAGCCTGTGAGCGGGACACGAAAGTCGCGCAAGCAACGACGCCTTTGTGGCGAGTGGACCAATACTCTGGCGGTAGCTTAGAGGAGCCGCCAACGGCTCAAGCGGGTTACGTCCTCCGCTTTGGCGGGGAAACCGAGCTGGCTGCGTCGTGCGAGGCGAACTAGACATTGGCCCCAGTCCTGCGTAGCTGGCATGCAATCAAAGTAGTGCTCAGTTCTAACCGTCGCCCGCATTCTAACTATGTGAAGCGAAGACATTCAGCGCAAAAGCGAAAGTTGGTAGCTCTCTGCTTTGAGGGAAAATGCCATTGGGAGCCATGCGTTCCTGCCACTAAGTTGCCTTGAAGTAAGCCACGCACAGGATTACGGGCCTAAGCCCAGTGAAGCTTGAATATGACCGGGCTAAGAGCACGCGTTTCAAATGACGAGACAAGCCATTGGCGAAGAGCTAGTCCCAACGCTGCGTTTGTTTTCCCGCTCGGAACAGTACGCTCTGTCATGCTCAGCTTCGGTCTCAGAAACCCGCAGTTTTGCCTCTCGAAACTAATGGATCGTGTATTTTATGGCCTGTCCATGTACGCGCTCCCTTACTTTCATGATGTCTACATATTTTCTAACACAATGGAGGAGCATGCAGACCAATCACCAGTCGTGCTGAGCAGGCCCAAGGAAGCCAGCCGAACAGTCAAACCGTCGAGGTGTCACCTAGGTTGTCCCGAAGTGCTGTATCTGGGGGATGTAGTAGGTCGGAGCCGAAGCAGACCACGGGATATCAAAAGACCCGTGGTCTTTTGACCGTGAACTATCGCCGACCAACCAAAAAGTCAAAGGCAAAGGCTTTTTCGGTTTGACAGGATATTTCCTCCATAATGTAAGACATTGGCTAGTCTTTTAACTGACGCTCTCAAAAAGACGAAGCCAGTAAAGGTAAAGTGGGACACAAAGAAGGATGAAGGAGGACGCGTTTACAACACTGAAACGAGCCCTGAGCGAAGAGCCAGTTCTTATGCCCCGAAATTTTCGACGGCTTTTGTGATTTATTGGGATTCGAGCGATCGTGGCATGGGAGCTGTACTATGCCAAGAGGATGCAAACGGCCGGGAACGACCAGTTTTGTAGTCAAGCCTCAAATTAGCATGCAGGGAATAGGCATAAAGTAGATCCGAAAATGAATGTGGCTGCGTCTTTTGGGCTGTGCAGACGCTGGGGGCTATGTTGCCGTTTTCCAGTTGGTTGCAGAAACTGTTCATTGACCGCTTAACTGGCTAAATAACATGTGAAATAAAAGCGGTCGTTTGCTAAGGTGGAGCCCAATCTTGTCATTCGCTACAAGAAAGGAAATCTGAACGCTAATCCTGACGCACTAAGCCGCGTGTTCTTGATAATCCTGCCATTCTTCTCCCCGTGGCTTCTGTTTCGTCTCTTCATCAACAGCTTTTAGCTTATCAGGTATATGGGAGCAAATTATATCCCTGATTTCCTTCCTCAGTTATTTCCACACAGCGTGATTTCAGGTAATCAACCTTAGTTATGATCATTTCATGCGTAGGAAGGTCGAAAACGTTCGGAACAATGGGGATGCGCGGTCGTCCTGTCCTCATCGTTGTACTTGTCTGTGACGTTGTCTTCCTTAGTTAAACAATATCTAGCAAGTCATGGTTCCACGAGTATTTTATCTTTTTCCAAACCACTGAAACAAAGTCTCCAGACTCTTGGTCTATGTTATCCTTGACACATAGATTGACTGGTCATAAAGAGTGTTGCGTCCCGCATGGGCCTGTTGGTGTAGACGGTCTAAAATGGGGAGACGCTAACCTCGAAAAGTTGATCACGTTTTTTGGAGGCTGGTATTCTTACGGAGGACAGAGAGTGCTTGCTTGGGCTGGGTGAGACCAGTTGTAGGTAGGTTCTTTGCAAGCTGCCGAACAATGAGGGACCGCTGCTTCGTGACGAGGCCGGAAGTGCCGGGCGAAGCTGGCCAAGACACCTGGGCCGTACGACGATGTACCTGTAATCGGGACCTGGCAGGTGTGCCTGCTCGTGGAAATGAGCGTGGAACCCCCTTTTAAAGCAAAGCTTTCTACCTCTACCCCCCGAGTGTTCTTTCGCGACCGTCGGTGTCACCAGAAAACTCCCGCGAACAAATAAAAGAATTCACTGGCACTGCCAGGAATCGAGCCTCGAACGACTGGTATAACAAAGTGGGAGCTTGTTGTCTTACCGATTTAGCTACGAGCCCACGCAGAAACTGGCAAGAAAGGAGCCGCACTCACCAAGAACACCAACGTATTCACCCTCTGCATTCTCGGTGAATGCAACGTGATAGCTTCACGCGACATCTCGCGCTGCTGTGCGCTCCACCCACGGCACGTCTAGTGGCCCTGTACGCGGATTGCGCATGTGCTAGGAGTTACAAAAATAATGGAAGCTCACGCCAACGAATGGAATCTCTCGTCTAGTACGCCAATGTCCTGAAGCCTGTGGCCTCCACTGTTCACGTAAAAAATCACAGCTCCTTGTCGTGTGCCCTCACGCCAAATGACACACCAAGGAGCACATTAGAATACCCTTTGATGGCCATGCCATCATTCCAAGCCCCAGCATCAAGATCCTGGGCCTACATCTCCAGGCCAACACCAAGCGCGGCGTATCCTTGCAGCGCCTCAAACACAGCATCAATCAAATCATGCACATGATCAAGCGAGTTGCCACCAAGAAGCGAGGCCTCAAGGAATCCGAAACTTGTCGATTAAATTCAACCATTTGTCCTCTCGAGAATTACTTTCGTCAACCCTTGACTTATTCTCGCCGAGGAGGACATAAAGATGCTTTATATAATGATTAGAAAGGCGGTTGCACTTCATCTTCCCATGAGTGCGTACACAGAGAGGCTGCTTAGAACGGGGCTCCACAATACAGTGGAAGAGCTGGTAGAGGGCCATCTTTCTAACCAGAAGTTACGACAGAGCATAACTGGTCGCCGCATCGTTCACTAGATTGGCCGGGCAGCCCAGATTGTGACTCCGCTTGATGTACTCCTGAAAGTTTGGCGACGAGAGCTATGGATGCTTAGAAATACGAACCCCTCACACGACGAGGGTCACCGACAAACACGGGCTCAAGTGCTCAACACCACCCTCGGTGGGGATCATGCAACTATCTACACAGACGCCTCAAAACATCGAGGGCAGCGGTACGGCATCATCGTGGCGAACTCCGGAACTAACCTCCTTCACATTACCCTGACCTTTGCAGAGAACAACAAACTACCCTACGGCTCATACAATCCAGTTCCTTCCCACACCCGACGCGACTTCACCAATGCATCCGAATCACTACAACGCTGAATGTAAATTTTGCTCTGAAGTATAAACACTCCGCTACATAATCGGGGTGTGCCACTTTACCCTCTCAGAACCCTCCTCTCTTTCCGTAAACTTCCTAACAACAGCAATGGCAGATGCTCCTGTCCAACCCCTCTCTGCCTACCCAACATCAGCTCGTGAACAGAGCACAGGCGGTGCGAACTGCATAAGGGCTCCAGTAAAAAAGGCACCACTCCCTTGGGCAGCGCTCTAGGCCATACAGAAATCCGAATAGGAGTATTTTTTCCTTCTTCTCTTCCTCCTCCACCTCCTTCGTATCTGCAGCCGATCTCGTCGCCTCCGTCCCCGGCGGCAGCGACGGGGAAGGCAGATCTTCTAACACCTGGTTTTAGCTTCCTTTTATTTCATAAAAATTCACCCGCATTTCCCCGAAGGGGAGCATGGGGAAGTGCGAATGCACAAGTGATGCGATGGAACTCTTCTTGGCCAATCGCCCTAAGTGGGTATGTGGTGGTGTCGCTTTCGCACTTAAAAACTCTTCTTGGCCAATCGCCCTAAGTGGGTATGTGGTGCGGACGGACGGACGGCGGTGGACGCGTGATTCAGGGTCGCTTAAGATAATACTGATTGTGGAATTAAAAGCTATTTAATTCCACACTAGCCTGGTCAAAGTTTCAATGACTTTTGGGCTTGGCGCTTCGTGATCCCCATGTATGCTATAGGATTCAACCAGGGCTTCAATCCCATCTCGGTGAGGTATATTTGTGTACAGAGAAGTTACATCTATAGTTACAAGGAAGGCGCCATCAGGGATTTTTATGTTTTGTAATTTCCCGTAGGAAGTGGTTAGTATCACAAAGATATGCCGAATGAGTAGCGAAGGAACTCTTCTTGGCCAATCGCCCTAAGTGGGTATGTGGTGGGGTCGCTTTCGCACTTAAAAACTCTTCTTGGCCAATCGCCCTAAGTGGGTATGTGGTGCGGATGGACGGACGGCAGTGGACGCGTGATCCAGGGTCGCTTAAGAAGTGCATTCACACTTAAAAACATTTCCACTCATGCCCTTCACCAATACAACTGAACAAACCACCGTTCATGCATCATGCATTGATTTAACATTACCAAGAATATCTCTGAAGTAATAACGGGTGTGGTTAAGTGCAATTCACTTCTCTTTGGTTTTCGTAATGTAGAGCGACGTGAGTGAATTTAAGTGAAGTCGCATAGGTAATCGTTTAGGGTGCTGGTTACTGCTTTACTTTCCAACCACATTCACAGGGTGGATTGGCGCGATTTTTTTTCTGGAGCACTGGACGTGAACCTTAATGAGCCTGGCGAACGACCGCGCACGGCATCCAAGCGATGTGTAGGAAGCTTGTCTTCCTGGCGCCTTGTGGGGTGGCGGGTGTGCTGCTGTGCCAGAGCGCCCTGCCCAAATTTGTTGCTTGGGGTGACGAGCTGACAGCTGGGCTGATTTACGCCTAGACCAAACCAGAATAAAGCGCCAGCGGTCCACCGGCACAAACATGATTCGTCACTCAGTCGCCTCTACTTTTCCCGTCGTGGCAGCTCTGCCGAATCATGCATCGGGCGAACGACCGGCAACCGACATGCCGATAAGTGCTTGGACACGGCGTCGCTGAGACGGCGACGGAGACGCGTTCCCTTTCGCCGCCGGGACGGCTTGCCTGACGCTACCACTTCTCCTCCATTCATCGGATTTAAAACTTCGGCCAGACAGAGTCCTGATTGGAGTTATTCAAACTTCTACGGGCTGCAAAGGACTCCCGAGAGTATAAAAACGCGCCCTTAAGCGCAGCGAGCGCGGCACTTATCGGCGGCACTTTTTGGACGCACCGAGGGGAGAGGTGCTGTCGCCTTTGTGCGAGCCATGTAACACCTTTGTCACCATTGTACATACTGTATATAAATGCCACTTAAACTTTTCGTCGGCTGGAGAACTTCATCACTCTGCTTCGCGCCGCGTCAATAGCAGACGGAGGAAGGCAACGTCGCTACACTGGACTGCGCTGGAAAGGGCAGTCGCAACAGTGGTGGTGACGCTGAGAAGGCCCACTTCAAACAGTGGTGAGGGTGTCGAGATAGCTGATTCACCACAGTGGCGAGTACGCTGGGAAGGCCAGTACCAACAACCCCCCCCACCCGCTTCGTCGTCATCGCAGATGCTAGTCCGTGCCTTCTTCTTTGCCTTTGATGGCATAATGCTGCCTTCTTCTTTGCCTTTGATGGCATAAAATATGATTACATGTAGAGTAATTAGTAAGGAGCATGCGGTTCGCACCCTTATTTGCTTAGGAAACAATGCGTTTGAAAAAGTACACGAGTAAAAATTCCACGGAAAGATGGTTACTGGTCACCCCACGAGAGATAAGAAACCGGCGTAGAATGGGTATGGATTGCGGAACACTCGGCAGGCACACACAAATAATGAAAAGTAAGCTGATTTTCTCACTCCACAAAAACATCTACAATCAGTGCATACTGCCGGTAATGATATACTGAGCTGAAACGTGGCGCCAAAATACCAACTGGATATAAAACTCAGATGACCTCAACATATAATAGAACGCGTAATGTTAGGAATAGCTATAACCGACAGAAAATGAGCTTCCTGGATCAGGGAACAAATTGAGTAGAATATATCATGGTACCAGTAACGAAAACAATAGCCCTGTTCTGAGCATGTAGTAACAAGAACCGAACACAGGTGGGCAATAGCGGTAACAGAGTGGATACGAACTGATGTGTCAGAAGCACGGGAGGGTGAATAACATGATGGAGAAATAAAGTACCGAACACACACACAGGCACACATGCGCATACGCGCACGAGCGCTTGCCCATACACGAAGCACGCACGCACGCATTTACACACGCAGGCATGCACACAACACACATGCATGCACTCGAGCGGCGTAGTAGAGATGATGGAAGGCAGCGGGAGAGCCCTTCGTCCTGCAGTGGGCCTTAGCAGGCTGTTGAAGTTGATGATAATTATGATCATGATCATGAGGATCATGATGATGAACACGACGACAATTAGTTCGGTAGGCGATGCAATGTGAGGAATCTGCTATAGTATATCAAAAAGTAGTTGAATGAAGAATAAGGGATGATGTGAGAGATAGCATCACAATCTAAGGTAGCTAGTTTGGCAGTGAAAACAAGAATTTCAGGGACTCTGAAAAATGTGTCCTCTTAGCCTTCAACCCAGCACCCGGGATAATTCCGGCACTTGCGGGAAATCCTCCTCTGGCGTGTCTAGAGTAGCAATATTGAGTTGTTATTGTCATTGCAATGCTGCCGCCGTGTTGTACTTTGGAGACGTATCATGATCGCGGAAAAAAACGAGAGGAATTGCAGATCGGGGAAGACTTTATTGTCGCAGTATCGTGGCTATGTTGTCACATAAGATTCTGCAACTTTTTCCCCCTTTGGCTCAGCACCTACCGGACCCCACCAGCTCCATTAGTTTGTTGTGCTGCGACCGACACGCACTTAGTTCTTGCAGGGACGCCTGTGCACATTGCTTTGATAGTAATTACGCCATCATAATCGCACCTAAACTCTGTATTAGAGTGAAGCAAAAACACATATTACTAATATAATGTAGACAAAATAATCATCAGGCGTAGCCCACGCACCGCACCAATCTCCTTCTTCAGGTCTAATTTACGGCGTGCGAGCAAATTTCTCACATGTTTCTCGCATCACAAAGCGAAAATATTCTTGATTCGATTCACCCTGCTGCATTTGTCGACCCTTTTACCGTAGCATAACATCTGAGAAACCATACAAAGCTAAAAAAGTTTGATATACGAGTCCGGCGCACGTAAGCACAGACTTGCATCAGCGCTTGCAACTGCAACTGATAGGGCGCGTGAGTGGAGCCAGTCAGACGGCCGCTCAGGGGAAAAAAGTGAGTGCAAGAGTAGAATATCGCTTCATGCAGCAGCTGCGTATATAACCGCAGTACTCGTATCAAAACATGCGAAAGGTGACATTGGCATCCCGGTGGATCTGTTTCCTTGAAATCTATCGAGTAGCTTTTTGTATACGTTGGTCAAAAATGAGGCGGAGCTGGTGAGGCAACATAAGATTGGAAAATCATATACGAGAGCACCCCATAGAAGCAAACGTTTTATGCAGCCACGATAGAAAACATGCGAACGAGCATTTTTGAGAAGGTTGGAATGACAGCAAAAAGGTTATCCAGTTTGCAATGGGTTTTCCACGGCCACACAGCTGTAGGGCTGAATGGTTTATTAATACCGCAGCACTACTGCAAATGTTGAGCTTTAAAAATAAAGCTCACACCAAAAGAGAAAAGCCGTGGTTGCAAACTTTAGTGACTAATATATTAAAGGCAAAAGTCGCTGGGTTAGTAATTCGAACTTACCGTTGCAAGACAAATATAACAGCTGATGCTAGCGTGGTGTGTTTTCCAGATGCCACGTTCTTCGAACGCATGTATCGTTCACGTGGCTGTACATTGCTCAGGAGCAAGGCACCGATCACGTCAAAGTTCACAGTTTTATGTTTGGCCATGAATCTCAAGGGTCATGCCCGAAAACAATAGCGAGGATGCATCTCCCCGGAGGCGAACGTTCCAGTAGGTGTAATGGAGCCACCATACAAGTGTTGATAGAGGGTTAATATTGTTGGAAAAAAATGAGAAGGCACTCCTCAAGAGGAACGCAACGCGCGAGCAGTGGCCAAACTGGTAATAACTCAGTGTCAGTGGTATCTCTCTTTATACCTGTACCGCAGTCAGCGAGAGTGCTTCGGAACATAGCGCTGGCTCACCGCGAAGTTTCTGCGGTGCTTTAACGCCAGCGTGAACGAAGCCGCTCTGCAACGATCACTTCTCGCCAGGGGCGGCCTCAATGCTTAGGCAATAAACGTGTACCCGAGTATTTTGAAAATTGGCGTCTTCAGGAGTACGCGTTTTGTGCTTCTTCATAAATGTCACCGTTTTTAATAGGCATGATTTCTGCGATTAGCGATTCCGTGAGCGGTGAATTTGGTCTGCCATATGGAATATAGGCTTGAAAATATAGCTGCAGGTGGGAACAAGATCGTGATTAGGTCAACAGAAAAGAGAAATAGTTCTCATGCTTGTATTGCTGCTATTCGTATTAAAATACAATTGGCAAAAATTGCAGCTATGAAAGGTGCGCATTCAGTACCAACTGCTACAATTTGCTATTTTAAGAAGCGATAAACATAAACGAGCTACCTCAAAGCAAAAAATTGTGACGCTGTTTTAGTGAAACGCCGTATATTATGTTTTGACACCCCGTGACAATAAATTATCTTCTGGAAGGGAACAGAAATTTGTCTGACACCCTGTTTTGACTTAGTAAAAAAATTTTATTGGGTGGAGTTCCCGTACCGTAATACATCTTCGTGCTTGCGACAGGAATAGTCAGAGCAACTGGTAAACAATGATTGGATGAGCGGCACTTCACTATTGCCGCCAAAAACGGGAGCGTCGGTACACCTATAGGGTCATACGGGAGGGCCAAATAACCCTTCATACTGGACGTACCCACTGAGAAATTGCGCAGGGTTGCAGAGTTGCACAGCTGGCGATCTTTCGTGCGCTTTGTTTACAGTTTCAAACTTTAGTTCTTAAGACTTTCCACAATGTTTTATAAAAACACTGGTTTAGAGATGCTTTTGCGCAACTATTGAAGTCTGAACAGTTAAACACCTGATAAAGGTCAAGGATCAGTCTTTTGCTGTCTACTTTCTGGAATGTGTCGCAGAGAACGGGAATGCTGCTGGTGAACGGGAGAGATAAAGTGAAGTCATTGTCATATTTAATTATTCCCTTTACACTTGGAATGTTTGCTGTCTGCTGGCACTTCTTTTAATAAAAAAGATCTCAAAAAATTCCACAATATATGACCCTATGATTCTTGTATTTTTACACCTTAGTATGAGGTACAACAAATCCAGGAAGGAAGACAATGATGTAAAGTAGAACATTTTTGTGATGAAACGACATGTACTATTTGCTAGAATTTTGAATTTGTGATTGAGAGTTGGGAAAACGTACAAGCCCAAAAGTCTTTTGACCCCAAAAAAAAGCAATGAAATAGGTTTGATTCATTGTATTGGCGGCGTATTTGACGGTCATGCGGCAATAGATTGGTTTTTTCATTTGCCTATATGAGTTGGGCTGCATTGAATGATAAATTTTAATGATAGTTTTAGTGTGCCAGGGACGCTGCGCATGATAAATGTTCTGTACCTTCAAAAGGTACGATATATTCATTATTATACAAAATGAAAGAGGAATTTATTTTGTCCGAACAGTATTGGACTTCCCGTTGGAATAACTTACAGCGGTTTCTTATCTGTAACAACGCGAATGTTTCAATTTCTAATTCGTATCGCCTTTATCCTACTCAAAACAAACTTCGAGAAAGACCTATTTTTCGTTAAATGATGATGAGCAGGGGAGACGCGTTGTAAGCACCTTTCCCTTGTCGTGGTCGAAACCGAGCCTGGGTTTGCTGTGGTTTCAATATGACGTGTATCCGATAACGCCAACCCAGCAAGATCGAAACAGTTAGAATTTGTGGACGCGTGGATGGACGTTCACACATATACTGAAAATGCACACCTCCTTCAAATAAAAACGATGGCTGCAGGTTGTAAGGACAAGGAGAGCCCGTATCAGTGAAGGCCTAGAGATTGCAGTCGAAGTGCACTGACTGAACTGTCCCAATAAAAATACTCTATGCGTATTTTAAGGTTGTGTTATGTAGGTCCCCACGCGTATGGTTTGTTTCCGGTAAGTGTTGTGCTTTATTAAAGAAAGCTTTGTGGGCCTGCATTTATGATGTTTTGGCAGTTTGGCAGTCGATTTTTTTTACAATATTACAGCCACTTGTGCTGTATACATCATTGTGGTAAAATTTTGTGAGGTGCACAGAGTTCAAATATGTAGCTACGTCAATAAATTTAGTGCCGAGTACGTACCCTATCGTTAAAGGCAGCGCAATGATATGTACCGCGCAGCGCAGCATCTCAGCTTGACTGGTAGAAAATAAGGCTAACTTCAGCAGTTAAACCTCACGAAAAATAGATAGTCCCTTAACATACCAAAGCTGCCATGCGTATGGCTGTGTGCAAACTGAAGGGGAGATTAGCTCGGACATTGTCGTGATTGAGACAAATTGTGAAGCCAATAGTAGCATTTGTTCACGCGAAGGAGCTATTTATCCCCTCAAGGCCGTACAAAGACTCGCGGCAGTCGAAAAACGCGGTCGGCGGTTTGGGATATGCGGAAAGTAAGGTCCCCGAAGGACAGTTTTCTCAATTCGCCCTCTTTTTATAAGATGTTACATTAGCGTCACAGTGTCAGATTTTGTTAACACTAGTGTCAGTAAATTGTCTGAAGCGCACTGCTAAAAACGACATTTTTGTTGGTCACAATGGGATCACAAAATTACCCAAAATTTCAAAAAATATTTAATCAACACGGTGGGTTAGTCCGACTGCCAACTGCACTCTCGGGCCACAAAATAAAGGAGTACTGGCAGAAAAGTTTGAAGCGAGATAATTTCAGCGATAGATTTCTGTGAGCACACATGCATACCTCATCTGCCAAATATCGGTGGGAAATACAGCCCAGAACACATTTAAAGTCAATTTAAACTGCCTCAAATTCAAACTAGCAGCCAGCGGAGGACCTCATGCAATCAACACTCAAGGAATTTGTGGCAAATAAACTACACCCAAAAACATCACGAGTTGCTTCTGGCCGCTTCCGCAACGCCGACATTTCTCGCCAGTTCGCCGCTCCAATAGGACGTCGGAACTTTTGCTCTCGAGCAACGTACGACCCGATCGTTGGCGGTGGAAGCGCCGGTTCCGTTGGCTCATTGGGCAACTGGTCGCTTCAGTGATTCCAGGCATATTATTTTAGTTGCTCTTTATTGCTATCTTTTGCGGTGCCAAAATAGTTGCTGTGGACAATAAACCGCACTGATGACCACCGCAGCGTCGTTTCAGGCGGCGGCACCATCGAGAAGGGGTGGTGTGCGGCACAGGTAACTCGACCAAAAGCTTGCTCCCGCTACGCGAAATGACACTTAAAGCAGAATACAAGCAAACGCAAAAAATGAGTTAGTGATGGGATAGCTAATTGCATAAAAAATCGTCATCTGCACCGCGCACAAGAGCGGCAATGAAATATCCCGCGCAGTGTCTCTAGGTAGACCTGTAGGCAAGCCGGCCGGCTGTACCCAGTGCGCGTCTCCCGACCCACTGTATCGAGCGTCTCGCCTCGATGCATCAGGTCCACGGTCTCTGTTCCACTAGGCGGCCAGGAAGATCAGTGGGATGGGCGATTAGCACAAACTGGCGCTCACGGGGAATCGACACTGCTACTGCAGCTATGCTCTCCGTATTTCGTCCGACTGTAAGTGAGCAGCTTTCATCATACAAAATACAGCCTTTCGCGGCACCCACAAGAAACGAAACTGCGAATAGCCACATTAAAAATGACTTTATTGACAAGTATCACGCGCTGACGCAAATGAGGCTTCTACACGTGACAACTGGGTCCTTAGCAATTATCCCCCAAAACACAAAAACAAGATGCAAAATGTTTGTCAGTGCACTTTTAAAAACGTTCCTCAATTTTAATACACTCAATACATCCGGAATAAACATCCATATTGCTAAAACCAATAGAACACTGGTAAAATGTTGGCAACGAAATATTTTTTGACTTATGCCACACGTTGCGGTATCATAGAACGTTAAGAGCGTTTTTTGCACACCCGCACGCTTAGTGCACGTAAGCACCTATTAGTTCATCAATAAGACATATTTTCATGTATTCTAATTCCTCATCTGAGCTACACAATTTTGTTGTAGCTGTTCTTCTAAGAGAACAACCCCGCTTTCTCGCATATCTTGTGAAAAAACCTAAGAAGCATTTGTTTTATGCTACATAAGCTCTGAGAATAATTGCGGACCTGCATGCTTACATTATTCTACATTGATAGTGCCACTATTTTGTGTGTACCTGTTTGAGTGGTTCTATTTTTTGTGTTACGGATTATCATGCTCCGCGTGCTATGGCACGCTTAAGTGGGCGCTATGCCGGCGTTAACACAAAACGATAACCTACTTCTTTAGGACTCTATTGCTTGTTAAACACCAACCTCATGGGCATTGGTCTTCGACAGCCGAGTGGAAAGTACACCTTGCCATAAACATTTGGTTGCAGTTCATAAAACCTTTTTTTTTGTTTTTAGCGTTCGATCTTTTGAGTTAGCTTCTTGCATCTTTATAGATGCATCCTACGGGCGCTGGAAACTCTTCATTTTTCTGTTTTGTGTTGTATAAATAAACACACGGTTCCTTAACCGTTCCGAATAAAAAGGGAGCTCAAGATCATAAGTAGGCACACGAAACTTTAAAACTTTTTTATCACTCATGAGACTAACACTACGCAAGGTAGATCACGCACATCATATTTAGTTTTTCTTATTTTTCTCAATATTGTTTACCCGTATTTATGGCATTGTTTGTACAAACTTCAAGATTGCGTTTTTTGATTTTTTATTATGCCACCAGGGCTCTGCACATATAAACCGTCTTCGAATGCTCGCCTGACACTGGTTTTGTGGCTCTAATTTTTATCTTCAGGAACGTAAGAACATACTCCTGTGGCCGATGGCCAACTAGAGGGGCGGTAATTCATTTCAACAGAAAATTACCAATTGGATAAAGAGTACGCTTGCGCTTATGGGAGCCACTCTGTGGCCGCCCTGAGTATCAAATATGGCCTAATATAGGGAGTTTACATTGCCACTACAGCGGGTTCTCAACAAGCTTTTGAAAAACATTTCCAGCACTAAGAGTGGAGTGCTGTTTACTTCCGTTGTGGAAGGTGCTCACGCAGTACTGCAGTAAAAGCTTGGTAGTGACTTTTTGTTTGTCGTATTTATTTTATGCGGCCATCGGTCTTCTGGAAAAATTTACTCCCCAGTGACCCACTGCATATTCCAACATAACATTTTAGTAAAAATAGTTAATTATTTGAGGAGCATTTCAAGGATGAACCTCGAATCTGAAGGGAGCTTAGATTTGTGCGTACTGAGAAATGGAAAATAATACGAATTCATCCTCTTAGCTCAAAAGAATGGTTTTTGTTGGACTAATAGGGGGATTAACAGTTGATTTGCAAGGGCGCAAATGGTGTAATAGATTGAGGACTATATGTTGAACAGTGGAAGAACTAGTTTAAAACTAACTATAAGTGGTGTTGACGTTAGTCCGTGAAAATGAACTGCTGCTAGTGGAAACACATTCACTCCCCAAAAGGCCTAACCCTGATGCCCCGTTTGTCTGTTCTGGCAAAGTGTGCACGCCTTATTTCTCAAATAATGCGCTCGTTTTAAGTGGCGCTCTCCTGCGCAAAACGCTTGCGCTTGCAATGAAGGGCGATGCCCGTTATGGTGCAATACGCATTCCCCCGGACTAGATTGCGCTACCACTGGCGTATAAATATGATGATGGTTGCATGTTTATGGCGCAAGGCCAACTGGGGCTAAGAGCGCCAAAACAATAGTCATATATGAGGGGTGAAACCTTAAAGTCTAAGTAAAGTCAGCGAAAACAAAAGTAAAATCACAAAACGACAATGAGAATGGCTGGAGTATATGGCCAGATTTCATTATGCGTGAGAGGAAATGAGGTTTAAAAACTTGACGTCTGAAAAATATTCAAAGACACGTTTCACAGAAACAATGGCATCGTCACCTAGAAAGAACGATGGATGTAGGGGAACATGTTGTCTGTGGAGTTCTTTGAAGTTGTTTTGTCGTGTTGTGTGAAGTGCCTTGCATGTGATTAGTATGTGCACTACGGATAGGGCCTGTCCGCACCTGCTGCACTGGGGTCTAGAAGATCCCGTCAGCAGATACGAGTGCGTTGCATTGGTGTGCCCTATCGGCAGCCTACCCAAGGCGACTTTCGTGTGTCTGTTGCGTGTGTCAGCTGTGTACCGTCCCAAGTGTGGCTTTATTACATGTAGCTTGTTGTCTGTCTGTTAATCCCAGTGTGTTTGCCATGTTCTGCGCAGGTATTGTCTTATGTGTCGCTTGAGGTCTGTGTAGGGTATCGTTCTAATGTCTACAGTGTTCCTGAGGGCAGCAGCAGCGGCCCTCTCGTCTGCCAACTCGTTCCCAGCGATCCCTGCGTTTCCTGGGACCCAGAAGAGTACCAGCTCATGGTTTTACGCATACAAAGACATGATAGTGTTAAATACAAGATTAACTATGAGGTTTTTGGGGGGTGTACGCGATGAAATTGCGCGAGCAACACTCAAGGTATCTGTGTAGATGATAAACTTCGGAATTTGATTTTGAAGTATGTGTCGTACAATCAGTAAAATTCCATGTGCTTCTGCAAAAAAATGGTTGTGTGGACGCTCATGGTTCTGGCTGCACTAAAAGTCGGACCATGAGGAGTGCAGGAGACCATAGTGGAGGTTTTAGACGCGCCACTGTAAAATTCTGCAAGTCGGTATTTAAACTGCAGCGACAGAAAGTGCTGCAGTATTCCAGCTCGGGGTACCCGATTTTTGTCAAGTTTCATAAAAGAAAGGTCGGAGGACACAGGACAAACTTTCCAAGGTGGTAAAATGTATGAAAAGGATGATCTGTACACATCTAAAAAGGAAGCACTCAGATCCGAGGCTTGCTCTCTCACTCTAACTGAAAAGGGCAGAGGAACGGATGGGCGCTTTAAAAAAAGCACAGATGTGGATGTGTCGTTAAAGACAGGATAAAAAGGATGGTTACTCGGCGATGAAATTCTAAACGCATAAAGTCCATGTACGTCTGTTGGTTCTCAAGGCTCCACGTATTCCACTCGACATACAGACTCTCGACAGGGCTAGTGCGAAAAGCACCCGACGCAAGCCGTAGCCCCAAGCGTAGCACTGGGTCAAGCATTCCCAACGCTGTTTTAGTTGCCGACCCATGTACCACACTGCCATAGTCTAAACGAGACCTAACCAAAGCAGCATAGAGCTGTAGTAGGAGCTCTTTGTCGGAGCCATACGATTGGTGGGAGAGAACCTTCAGAATATTCATTGTTTTAAGACATTTGTGTTTAGGTTCCTTGATGTCTGGAATGCATGTGAGTTTCTGGTCAAAGCCTACACCTAAATACTTGTGCTGCTTGTTCACAGGAAGCGACACGCCATTAAGGGTAATGTCTGGGCCCGGAAGGGTCCCGCGCTTCCTGGAGAACACAACACAGGAGCTTTTTGCAGGATTCAATTCAAACCCATTCTTGTCTGCCCAGCTGGCAAGCTTCTTGACACCAAGCTGGACTTGACGTTCGCATATTGACATAATACATGATATAAAACATATCTGCATGCCGTCTACATACATAGAATAAGAGATTGTTGGTGGCAGTGCCTTTCCAAGAGAGTTCATCGTTACTATGAAGAGATTGCAACTCAACACGTCACCTTGCGGCAGGCCATTTTCTATGACGTGAACCCTTAAAAGTGCACAACCAAATCTTACTCTGAACGTTCTCTCTGACAAATAACTAACAAGGGTGTTCAACATGTTACCCTAAACACCTAATGACTTGAGGTCACTAAGGATCCCATAACGCCAAGCGTTGTAGTAGGCCTTCTCGAAGTCGAAAAAGACAGTTTAACAGCACTGCTTATGCACGAAGGCATCCTTGAAGTACGAGTCATGTGCAACTAGTTGTTTGTGCATCGATCGACCTACCCTAAAGCCTGCCTGGCAGCTCTCGAGAATGCCGTTCTACTCAAGGGAGTATACGAGCCTGCGATTGATCATCTTCTCCAAGAGGTTGCACAGGCAGCTCGTCAGAGCTATTGGACGCTAACTTGAGGGGGACGACGGGTCTTTTCACTCCTTCAAGAAAGCCGCTACAATGGCCTACCTCCAAGAGTGTGGAATGTGCCCCGAAAGCCATCTTTTATTATATAGATGTAGAAGTCCTTCAAGTGTGTCTGCGTGTAGGTGTTGTATCCTTGTATATGTAATGTTGTCTTGGCCTGGAGGTGAGTGTTTACACGTGCTCAGAGCCGCCCTCAGCTCATGTAGTGAAAACACGTAGTTGTAAGAAGTCTGGGATTTGTTGTTGTCGTGTACGGACTTCTTTTCACTAGAGTCTTTACACTTGAGGAAAGTTTTCGTGTAGTGTACTGAACTGCACATGTGTTGGAAGTGTTGTGCGAGTGTGTCAGCCTGGTCTTCCATTGTGTTCCATGTTGTACTGACCAGGGGCAGCCTGTGTGTCTGTTGTCCTTTGAGTTTGCGTATACGTTTCCATACCTTGCGTGTGTCTGTGTATGGGTTTATAGATGTTTTCAATGAGCGCCAACTATCTCTTTTTGCCTCTCGGCGCACACGTTTTCCGTATGCCTTGGCCCGTTTGAACAAGAGGAGGTTTCCCGACGTGGGGTACCGACAGAGGATACCCCACAACTTGTTCTGAGCCTCTCGCGCCGCCTGCAGTCCTCATTCCACCACGGCCTCCGCTGGTTGCGCGGGGCACCAGAGGCGTGGGGAATGGACTTTTCGGCGGCGTCGAGGATGTGCGCCGTGAGCAGTTGGGTAGCTTCTTCAACGTGTACGTGTCCTATGGATGTGTGGTGTAGTTTGGATGTCTGTGTAAATGTATTCCAGTTAGCTCTTGCTTCAATAAACTTTTTATGGGAAGATGGACTGCGCGGGCCTGTACCTATATATGTTAATGAAGTGGGGAAATGATCAGTACCATATGGGTCCGTGCCCACACCCCACTCAAGACATTAAAGGAGAATTGCAGAACCAATCGCCAGGTCAAGATGTGAGTATGTGTTCTGACCTATGTTATGGTATGTAGGCTGTGTATTGTTTAAAAGGCATGCTTCTGAAGATGTAAGGAATTTCTCTATCAGGCGACCTCGGGCATCAATCTTGGAGGAGTCCCAAAGAGAGTTGTGTGCATTAAGGTCACCTGTAAGGACGTATGGTTCGGGCAGCTGGTGACCAGCGCCTCAAAGTCAGAGCTCGAAAGTGCAAGATCCGGAGGAATGTATATGAAGCATACCGTTATCAACCTATTCAATAGTATTGTGCGAATTGCTACAGCCTCAAGGATGGTGTTCAGAGTGACAGGGTGGCAGGCTAAAAATTTCCGGGCGATTATGGCCACACCGCCAGAAGAGTGTGTGCAGACATCCCTGTCGTTTCTGTATACTCGGTAACTATTCAAGAAATTCGTGTGTTTGGAATTTAGATGTGTTTCTTGGACACACATTACACTTGGCTGATCGGCATGCAGAATCTCATACACGTCGTCAAGATTATTCAGAAGGCCTCTGCAGTTCCATTGAGCGATATTTTGGCTTCCTATTATGATGTGTTAGAGCTATTTGAGTGTGACAATTTATGTAGGGTCTTTCGGGGGTTGGACTCTTCGAAGGAATTTCTTGACCCTCTCTACTGACCTGGACGCCGGAGTCTGTTCCTTCCGCTTTGTTGCTCGCCGGAACGGCTCGACCTCTATGACTTGAACTGAAAACAAGGGGGGGTCCAGCGTATTTGGGCACCCTAGACTTGGACTTGGCACCCTTCCCGGTGCCATTAGTTGGAGCCGCGACCGCCGAGGGCGACAGGAGTGCCCCAGGTGGCAGAGGTGGTGCGGTGGGGGTGGGAACTGCCGCGGCTGCCTCCATCTCCATTTTCTCCGTGCCCTCGCGTTGCTTTGGGCCGGTGAAGAGAAAGCGGTAGATGCAGCGGCATCCCCATCCGACGTGGTTGCCACCACAGCCGCTGCTGGCTCGGCGAGCGGTGCGGATGTTACTTGGGCTGCCGGAGACAGCCCCTTGGGGGCGAAGGCGGGACCAAGTCCGACTCGCGGTACTGGGTCCCGGCCGAAACCAGACGCCGCTATGCCCCCCGGCGAGCTGCGTCGGCGTACCTCCCCAGATAGAAAGAGGCAAACCTTTTCCGCTCCTCTGGGTAGGTGATGTTCTCTGTCACTTTTATCTTGATTACTTTCTTTTCCAGTTGAAATTTCTCGCACTTCCTTGAGTAAGCCGCGTGTGGAACTCCGCAGTTAGCACAAGTGATGGTAGCAGAGTTGCAATTTTCAGCAGGGTGGTCCTGTGCAGCACATTTGGCACAGGTTGTTTTGCCGCGGCAGGAGATTGTGCCATGCCCGAACCGCTGGAACTCGAAGCAGCGGCGCGGGTTTGGAATGTAGGGACGAACTGCACATCGGATAAAGCCTGCATTGATGTGTTCAGGAAGTTTGGATCGATTGATTGTCAAGATTATGTGCTTGGTCGGAATTTCTTTATCGTCTCTGCGGATATTGTTGCGGCGCACGGCCGTGACGCAATCATCCATCAATCCCTCATGGAGGTCTGCATCTGTTTCATTCAGCAGATCTGGCTCAGAGATTACACCCTGGGAGCTGTTGAGACTCCGGTGGGGTGTGATGCTGATGTCCAGATCACCCATTCGTGTCTGAGCAAGAAGCTTTATGGCCTGCTGCTTGTTGTTTACCTCGACAAGGAGCTTACCAGTTATTTGTTTTTTAGCCTTTTAAGGTTTTCCAATTATGCCTTCAAGGTATTTTGCAATAAAGAAAACTGGTGTCGTTGCAAGAGAATGGGCTGTATTGCGAGATTTCATAACAAGAAATCGAGAGTAGTTTTCCGGTTCAGGAAAGGATAAGGCTGGCAATGGGGGAAAAGATACTTCCGTATGGCCCCTCATCAGGGACCGATCACGTTTGGAGGGGGCTTTTGAATTTTTCATACAGCATAGAAAAAAGCAGGGGATGGGGGTACTTTCTTCTTTGACCTTACCCTGGTAATCAAAGAGGTCCAAGAGCTCCCTGCCTGGTAGACAGACAAGGTTCCGACGGCCATCGTTCACGGCTTCTAACCCTTCACCTTTAAACTTCTCGTCATGGTAGGTAACAGCTTAAAGGTGTTGTGCCACCAAATTTTAAGTCTGTAAAAAGCCTGCTGTAGGCTTCCTCTGCATGCAACGACCCTCAACACGAAGTGCTGGGTACAGCAAGCGCTTAATATATATTTTAATTCGCTTCTAAAAATTACCTAAATGCTCTTCTGGAAATCGGGACCCATCGCTAGCGCCACTAACCATGACGTCAGTGAATTGCCAGCGCAGCAAAGTTTGTGACGTCATACAACGCTAGCGACTCGAGCGACGTGAACGTGAACTCCAGTTACCACAGTTTGTTTGGTCGCTTGGTCGTATCGACACACTATACCTCCCAGTGCTCTGACTATACCGATACGACGGCGACGACGACGCGACGCCGACGAGTCGTTAAAACATCGGCCAACTGCCGAATTGCCAGACCGCGTTGTCACACCACGCCGACGGCGACACAAACACGTCGGCCGATGGAAAGTCGCCGTAGTGTGACTGACTCGCCGACCGAAGACGCCAACAAAACCGGTCGCCTGACTGGTCGCACGACGCGTCGTCAATCGACCGAGAAGCGAAAACTGCGCCCCGACAACATTCGTGCCGCAATGAACGCGGCTCTATTTTGTTAGTTTCTGGAGGGTAATAAACTCAGTAAGTTCCATGAAGCCCATACAACTCAACACTAGCGCTAATGCGATCCGTATTTTGGCGTTCGACGCTTCGGCCGTGCTCTTCGGCGACGCCGCTACCCCGGAATGCGTGTGCGATCGGCTCGCCTGTAGAAAATATAAGGTCAGTTTCGTGCAGAAGAACAGTTACGTAGGGTAATTTGGGTAATAAGAGATCAGTATCGGCAAAGGTTTTTAACGTAAAACGTAAAACCAAAGTACGGCAAGCACTATCCCTTCAGTGCAAAATCGCAGTCGCAGCCGGGCACACTTATTTTTGCGAGCGCTTTCGCAGAAGAGCAGAGTTGATGGCGATAAGCTGTCGCGGGGGCTTCGCGGAACCTTGCTGCGCAAGCGCTATTTAAAAAATGTGAGTTTGCAAGCCAGGAATTCTGTAAACTAGCTAGTAAACACCGACGTACGACTCCAAGGATGGGCCTCCATCTAGTACAGCGGCTATATCGCTGAGTGGAATCGTTTGTTCGCTGGCTCAGTGGTCTCGCGCGTTCCGCCCATCCGGTCAACGTTGCCGGTTCGATTCGCGGCGGGGGCAGCTTTTTTTTTTTTTTTTTTTTTGAGCGTTTTTTTAGCATTTTTATGGTTTGCAAATCCATGGTTTTCATTTGTCTGCATCCGAGGATGCAGACAAAGAATCCGCGTCGGAGCTGTCGCGGCTTGACGTGACGAGTCGGCGTGTTTACTTCCGTGGTGAAGCACGTATGTGGGGGAGCAGACGCCGCAGTAAAGTCGCAACGTACCGCAGCGCCGCATGGTAGACACGCGTGGCAGAGCGTCCGCGCAACCATAGCCTCCTATATAACTTACTAAAGGAGGCTATGGCGCAACGCTGTGACGTCACTGCTTGAATCGGCGCCCAGAAACCGAAACCGAATCCTGTTCACATGAATCGTGCGATAATAAATTATTTACTCAGAATATGTGCATGTGAGAGCATGTATCATGCTTTCTAATGAAATAGAAAACGTTTGCAACAAAGAATGCACAAGCAACAAATTTGGTGGCACAACACCTTTAAGTATAGGGGGATCGGGGTGCGTGGTGTCGCCACTCACCGTCACGAAGATTACTCAAGGTGCCCCGTGCGAGGACTGGCGTATAAATAATCACCAATGAGACAAATGTTTATTGTATACCGAAGAATATTTTCAAACATACTCAGGGAAGCTTGAGCAGTTCAATTGCAATGCTTCAATGCGAAATTGCAGGTGGGACCACACGAGCCCTCGTTGAGGGTGACACTGGAGTGGTCAGGGGACTGAGTGCGGACGGCTGCTAGAATAGAATTTTTGGAAATTTTCAAACAGGCATAGAGACAATTTGTAACATTTTCTTTTATAACATTTGTATATTGTTACACAGAACACCCCTTAGTTGTAAACGATAGTGTGTTGGTATTGTGTGGGGACACTGGCCTTGCAATCTTATTAAACTCATATAGCAGATAAGACGTTTTGCTATTGGCCGGTCTTCATCGCCATCCAGGATCCACAAAGGAAGCCCCTTAAAAATATACGCTTACTGCGCACAGCGACTGTACCATTACGGATGCAACGCGGCATTCCTCAACGCTCGTCCTTTGCCCCTTTTTGTGTCAAAGCTCAAATTGTAAGCAAGAAAATAATAGAGAAGGCCACACAGAAAGCTCTCCACAAATACTAGGGGTCACGAAGATTCACGTGATCGCGTGGCACTTTCGCGTGCAGAGTATGTCACATAGAGACTTTAAAATAGCTGCGCAATGGCTTTAGCTGGTGTGCAATGGAGGCATTCACTGAAAGCTGTGTGCCATGGTGCACGCCTAATCCAGAAGGTTGCGAGGGTACATGTCAAGCATTTCGTGCAGCTGAAGCCCAAAAAAGTGACGTGGTGTAAAATTTTGATCTTTATTTGCCAAGAGGCCCCTTCCGCAAGCTCTCAACCTAGCTGAAATATATAGTGGCACTAGCACCTTTCCCTGTATTGGGCCGCACGTGCACGCGCAAAACATACTGCACGTGCTGAGCACGTGCAGTATACAAAAAGCAGACGGTGTCACTCATACACATCGGCTTTCAAAAAGTGCCCAGAGTGACATTCGGTTATATCTCTTCAGTAAAGGTATGCACTGTATGAACCCGTAGAGAACATGTCACAGAGCCATTGAAGGAAAAGACCAGACGACGTGGCAAAGCCGTATTTTTCCCAATACACTGGAGCCTACACCTACTGATGCAAGGGTGGCGCAGGCCTCCGGCGGGTGGGCTGGTGGCCTCCGTGGCCTGCACTGTAAAAAAATTGCCATTCCTGTCTGAGGCACTGCACTTCTGCTGTGAGACAGAGCTATCAACACCCTTCTATGTTATTCATATTTCGCTCTTTGAAATATTATGTACGGCCATGAGGAAGATTTCATCTTTTCTAGAAAAAGTACTTTCTACAGCAGATAACATTCGAAAAATGAATTAAAAAGGTGCTTGAACATAATATTGGAGTATTTTAAATGCACGTGCGGTCATAAAAACTTGGTATGGGGTCATAAAAATGCCTGTTAGCTGGGGCTTCCCTATTAACGAGAGAGATTTAAATGCTACTTTCGAAAACACATTTAAAATCGTGTGGAAATGGGCAAGTAATCTAAATATAAAATTTAAAACGGACGAGTCACATAGTCATTATGACCTTAAAGAATTTTATTAGACGTCTGTATCATTTGTCATGGAAAACGTTATCAAGTCGGCGTAAATATATCCTGTGTGCCATGACTCCGTCACTGATGAATCGTGGGGCAGAAAGTAGCCAGCTTCTCCGTGACAATTACTGCAGTCAGGTTTGGCTCCAACAACTAATCTACATGTAGCCATGCTTAAAGAGTTTCACTTGAGCACTCGTAACCAAATTTGGACAATACGGAATAACGTGATACTTCCAATATTGTCATTGAAAGTTGTGTGCACTGGTCACCCTTAAATTTGTAGGTGGCCAGGGTACTTCTCAGGAATTCTGTGAAGCTAAAGATTAAAAAACTGGGATGGTGTAAAACTTTCTCCATGGCTGCCAAGAGGCCACTTTTGCACGTTCTCACCATAGCTTTAGACTATGGTAGCACTAGCTTTTCTGTGTAATTTGCTGCATGTGCACGTTCTTACGTTTTCACTACACAACAAAAATCAGAGGATGCCATTTACGTGCATCGGCTTTTCAAAAGTGGCCAAATATACATCCAGCAGAATACTTTCTCTTGTGGAATGCAGTGTGCCTCCTGCGGTATGCGCCACCTTCTACGGCGCCCATGCATGGTGCTGCTTGTGTCAATGTAGTTGGTGTGAACTGCTGGGTGTGCGTTTGGGTCTGAAGACTTCGCCGTGCTCTCCGCGGGGGTTTTGGAAGATTTGGTTGGAGCGAGTGTGTGCTTTCTGTCCACGAATCGGTGCTCTGCTGCAATATCCAGCAGCGTCTCTCATTAGGTTCGGCCAGTCTCTTTGCACAACGTTACCCCTAGTAGTCAGATGGCCGAAGGGTAGCGTACTGTCGTTTGTGCCCATTGGCTGCGTTGCGACTGTACTAGAACGCTTATTCTTGACCTACCAAGGTGGCGTTGCTCGACCTCTTGGTCTTCCAGACCGCTTGTTGTCATTTTCGCGTAGCGAGCCTTGGGTGGTGCTGTTACGAAGTCGTTGCCTAAACCTGTGGGCATCTAGGGGCGATTATTGGAGAATGCCTCTCCTCCTCGCGCTACATGAATCTGTACATGAATGTCAACATAAATCTCTCCTCCTGGCGCTGCATGAATCTACATGAAGTGATTCAGCACTTGAAAACCGTCACCATGGTGGCTCTTCACCGTCGGGAGATTCGAAGCTCCAGACACTTCCCTGAGTGGTGCCGCATCGATAGGGTGAGCCATCGCTACAACAGCTTCCTTCGGCTGCGCCGCCCCACATTGTTAAGCGAGCCCTTCAACAGCTTGCACAACTGCTTGCACAACTGCTCCAAGCGCTTCCCATGGTATTCCCGCTCGGCTGGGTTGAGAACCCCCGGAAGCCATTTTAGCCCTGGGGATCTCCGCTGCTGAAACTTGACATTTCTCCTGCGGTTGCTGGTTCTCGGTCCCTACGCCTATGAACAGCGCCGCCTTTCTTCTTCACGTTATTACTCGCTTCAGTCGAGGCCCCTGAAGGTTTAGCTGGTGGGTTTGGGGTAAATGCACGCATACCAAGCCACTAAGTGTGCTCCTTAGGCAGGGACGGGTGGTAAAATCCAGAACCGGCAGCGAAGCTAGTTGGGCTGTTGCCTCCTTGGCGAGGTCACCAAAGTAGGAGAATCATATCCCCACAAGTACGGGAGGGACCTGGGCTTCACTGGTGGATGAACTTGAAACCTTTCCCGCCTCGGGTGCCACCGGTCCTGCTTGCTCGTTAGGGCCCTGCATATATAGCATATATTCTCGAAGGATTTCATCCTCTCCCAGGGTCCGTTCAGCAAGTTCGTCTTCGATCCTGTTCCCATAGCCAGGACGCAGAAACTCCAGCCTAAAGCGTCCCTTGAAGTCCATCGTTTTCTCAACTGGCCTATTCTAACGTCTCTAGCATTGCTGTCACTTTAAGGGCAACTGGTCAGATTCTCCAAATACGCACGCTATCTGAAGTTGCCATGGCTTTTAGATTGTCTGACATTTCATAGCGAAAGTCGAAACGGGATTTCTATCACTGTACATTGTGTTCGTGGATACGACGAAGTTATCTGCAAAGCTGCAGTGACGTTGCATTCATTAGCGTCTGGCGCCCGATCACCCAACAGGGCTTACGTATCAAACTTGCTAGGCGGAAGCTCCAAAAGCTATTTTTCAAACTCACTCTTCAATTCAATCTGTTGGGTGATAAAGCCGAGAATTGTCTTTGTGTTGTCTGATAGCAGATGAGTCTGTGCAATACTATTCGACTAAATTGAGGAGGTGTTCCGGCTTATGCCAGTAACTAATTTTTCGTCCGTCGACACAGTTGCTTTAAATACGTTGCAACCCGGTCTGGAATACTGGCTGAATGTCACGTATAGAAAGAAACATATGCTCTGACGCCGGCCCGCACGGTCAATCAATGGTCTCAATTCCGCAACTAGCGCACATTCAGTGGAGAGTCACTAACAAGATTTTACGGTGTTTCAGGCCGATCCTGCCTCCGCCAGCTCCGTCGTTTAGTGTTTACTTCAGCGTGCTACTTGCAAGAGGTTCCGCTTGCTGAGTGATGCTCTCTCAGTAGGCATGGCGGTATATGAATGCGTAATCCGCATGTCACTCTTGCAGAAAATATGGGGATGACCCGATTAAAGCAGAGACAGTGCTTAAGATGTGGTGCAAGCATTCTGAAATGCAGGCTACAGAATAGATAGCGGGGCGTGTCAAGGCTGGCAGAAGCAAAAAAGCAACAGAAAAAGCACGTTGCACTCAATTGAATGAACGCCCACCGAGCGTAAAAGGATGGCGAGCCACAACCCGCCCGACGAAGTCGTGCTGACCCCCATAAGAGCGCATTACCAGTAATTGCGAGAAAACACCTTTGAGAGCAACAGAATAAACAAAACTCGGTTGAAGAGCGTCTACCGGGCACGCAGGCTGCTGCTCGCGGTACGGGTGTCGTGGGTCGGGTTCGCGTCTCCGAACGCTCAGCGCACAGAAAACATGAAACTCAAGAACCAGAAACACTGAAGATAATGAACGAAACCCATGGTTCCTATGCGCGAAGGTAATCTATTTTGCGACGTGGCTACACAAGGGCGTTAGTTAGGTATGCTATTTATCGCTTATGCCCCAGTATGAAGCGCATGCTAAAGCAGCTGTCGCGAGATTTCGAATGGCCACATTTTTTCTTTAGCTGTTTTGTCTCTGTATTTTGACAACACCGGGGTATCTTTAAACACCATTTATATCCCTGTGTGCAAAACGGATTTTTCGAAAGATGATGCCAATTCCCATTGAAGAGATGCTGGTGCTTGGACAACTATCTCCTTCTGCACCTCCCGGTATGACCAAAGTCCTTTTCTTAACCGATGTGATATCACATACAAAACACCTATTGCTCATTTGGCAAATAGGTCACACTGGATTATCGTGCACTCACATTTTTTGGCGTCTTACTATGGGAAGGTAATCTTTAGTCAACCCTGTTGCACAATTTTCCTAATTTTGTATGCCAGACCACAACGTCGAGAAAGCCCCTTTCGCCCGGTTTTTTTTAAGTTTTAAGACGGCCGGTTCATTTATGGTTTGATAACAGGATGTGTTTTCTCTGCAGCTGCTGCTGTACCACACAGTCTGCCGCATCGTTAAGTTCGCCCCTCTCGCTAAATTCTGCCCAACGAATATGATAATTTTTACGGAGTAATGTCCCCTCCGAGCCTCATTAACCGCTTCGATAAGCCATCCTTGACCTTATGGTAACAAGACTTTGAGTTATGAATTTAAAGACGGACAGAGTATCCCTTTCCTAATACGTTGTAATATCTCCACGGACAGTTTAGTGCAGTTTCTTTCCCTTATCTAATACAATACAACCTGCTGCGTAGGTCCCCTAGATTAAAAGTAATTTCAAGTTCATCAATTGCATTTCTTTTTTTTTTCATTTTTTGCAGCTCAAACATGAACTCTAACTCAGCACCGCAGTCATTGAACAAATTAAGAAATCCTTTGAAGTTGGGGTCTCCTTCGAAAGCAATAATTAGAAATTCATCCACATACCAAAAAAAACATCTTGTTTTAATAGGCTACGTCGATTTCTTTCAAAAGTTTGGCAAACAATACCAAGGTATATAATATTTAGCACAACAGCTACCTTTACTTTAATACGTACTCGTTTCTGAACGTAAAGCTACCTTTGACAGTGGAATAATGCTGTTTACCGTTAAAATTCGAATGTTTCCACGGAACTCTCAGTGACAAGTCGCACTTTTGGATGTAACAAACTTTGTCATTGTCTGCAGTGTTACACAATTTTTCAGACTTCATTTGGTCGCCCCTAAGGACGGTGTAGAACAAATCTTGAACATCAATTTGCAAATCAGCACCATGTTTGCTCCGGGTTTGGCAATTGAAGATACTTTACAAGTGCATCTGATTGCAGAAATAAATAAGCTTTCTCTTTTTTAATTGTCCCAACAAACTGTTTAGGATGTCCCAACAGACAGTTAAGTACAGTTTTTTCCGTAGATGGTGCGCTTCAGCCAGCATACGTGTCACTCACTGAAAGTTATTTTAAATTTAAAAAACTGCAAATTATCACTTTGGCAGTTCACGTGTGAACTCCAATCCACTGTCACATTGACTGAACAAGTTTTTATGGTCTGGGACATTATGTGCTCACTTACCACCCGTAACAAAAAACCATCCAAAGATTTGAAAGCGTTTTAAACCAGTTAAATGTACTTCATTCAATGGATGGGCAAACTCTGCCTCAGAACATACTATTTAGCCCAGGAGCATCTTTGCTACATACATTGACTTTACTGCTTGCAAATGTTGATTTCTGGTAGAATTTGAAGGTTTCTATGAAGCTATTCAGGAACAAATCAAACATTTAAATGCAACCAAGTTCGCAACCCTATTTTGGATAAACAGTTGTTCCTACGTCATTATTTCGTCGATAGGGATCGTTTAGAACAAATCTTGCCAGTCAGTCTTGCTGATAAGAGCCTTGCATATTGCAAGGTTCGACAACTAGGATACTGTACAAGTGCATCCGAGTAGGAATAAATAGGCGTCACTCAGTTGCATCCAGGTGTGCTTTTCAGAGATAATTGCAGAGTAAGGGAGTGCAAGCTGATGCATTTTCGCAAGGATATGTGGCTCCAAGTAGAAACTGAAAATAGTCAGAGTTTCAACTTGCTATTACTTTAATGGGGGCCACTTGTGCTTTGGTTTACTGCCATGGATCTCTAAAAAAACTGTCCTAAACTTTCGGTAATGACATGTCAAGGTAATAAAATTTTAATAGTTTTTTTATCTTTAGGCTTTTCTTTTTGAAAGTTTTGTGACCTAGAACCTTAAAACAGCTTTTAGAATCCTATAACTACACTGTGGAAAGCCTGCTACGCGTTAAGGGTGTCTTTGTGGTAGTGGAGAAGTTTAAAAATTGTAAAATGGCAAACAATGTTTCGCAGATTCCGTGACGCATCGACCACTGGAACGAAAATACTTCGCTATACCTAATTAGCATAGGCTATCCTATACTCTGGGAAAATTATACTATGTTATAGTTGTATCCCCGGCCCCAAATAAAGTAGAAGAATTGAGCAGCAGCTTTGACTAAAAGTTGCCTTCCCAGATTTCGGAGCCAAGTAATGTGTGATGGATAACCTATACCGACCAGTTTGTCAAATGTACACCGGGTGGTGCGAATGTGTGGCCATGTCGGTGTATACAAATAAGTGGGGTTTGATCTCAAACCTGGTTAAACACCAGGCTATCAGATAGCCAAAGATTATTTAGTGGAAATCAGCACAATCATTTGGCAAAACATTAGTGCACAGAAGTTTATGCAATTGTTTTCAAGGATACACCGGTGTTGTCAAAACAGAGAGATTGAATTAGGGAGGCAAGAGAGGTATACTAATAAAGACGATATGCCAATTGTGGAATTTCTATTCCCTCCGTATTGCCGCGTGACAGAGATTTCGCGTATCTCAAAGATGCCTCTGGGTAGCCAGATAGAAAAATATGTTATTCTTGTCTTTAGTTTTGTGTCTTGGTAACACGACTAGCGCCACGTGGGCCACTGATGTGTTTAAATAATCAAAAATTTTCGGCCATAATATATTTGCAACTTAAGCACCATCCAGTTCATTTCTGTCTTTCGTACTGCCATTTTTCATTGCTGGTCTTTACGGTGAAAATGAACCCTTAAAAAGAGGTTTGAACAAACGCTTGAGTTTGGAAATGGAAAGAGGGTTATTTTTTATTTATTATTAGCAATACTGTGTATGGAGAGCGGGGCGATACTACTAAAACAGCTTGTGCCTAAAAAAACACACTGAGGACGCGTAATTCTACTGCACTTGGTTTAAAACGAAGGGTCTCACTGACCAGGAGCACTCTGGCATTTCACAAACAACCACGTGCAGTACTGACTATTGAGGTAACAGACGTTGCTTCTGCCAGGTTTTAGATTGTAAAATAATTACCTCGCTTGCTAAAGGCCACGGGCCTCCCTAAAAAGATTTTAAACACACACGATCGTGTCTTGTGTTTTCTCTGCTGATTTGGTCATTTCTTATGTGACATGTCAGTCTTCATGCTTTGCTACGATTTTTCTTTAAAGTGATCCTTATTTCGAAACTGGTAACTATGCTTCTTGTAAAACAACGCTCTGTATTAAATAATGAAGAAGGGCAGCAAAACACAAGATGCACAGCTACAAAACAGTCAACAGAAGCACAGTCAACTGGCCTCTATTTTCCGACCCTATCAGAAAACAGTCGAAACACGAACATACCGAGACAAACATTCAAGACCACTCACACAAAACCGTATCTGTGTTGACGTTGATAGTTGACATCACCTGTTGTTTTCACGGTCTCACTCAGTGCTGGCCACACGCGCCGGTCTTCCCCTGTCTCTCGCTGACTGTCACATGTGGAGGCTCTTTCTGCAAGAGTTTAATTCCCTTGTTCTTTAGAAGCACCGATAGCAGGCTGAGCCTAGCGCCATGGCTCCCCGATACCACACTGAAGGCTTCTATAATTTCTCTGGTCGTTCTGCTTTGCGAGCTTGCCAATACTGTTGTTTCTTCGAAGTGCGGTTGGCATTTTTTGCAGTGATCGCCACAGGTGCTTGTTGCTTTGTGCTTGCGCTCTTGTGTTCTTGCAGCTGCTCGTTGCGGCACCTTCCGGTGTGTCCTATATAGGAGCTCCCACAGTTCTACGGAATTTTGTAAAAGGCTTGCGACACGCACCTAACGGATGGATTTCTGTATTTTCTCTCACAGCGTGGGCGTTCACCGTCATGCTTGTTCACCCGCTTGCACAGTCCCATCAGCTTGTGTGGGGCGGAAAAGCGACTTTCACATTGTATCTTTCCGCAACCTTTTTCAGCCCGTGTGAGACGCAGGGCATGTACGAAACGACTACCAGTGGTCTTCTGTCTTCCTTCTCTTGCTGATGACCAACACCATGTTTTACTTTTTGAGGCAATTTTCTGCCACGCCTAGGATAGTGGTACTGGGAAGCCGCTTTCAATAGGCTAACCGTTCTGCAGATTCAAGCTTTCTTTTACGGCTCTGTGGCAAGATTTTGACAGAGCATGCGTTGTGCACGATGTAGCTATTCATCGTTTGACCAGTTCAGAGTGCTCAGAGCTATGTGGGAGCAATTTCTTCTAGCTTCTAGTCACTTACTTCGAACAGGCTTGGTCACCTCGCAATGCGAGGCCGACATCCTAAACCTAATAGCGCCCGTCTTCTGGCAGCTCTTACGTGAATGGGAGGCCTGCTTACGCATTGCTCAAGCCTTCCAAGACCTTCGTTTCTGTGTCTTCTCCCAGGTCTTGCCACGGGAAGCATTAGAGGAAGTCGTTCACGTATCGCGAGCAGCGCGCGACGGCCATCCCCTTCAAAACTTCTTGCAACATGCGGTCTCCCCTTGACAGGTATATATTGCAGAGTACTGGAACAATGCACGATCCCATAGATAAGCCGTGCTTCTGTGCGAAGACACTTGTTTCGAAGCGAACCCTAAAAGCATCCAGGTAAAGTTAAAGCAGCGGTAGAAAGCCACCGGCGGCCATCTCGCACTGGTTTTGGGAGCGGACATTTCCGTAGGAGTCACTATATTCCTAAATTGCTTCGGTCATGCCTTTTGGGGGTACACTGTAAAATAGCTTCTTTATATCAATAGAAAACAGTGCAAGGTCTGCGCCTGCTGCACAAAGATCACTTGCTCCTGAGAGTTGCTTAGAAGGTATGTGTCATCCACCTTGGGTGTGGTGAGGTCTTGATGTAGAGAAAGCGCTACTCTTCGCTGCCATGTCCTCTTGTCCTCGACGATAATGCTAAAGGGCATGCCCTATTTGTGCGTCTTCAAAGCGAAAAGACATTATTCAAACACCTTTAGTCTCTTTCACTTCTTTTGCTATCTTCTCGTGTCCCGCACTTTCGCAGAACGAAGCTGCATGGGACTTCTCCTTTGTTAGAGCTTTGTCGTCCTTGGACTCCTCCTATTTGAAGTTTTTAAGCATCGCAGTGCGTGGCTTTTTCTGTATATTGCTCTTTGCCACGTAGCATGAACTCCCCGGTTTTGTCTCCCAGGAGTGGTCGGCAATCATAAAGTCTAAGCCACGTGGCTGTTGACTGTTTCTGTAACCTTCTCATGTCCGGTGGCGCCGGGAAGCCATGGTACATGCGTCGGCCAGTCATCGGTGCTTCTAAAGAACAGTGAAAGTAACGTCTTGCAGAGAGAGGCTTCTCGTGTGACCATGAGCGAGAGAGAGGGGAAGGCCGGCGCGTGTTATTAGCTTTGAGTGAAACCACGAGAACGAAAGGTGACGACAACAACTATCAACAATCGGACACAGATAGGGGTTTCTGTGGTGGTTTTAAATGTTTGTTTTTCTGTGTTTATGTTTTTAATGTTTTTGAGAGGGTGGGAAAATAAAGCCCAGTTGATAATTGCGCTTTCGGAAGTTTGCATTATGTGTTCTCGCGTCCTTCGTCTTTCTTATATTTCAATTTTCTGATGTGTTTTCAAAGAAGCAATGTACCAACTAGCCCTGAAGCAAGATTGCATTACCTAGACTACTCTGCCTGAAATACAGAAAACGCCCCGTTCAGCCAATTTATCCTTTAGGCTCAGCCTAGGTCAAACCTGAATCCAGTCAGCGGCTCTGGCGAGGTTGGAAGAGCGGATAAATTATGGTGCAGCGTTTGTGGGTTGTATGTGGACATAGGGTACTAACTGTTACAAGAGCCGCAGTCGGAAAAATGAGAAAATGGTCCGTGCCTTATACCAAAACTCTCTGGAACCGATTGTCTTGTCCTTACGCGTATCTAGCTGAACCGAGCCATACATCGACAAACATGGTTCAACCGCATTCAACGACACCATTTCTATCACTGCATATTCCCCCTTCCAACTGTGGATATATTACGCTTTCTTGTTATTTCAATGCCACTTTAACTTCTCGCTCGTGGTGGGTAGCCAAAAGAACAATGTTTTGTTATATTTTGATATTACCCGTCCTCCATCAATCTCTTTGTATCTTTATTCTTTCCGTTCTCCATTTCTTATTGCCGTTCTTACATCCTTCTCTCTGGCTCCTATTTCTTCCTCTGTTGATTTAGTTCGGTTGTTCTTTCCTTCTTTTATTCTTTCGTTCGTTCTTTCCTGATTACCTTTCTTCTTTGCTTTCTCATTTTTTTCTTATCTTCCTTTTCTTCTGTTTTTTATTTTTTTTTGCTCGTGGGTTTCGTCAGCGTATTGGTCAGCGCATTATTCATGTGTTACGTTCGAATTCCTTGCTTTGTTCCATGCTGGTTTCACTTCACCAAGATGAATCCATGTTCCTCAATTTTGTTTCTACCCGAATCAGTGGCTTGTTAGGAATGGCGTTCAACTGTTGACCCCAAGCGTGCGGGTTTGATACCGCACCCTATGCCTGTTTTTCCAATAAGGGCGAAAAGCGAAAATGCCCGTTTGTTGAGATTTCTTCACAGAATTTACGAGTGATAAATATATTCCGCAGTCATGCACATAGACCCGCCTGATAGTTCACGTGTATCTGCGGCTTGTTAAACCCAACTAATCAGTCAATTCTGGTGCGTAGTTTTGAGATACTTTTGTTGTTTTCTATCTTATGCATCACATAATTTACACGGTTCCTATTTTCTTTCACGTTGAATGGTTATGAGAACGCAAAAATTCGGAAAGTCAAGCATTTTCGAAACTTGACATTATGTCGACGGCGTTGTCTGGACTGATGGCGAGATGCAACGTCCGTAGGATTGTCGATATTGCTCAAAAAAAGTAATAAAGAAAACGGTAATTTAGCATGCCGAAGATGTATCAGCGGCATCAGAGCCGCCGTATTGGAGGGCGGAGAACGAGGTTGAAGAGAGGAGGATCTTTATCACGTTGAAATCAAAACACACGAGCATTTTCGGGCCTCCACTTGTCTAAAAATCTAAAAAGTGGCTTCCGCAGAGGGAATGCACCAGGTCTGATAGGTTCACAATTTGTGGTCAAATTGACAAGCATGGTGAAACAAGCAACTTACACTCGGCAACGCAAGTAATACATTGTATCAGTACGTTGGTAATTCTGTGACTTCAAAAGAATTACCGCACGCCAGTTCGTGGGGAATGTAATGGAAGCTCATGTTTTCTTACGCAATCTCGCATCCGGCTCTCCCCGTGCCCTGCCTGTTCCCGTTTCTTGTAACAAAGAGGTGACAGTGGATCGCAGAATAGAAATTCGGGCCACTACTCGAACGGCAATTAGCGCTGACATTGCGGAGGCGTTCAGGTTAATATGGATTAGCGTGACTGATGCGGCGTGAAGCTAAGCATTTGCACACTTTCAATAGGCACTTTTTTTCTGCAAGTAGAATTCCGGTTTGCTATTTCTCTAAAATCGTGCTAAAAACCTTAAGAGGCATCAAATCGGCCAGCAGCATCGCCGAAGACTCAAACTATTCGCAAATTCTAACTCAAGGTTATCCAGAACAATCCACCGACATCCAAAGCGAAACTGTTTGTGTACCCATTCCGGAATGGGCATACCATAGCCAGCTGTTCCACATATTTTGTGGGCTGGAATCAACACCTTGTCGAACCGAGAAACATCATGTACACTAGGCATCACGGATACATGCGTGCGCCATTGGCGTAATCGAAGCAGATTCACCTTTCCATGCGAGGAATAATTCGCCGTGAGCATACACGTTTTTGTGAATATTAAGAGTTCAAATGGGAGCTCATAAACTGGCAATAATTAAACCAAGGGCAGTTTCATCCACAATTATGTAACCCAAGCGTCATGAAACACAGCACTTTCAATCATCCGCACTTATTTTAGCGCCGGAAGGAGCTCAAGAACCACCACATTGAAGCGCAAAAGATTTAAAATAAAAATCGCCTTTTTTTAGGGACATCCTGTCAAGTGTTTACGAATAAACGCGTTTTGGGCGTGTTAGAATGAGCGCAGTAAAAGCGATGTCGTAATATGTTATATCCAATTTTTTCCTACGTAAACATAAATTTACGTTACAGCTGGGGATACACAAGAAACTTTCAATTACGGTGCGCATTCCGGCTGTCCACTTAGCACAATTTCTTAACGACCATTTTAAAGACGATAGTCTTTCTTCGGCTACTTAAACCAGAAATTTTGTTCTGTCTGTCTGCCTGTCTGTAACTCGATTTAGCAACCCAGCCAAAGTAAAATTAATATTGCGCAATGGTCTCATATACTCAAAGCCAAATGTAAACGTCTCACCCGGTTTATATATTCATACTTGTCAACTTTGTTGAACAAGAACAAGACATTACGCAAATATAAGACAGGATATTAGTACACAAGGGATATTTACAGTGTTCCTTTATTAAAAAATTATGGATGCTTGGTTTTTCGATAGAAAATGATATTCTACATCTACTGCAGAAAACCGCCGCCTCCTGGCGGCCTATGAAAAATCACGCGGCAACAGCAACGAAAGCTTCCACTAGCTAGGTTCCACGTTCTGCTTGGAACGCAAGTGGAGCACAGCCACGCGGTTATATAAACCTTGTAGTCGGCCGCCTCCATTCACGTGTGTCTCTGCCGTACTGCAGCGCTGGCATCGAGGAACCCGGCCTGTAGCAGTGGAAAGCGGTAAATTCCAATCGCTTTGCGCAAACATTCAGTGGGTTTACCTTGGTGATGAGCGCGACGGTACACGATAAGCATGAGCGGTGAGCGGGAAAGCAAAGGGGGCATTTTCTTGGCAAATTTCTACAAAGACTATCGCCTTTTGACGACATTTGCAACGAAAGGAGCAGATACGTGGCCAATATTTTCTTTTAACTGAATGAAGACAGACTACGGATCTACACAAGAAGGGCCATTGCCGAAACACGCTGCAGGATCACCATTCGCATGTGTTTTGTTTTAGCAAATGAAATAAAGTGCTGTTACAGAACTCCAGAAAGCAGGCTGCGGCTAACCTGCGAATTCTCAAGTTTCCTATTATTAAATCTGTGCTCCGGGTTCTGTAAGAAAACGGCTGAACCTAGAAAACAACGCATTTTAAAAGAACAGCAGAATGTTTACAGGGTAGAAGAAAACTCACTTCTTTGCAAATCGATTTCGCAAAGAGGAATGCTGGGAGGATTTTGAGTTTTGCCGTGCGGTCAATATAAAACTAAGAGAGAAAAGAGCAGGTGAATACCCAAATTAAAGAACCACTGAAAAAAAAGAAGGAGAAAGAAGACGAACAAGGCAATGAAAAGATTACACGAAGAATTTTATATCCGAGAAATTGAGAAGGCTTCGCACGAAAGGAAAAGAGAAGGACAGTGAAGTTGTAACAAATTAGAGGCGTACACGGGAAAAGGTGAGTAGATGAGGAAGACGGGGATCAAGCGAACGGGGGGTTGAACGCGACACCGAGGTAATCGGTTGTCCTGCTTCACCATGCTTCCGAAACCTTCAGTGGCTCTGCTCCGGTGGCATCAAGCTGCTTGTGGACTGCCAGCGTACCAGCTGCTTCACCCCACTTTCTTAGAATGCAGCAGTTCTAGGAACATCCAGAGGGCAAGGAAGGCGCCCCAGCCCGGTCTTTGCGGCCGCCCACCTCACGACAAGCAAGCGGGACCCGTCATTGAACGCGGTGCTAGCGACGATTGCCGCCCGCAACGCCAGTTGTTTCGCTTAACGGCACGTCGCAATCAACGGCAGAGAAGCGTACCAGCCAATTACGGTAGGAATGACTGGTCTCTTTATTCATTTATTTATTTTTTATTTATTTGTTTATTTGTTTGTTTGTTTATTTGTTTGTTTGTTTGTTTATTATTTATTTATTTATTTATTTATTTATTTATTTATTTATTTATTTATTTATTTATTTATTTATTTATTTATTTATTTATCCAAACTGTCAGCTCATTGTTTGGCTATTACAGGAGTGAAAGGGTACAATACACTTTGGTTACAAGAAAGAATGAAAAAGAAACCACATCTCCAGAAATGCAAACACAAAATACTCTTGGGAAATGCAAACTACAGAAGTGGGATATTCGGTGTGAATGGCAGGGTTATTTTTCACTGCACTAGCAGTATGTTGTAGACATAGACAGTGAACCAAAATGGCGTAGATTTTGGGTATCTATGTGTGGCATTATACTGTTGTCCACACTGAAGACGGATATAAAATATTCATTCAGCGAGTCAGCAGTGACAATACATTTGTCTTGGGTTTTTACCTTTTTTTCTTCCCTTTTTGGGGCTTAAGTAGTTCCAAACTTTCTCCGAGAGCTTTTCAGAAATCCCGGGGGTACTTGGCAGAAGTAATTGTTTTTGGGAACATTTATTTTCCACTTCCTGTCGCGAAGTGGGCCAGATCGTTTGTTTCCCGCCGATGCTTCAGGCTTAGCTTTCAAAGATCTTCTCAATTGTTTTACTTTACGTTTACCACGTATTAGGTCGCGCGTTACCCATGGGTTATGTTTTCGGGTTTTTTACGTAGTTATCTATGCGCTGGAAACTTATTTCTTTAAATTTCTGCAATAGCGTTTTGATATTAGTAACGCTGTCGGTTGAAAGTTCTTCGAAGCAGCAGAATTCGAAGTAAATGTGGTTTACTATCGCAGTGTCGTCGGCGCACTTAAAGTCAAGAAATGTTATTTTAGGTTGGGTGTAAACTGGCGTGTTCTCAACGGGGAGGGTACATTAGGAGAGTTTGTGGTCTAATATGCCATTAACAATTTAAATCTTGCTTCATCTGAAGAAAGTGTTCGCTAAGAAATATTACATCTAATATATTCCAATAAGACCCCTGAATTCCAGTCGCTTGGGTGACGATTTGAACAAGGTCAAAAGAAAATATATCAAGCATGATCCGTGAGCACGTGGAAGAAATCTGCATTGTCTGGCAGTTGCCATTTGGTAGATTAAGATACCGAAATATTATCAGCCGCGAACCTAATGTGTGTCGATGCCTGTATTCTTGTAGTGACTGCTTGACGTCACAGTCACTTGTTAGGCTGTGATAGAAGCATCGAACAGTAATGGCGGTTGCCCGAAACATTACCCTGATGAAAATTGCCTCTACACTCTCCACCTCTGGGAGATTTCTGTAACAGATTATTTTCTGTACCATTATAGCCACTCCTCCGTCTCGCGTCGGCAGGTCCTGTCGTAATAGTGCGTAATCTGGGGGCGCTTTTATATAGTTCATGACATCGGTGGGTATCCATGTTTCGGTCAGGTCAATGAAATCTGCCTGAAGTCCCAGCAGTAGGAATTCTAGCGATTCTGGTTTGAGAAGTATGCTACGAGCGTTTACGTTCCCGAAGTTGATTTCTGAGGTCGTGGCCTACGAGTGCGTGCTGTTTGTGTATCGTCTTAGGCATTTTTGGTTGTTGGGGGAGTCTTTCGGTGTTCTTTGATTAGAACTTTGTCATTTTTTATTGTCCCAGATTGATGTTTCTTTGTTTATGTACAATAAAACGTAAGACAACGTTACCTTGCCGCCCGCATCTTTCTTTGCTCTTTCACTATTACAGAGCTTTCTCCTTATCTCTCCTACTCTGGGTGGAAAGTGTTCATTTACAGCACATTCTGTTCCTTTAGCCGTGGACAGTTCTTGAACACCTTTGCCTTATCCTAGTATTGTACAGTCATTGGAATACTGGTCTGTTTTTTCCTTCGGCCGCTCGCCCTAGACTGTATATTCCTATAATGGCTACACGCTCTATCTGTAGGACGTCATAAAGATTTGTTTACACCTATTGGGTCCTCAAGAGATGTTTTTTTTCGTGTAGGACCTACTCAATGCTGTAGAATATTACATTAGATCTACTGAAGCGATTGTCCAAGTCATCTAATTTCCTTTCAAGAGATGTTATTTCGTTTTGTAGGTTAGAGACTTGGTCCATACCCTTTCGTATCTTGCTGTCGTGTATTGCCAGGTTTGACATAGGTGGCGAGGCAGTGGAAGTGGTAAGCGAATATATCTACTTAGGCCAAGTTGTGACCCCAGATCCAAACCATGAGGCAGAGATAATTAGAAGGATCAGAATTGGGGTGGGGGTGCATATGGCAGACATTCTCAGATAATGAATGGCAGCCCTACCATTGTCCTGAAGAAGAAAGTGTATGACAGCTGCATCTTACCGTTACTCACCTACGGGGCAGAAACTTGGAGGCTCACTAAGAGGGTTCAACTTAATTGAGAACGACTCGGCGGGCAATGGAGCGGAAAATGATAGGTGTAACATTAAGGGACAGGAAGAGAGCGGAGTGGGTCAGGAGCAACTGGTGTTAAAGACATATTAGTAGAAATTAAGAAGATGAAATGGACGTGGGCAGGACATTGTAATGCGAAGGCAAGATAACCGCTTGGTCATTAAGGGTAACAGAGTGGATCCCTAGAGAAGGCAAGCGTTGCAGGGGCGCAGAAAGTTAGATAGGCAGATGAGATAAAGAAGTTTGCGGGGATAAATTGGTCACAGTTGGCACAGGACCGAAGCAATTGGACAATAATGGGAGAGGCCTTTGCCCTGCAGTGGGCGTAGATAGGCTGGTGATGATGCTGATGATGATGATTGCCAGGTTTTCTAATTTCCGGTCAATGGAAGATACCCAACGATATTTGATCTCTTTTATGTCATTAGCTAAAAGTTCTATCGTCTTCGCTGTCTTAGATAAGTCAGGTCCTGGGTTAGTCTCTAGTTCCCCACTTAAAAGGAATAAATACAAAGCGTACAACAGCATGTCAGAAATCACAGGGAAAAGCAGCCTGGTGCACGGCAGCACAATCAAGCAAGGATTGCTAGATCGGAAACATTTTTCACGGCGTTTGCTCACGTGGACGAAAAAGACGAACGGATTACTGATCTGCATGCTTGCAGTGCTGCCGCGACGTTTGTATTGAAAGTATCGTGAATGCTATTTTATCACAATTAGGCATTAACACGGCACCACCATTTAAGGGGAAGTTTTTATTATTCCCCTAAATACTTCACAGTGAAGTAGTAAACCTACAGCTTACTCTGCTCTATGGCTAAGCTTACAGTCATCTCCAGGAGGTCGGCTTTCCGCTTAACACAAAGCTTTTCTTGGAAGACCATTTCTACGGGTTCATAGCCTGCTTATATGAAAATATCAATGCCCTAAATTGGACCCCTTTATTATTATGTTCTATACTATGAACCGTTTTTATGTTGCGAAAAACCGCGCCATACAAAGAGTGACACGATACAAGAAACTCTACTCAGGACCAGGCCCAGAAGAGCATCGTTCTTTATAAGAATGGCACCATGTGTGCTACTGATGCAAGGATAGAAATACCACAGCGGGCAGCCCCTCTCTTTATGTGGGAGACCCGGCGGTTCCACTTCACATTGATTTCCGAAGTTATAGCTTAACGTTCTATATGACCGCACCTTGATGGCACCCTGAAATGTCTTGACGTCGACCTCCATTTCTCGCGACATCATGGATGTTGGATGTCCACGCACGTTCTAGAAAGCCGGTCTTCATCTTCGCTTGTTTTTATTCCAAGCTATTATAGAATGAGATAGCCCACACGTGCCTCAAATTCACTGTCAGCAAGTCCTGTTATCAAGTGGCGCTACAAAGCTTCAATGCGCAAATAGTTCAGCTGGAGAACGCTGCATTTCCTCTCTCCGTGCTCCAGGCAATCTGTCAGGGTCTTGTAAACCAATTTAAAGGGTTCGCGCATCATGGAACATATGCCGGGAAGAGTAAAAAGTGGCGGTCATACCGTATGTACATGCGCTGTCGCATCGCATTAAGAAGACAGTGGACAGATACGCGATTAAGGTGGTTTTGTCTTCAAAGAATGAGCTACGTAGAATATGCAGCATAAAAAGCAACAGGTTTGATTCCAGAGACAGCGTTTCCACGCGTGGTTGTTTGATTAAACACTGACTCCAGTTTGTTCGGTGTATGACCAATGTTGTGTACCGCATTCCAATGTCCTGTGGCTGGGTGTACGTCGGCCAGGCCGGCCGTTGTCTCAATGTACGCTTGAGAAAGCACCTTTGCTCCCTAAATGGAAGGTCCTGCGCTGCCCTGAATGGAAGGCCCTGCATGGC
>CM023455.1:42794565-42895654 GCA_013339765.2 Haemaphysalis longicornis
GATTTGGATTTGGATCTCGATCTGTGTCTTGGTTTTTCTCCGCTTGAAAGGAGTCTTGGAAAGGAGTTGAAACGGCTCCGGATGTCTTCTCATTGGGTTTTGATGGCCCTCGTCTTTCTTTTAGTCTTCCCTGCCGATTCTTTGAATTGAATCTGGTAAATTGCTGCCCATCTTCCTGTCACTGGCTTCTTCGTTCTTCCTGCTGTTGGCGTTCCCACTGATGTTGTTTCAGGATGTACGGGGTCTTGAACGTTCGCGACACTTTTGTCCCCCGTGAGGTGCCCCTTACCGCACAAGGAACACTCGGGTTCGCACGGATGATCTTCGGGTGGGTTTTGAATTCCGCACCCGTGGGACGTGCTGTCGTTCGGTGTCGGGAAGACGTCGCTGCGATGACCCAGGCGTCCGCAGGTGTTGCACATCTCGTATTTCTTGCGATGACGGAGGCAGCGATATTCGGCGCCCCGATAGTAGACGTAGTGGGGCACTTTCTCACTTTCTTTCCTTCAAACACAATGACCACGGAGTCAGTCCGGACCATACGTATTACATGAAGGATCGGTGGGTTTTGCCTATTCACCAGGCTATTTTCGATGTCTTGGGGCGTATCAGAGTCCAGTATTTCGTGAATGACCCCTTTGGAGGTGTCTTCCGGCGCCGTTATGTAGGCGGCTGTGCTATAGGTTTGGGATCCGAGCTGAATCGCCTGTATCTGACTAGCCCAAGGCATTCTCCTTCTTGGAGATGCTCACGACCATGGTATTTTGTCTGATTTTGTCGAAGGATATCTTCTTCTGCCTCTTTCTTTGCTACTGTTGCGGCTCGTAGAACGCCGTCCTTGATATACGCGACGGGCAACCGCGCCATGATGAGCCCGCCCCGCGGGCGGAGAACGACCTTGTAGTCTTCCTCCGGCAGCCGCGGCTGCCGCGGTCTTGGTGGCCATCTCATACCCCGTATGCTTGCGTCTCTTTGCGTCTTCCGGTTCCGCCCGTCTCCTGTGTACTGGGCTCGTTCGCAGTGCCTAGGGCACTGCATCGCCCTGCTTCGACGTTCGTGGGCTGCCTTCCAGCCCGGCTCATGGTATTCTTCCGGGCAGATCATCTCCGCCTAGACTTCCACGACGTCCATACTGCGGCTCATATTTCAAAGCGGGCTTTCAGCAGCCGAGCGGGGGCTAGCGCCGCACGTGGCACCGTTCTCTGCCCGAGCGCAGCAGAGGATATGTCGTCGTAGGCAAAGTTAGGGTTAGCCGGTTCGCCGGCACGACGGGTAAGAAGCCATCGTAAAAGTCCAAGTAATGGTCTACTTGCAGAAATTTTAGTCTCCACGGAGGGCGGTGACCTTCCGACACTAGTTGCAATAGTCGTTCAGGACCGGGTCTGTGCTTTTTTCGCTACGATTATAGAAAACTCACAGAGCCCATGGGAGACACGTTCGAACGGCTCCAAGGATTGGACTTTCCCTGCAATATTAAATTTTTTATATTTTCTAAACTAGCATTCAAACCTCCCTCGCTAAAAGGGAAGCCCCCGATAATACAAATTTTTATGACCCCATATAGGGTTTTTATGACCGCATGTGTATTTAAAATACTCCTATATTACTTTCAAGTTTCTTTTAAAATTCATTTTTGTAATCTTACCTGCTGCTGTAGAAAGCACCTTTTCTATCAAAGATGAAATCTTACTCCCTGTCGTAGATAATATTTCAACGAGCGAAATATGAATGACATACAAGAGTGGTCATGTCTCTGTCTCACAGCAGAGGTGCAGTGTTATGCACTTACTTTCAACACACGAATGGCAATTATTTTACAGTCCAGGCCATGGAGGCCACAAGCCCACCCGCTGGAGGCCTGCGCCGCCCGTGCATCACACGATGTAGACGCCACTGTTTTGAAAAAAAAAACGGTTTTGATAGGTCATCTGTGCCTCTCCTTCAATAGCTTGGCGGCATGCTCTCTACAGGTTCATAAAGTGCATTGCTTTACTGAAGAGACATACCGGGATGTCACTTTGAGCACTTTAAAAAAGCCGATGCGTTTAATTGACATCATCTGCTTTTTATTTTGTGAAAAATGAGCACGTGGTCATGCAGCCCATTACACGGAAACGTGCCAGTGCTACTATATTTTACAGCTACGCTGAGAGCATGCGGAAGTGGCCTCTTTGCAACTAAGAATCAAAGTTTTAAATCATGCCACTTTTTTGGGCTTCAGCTGCACAGAATGCTTGACATGTACCCTCGCCACCTTCTGCATTAGGCGTGTACCGGGGACCATAGCTTTCAGTGATTTCCTCCATTGCACACCAGCAAAAGTTATTGCGCAGTTATTTTAGAGTGTCTATGTGGCATAATCTGCACGCGAAAGTGCCTTGCGAGCACGTGAATTTTCTTTACCCGTAGTATTTGTGGAGAGTTTCTGTGTGGCCTTTTTTATTATTTTTTTGGTTCCAATGTGAGCTTTGATACAAAAAGGGGCAAAGGACGAGCGTTGAGGAATGCCGCGTTGCATGCGTAATGGTGCATCGGCTGTAAGCAGTAAGCATATACATTTAGGGGTTTATTTGTGGATCGTGGATGGCGGCAAAGCCAGGCGAAAAGGAAAACGTCTTGGAATACTTTGCTATGAGAGTGTAATAAGTATACAAAGACTGTGTCCGCGCACCATACCAACGCAAGATTGTTTACATTTAAGGGGTGTTCCGTGTAACGATTTACAAATGTTATAAAAGAAAATGTTACAAATTGAATCTTTGCCTGTTTAAAGATTTCAAAATATTCTGCACTCGCACCCGCGCACAGTCAGTCCATCGACAACTCCAGTTCCACCCTCAACGAGCGCACGTGTGGTCCCACCTGAACTTTCTCATTGAAGCGTTGCAATTGAACTGCTCGCGCTTCCCTGAGCATGTTTCAAAATATTCTTCACTGTTATATACATATTTTTCTCAGTGGTGAATATTCATACGCCAGTGTTAGCGCAATCTAGTCCGAGGAATGTGTATTGCACCGTCACGAGCAGCGCCTTTCAATGCAAGCGCACGCGTTTTGCAGCAGACAGCGCTACCTAAAACGAGCGCAATATTTGAGAAATTAGGCATCCCCTCAAAGCCAGAACAGACGAACGGGGTATCAGGGTTAGGCCTTTTGGGGAATGAATGTGTTTCCACTGGCAGTCGTTCTTTTTTACGGACTAACGGCAACACCACTAACGCAGTAAAGCGCACTTATATCGAACATGAATATATCGAAATATTGCCTATATCGAACCCTTGTACAATTCTGGTAAAAATTGCATGGATTTAAACTTTTTATATCAAACCCGACTTTGCTCACAGTGGATATATCGAAATCTCCCGCGCGGGATTTTTTGCTCTCCTTAGGCATGC
Organism: Haemaphysalis longicornis; assembly: GCA_013339765.2. Classification (NCBI taxonomy): domain Eukaryota; kingdom Metazoa; phylum Arthropoda; class Arachnida; order Ixodida; family Ixodidae; genus Haemaphysalis; species Haemaphysalis longicornis. The sequence goes on from CM023455.1 coordinate 42,797,961, forward strand.
GGCATTTTTGCCGCAATACATCGGCGCACAGCGGTGGCACTCCCGCGTGAGCTCGGGCGGTCCAAAGCGGCCGTGAAAGAGTGGATAGCTCCACGCATGCATGCCGCCGGAGCCGAAAGCGCCAGATTGGGCGCTGCACGGTGCGGTGTCACCGAACACCTAGTCTGCTCAACTAGCTGCGTGCACTTGCTCGGTTCACTGGGTTCGCCGTTAATAACTTGTATCCATGCTTGCCTCCGCTCTGTCGAAGACGCCGAAGACTCCGTACCACTTCCGAGCACGAGCGAAGCCGCCACTACCGTGGCGCGATACTGCAGTGCCATTGAGGGCAGCGGTCTTGTGCTTGCCAATTTTTAGATACCGTGGAGCAAGCAGTCACCAGCAACGCGTTGCGCTTCAAGAAGCAGGCTACAATCACGCAGTTTGTCCTCCCCAATAAATAATTGCTTTCTTTCCCAGAAAGCGTCGTATCAATAGTAAACTGCAGGGTGGTAAGAGCTCAGCGTTGGTTCGTGACTCCGTCGGCAAGATTGCTTTATTATAAGTTTTTTTTTGCTTCAATTTTTATATTGAATTTTTGCTATATCGAACTATTTTACAATCCTCGCGCTGTTCGATATAAGCGGGCTCTACTGTAGTTCGTTCTGTACTAGTACTTCACTGTTCAACATTTGGTACACAATCAATATTAACAGTTGCGCCTTCGCAGATCAACTGTTCATCCACCTGATAGTCCATCGAAACCCATTCTTTTTAGCTCAGAGGAAGAATTGATATTACTTTGTTTGTTTCTCAATATGTACAAATCTACATTCTCTACAGATTCTAGGTTCATCATTGAAAATGTTCCCCAATAAACTAACCGTTGTTACTAAATTGAAGTTTTGGTATGTGCAATGGCGTACTGGGGAGTAACTTCTTCCAGAACACCAAAGGGCGCATAAAACAAACACGACAAACAAAAAGTCCCTTTCAAGCTTTTACAGCAGTACTGCGTGAGCACCTTCCAGAACGGCAGTACACAACCCTCCCCTTTGAAAGATGGAAATGTTTATTCGAAAGCTTGTTCAGAACCCGCCGTAGCGGTAATGTTAAACTCGCTGTATTACGCCATATCGAATACTCAGGTCAGCCACAGACCGGGTCTGATCAGCGCAAGCGTGCTGTATTTCCGATAGGTTTTTTTCTGTTTAAATGATCCAAGTCCCCTCTATTTGGCCGTCAGCAACGGGCGTATGTTCTTATGTTCCTCAATATGAAAAATAGGGCCAAAAACAAGTGTTAGAGAAGCCTTCTAAGACGATTTATATATGCAGAGACCTGGTGGCACAATAACAAAAGCTCAAACAACGCCATCTTCGAGGTTGTACAAACAATGCCAAGAATACCGGAAAACAATATTGAGATAAATAAAGAAAACAAAACCTGATGTGCGTGATCTACACTGGGTAGTGTTAGTCTCATCATTGATAAAGAAGTTTTAAAGTTTCGTGTGTACTTATGATCTTGAGCTCCCTTTTTATTCGAACCTGTTTAGAAACCGAGTGTTTATTTATACAAAGCAAAAGAGAGAAACTAACAGTTTCCAGCACCCAAAAGATGCATCTATAAAGATGAAAGAAGATAACCCGAAAGATCCAACGCTAAAAACGAAAATAATGTTTTTATGGACTGCAACCCAATGTGGATGGCAAGATGTACTTTGCGTTCGGCTGTCGAAGCCCAAAGCCCCTGGGGACGGTAATTCACAAGGAAAAGAGTTCTTAAGAAATAGGTTATCGTTTTATGACAACGCCAGCATAGCGCCCACTCAAGCGTGCAATAGCACACGGAGCACCATACTCCCTCACACAAAAAATACAACCACTCAAACAGGTGTACACAAAATAGTGGCACTATCAGGCTGTATTAATGTTAGCATGTAGGTCCTGAATCATTCTCAGAGTTTATGCAGCGTGAAACAAAGGCCTCTTCGTTTTCTCACAAGATAAACGAGAAATCAAGCTTGTTTTCTTAGAAAAACAGCTACAACAAAATTGACGAATTAAAATACATGAAAAAATGTTTTATAATGAAATAATAGGTGCTTACGTGCACTAAGCGTGCGGGTGTGCAAAAAACGCTACTAACGGTTTGTGATACCGCAATGTGCGGCTAAAGTCGCAAAATAATTCTTTGCCCAGATTTTACAAGTGCTCTATTGGTTTTAGCAATATTCATGTTTTATTCCGGAAGCATTGATGGTATTAAAATTGAGGAATGTTTAAATGTGCACTGACGCAAAAATTTGGACTTGTTTTTGTGTTTTTTGTATATTTGCAAAGAACCCAGTTGCCAGGTGTAGAAGCCTCATTTGCGTTAGCGCGTGATGCTCGTCATTAAAGGCATTTTGAATGCGGCCATTTGCAGTTACGGTTATAGTGAATACCATGAAAGGCTCTATTTGGTATAAACAAAGATGCCCACTTACGGTCGGACGGAATGCGGAGAGCAAACCAGTAGTGGCAGTGTCGCTTTCGCGTCGGCGGCAGTTTGTGCTAATCTCCAAACGCACTCATCTTGCCAGCCGCCTAATAAAAGAGACCGTGACGTGATGTATGCACGGCGATTGCACAATTGCTACCCCGTTTTGAAAACGAGGCGTGACGCTCGGTACAGTGGGTCGGGAGACGCGTGCTGGGAACTGCCAGCCGGTACGCCTACAGGTCTACCTAGAGATAAGTTAGGCTTGACCCTGCGGGAGATATTTCATTGCCGCTCTTGCGCCCGGTGCATGTGATGATTTTTAGTTTAATTAGCTATCGCTTCACGAACTCATTTTTTGTATGCCTGTCCTTGTATTCTGCTTTGATTCCCATTCCCCGCAGCGGGAGCAAGCATTCGCTCGAGTTACCTGTGCCGCACAGCGCCCCTTCGCGACCGTGCCGCCGCCTGCAGCGACGCTGCGGTGTTCATCAGTGCCGGTTATGGTCCACAGCCCCTATTTTGGCCCCGGAAAAGATAGCAATAAAGAGCAATTAAAATATTATGCCTGGAATCGCTGAAGCGGCCAGCTGCCTGGTGAGTTAGTGAAACCGGCACCTCCGCCGTCAATGATCGGATTGTACGTTGCTCGAGATCACAAGTTCTGACCACCGATCGAAGCGCCGAACAGGCGAGAAATGTCGGCATTGCGGAAGCGGCCAGCAGAAACTCGTGATGTGTTTGGATGTTGTTTATTTGCCACAAATTCTGTGAATGAGGATCCCACGAGGTCCTCCGCTGGCGGCTAGTTTGAGTTTCGGGCACTTTAAATTGATTTTAAGTGTGTTCTGTGCTGTATTTCCCGCTGATATTTCGTAGATGATGCATACATATGTGCTCGAAAAAATCTATTTCCGAAACTATCTCGGATTAAAACTTTTGTGCCACTACTCCTTTGTTTTTTGGCCCCAAAGTGTAGTTGGCAGCCATGCTGACCCATCCTTTTGAATATATATTTTTTGCAATTTCGGGTAATTTTTTAAGTCCATTATGTCCAACAAAAAATGTCATCTTTAGCAGTATGGAGCGCCGCTAGGGGGCCGAGCCGTTCGAACGTGTCTCCCATGGGCTCTGTGAATTTTCTATGATCGTGGCGAAAAAAGCACAGACCCGTCCTGAACGACTATTCAACCAGTGTCGGAAGGTCACCGCCCTCCGTGGAGACCAAAATTTCGGCAAGTAGACCATTACTTGGACTTTTACGACGGCTTCTTACCCGTCGTGCCGGCGAACCGGCTAACCCTAACTTTGCCTACGACGACATATCCTCTGCTGCGCTCGGGCAGAGAGCGGTGTCACGTGCGGCGCGAGCCCCCGCTCGGCCGCTGAAAGCCCGCTTTGAAATATGAGCCGCAGTATGGACGTCGTGGAAGTCGAGGGGGAGACGATCTCCCCGGAAGAATACCATGGGCCGGGCTGGATGGCAGCCCACGAACGTCGAAGCAGGGCGATGCAGTGTCCTAGCCACTGCGAACGAGCCCAGTACTCAGGAGACGGGCGGAACCCGAAGACGCAAAGAGACGCAAGCATACGGGGTATGCGATGGACACCGAGACCGCGGCAGCCGCGGCTGCCGGAGGAAGACTACAAGGTCGTTCTCCGCCCGCGAGGCGGGCTCGACATGGCGCAGTTGCCCGTCGCGTATATCAAGGACGGCGTTCTACGAGCCGCAACAGTAGCAAAGGAAGAGGCAGAAGAAGATATCCTTCGACTAAACCAAAGACAGAATACCATGGTCGTGAGCACCTCCAAGAAGGAGAATGCCTTGCGCTACAGTCAGATACAGGCGATTCAGCTTGGATCCCAAACCTACAGCACAGCCGCCTACATAACGGCGCCGGAAGACACCTCCAAAGGGGTCATTCACGGAATACCGGACTATGACACGCCCCAAGACATCGAAAATAGCCTGGTGAATAGGCAAAACCCAACGATCCTTCACGCAAGACGTATGGGCCGGACTGACTCGGTGGTCATTGTGTTTGAGGGAAAGAAAGTGCCCCACTACGTCTACTATCGGGGCGCCGAATATCGCTGCCTCCTTCATCGCAAGAAATACGAGACGTGCAACACCTGCGGACGCCTGGGTCATCGCAGCGACGTCTGCCCGACACCGAACGACAGGAAGTGCCGCGGGTGCGGAATTCAAAACCCACCCGAAGATCATCCGTGCGAACCCAAGTGTTCCTTGTGCGGCAAGGGGCACCTCACGGGGGACAAAAAGTGTCGCGAACGCTTCAAGACCCCGTACATCCTAAAACAACGTCAGTGGGAACGCCAACAGCAGGAAGAACGAAGCCAGCGACAGGAAGATGGGCAGCAATCTACCAGATTCAATTCAGAGAATCGGCAGGGAAGACTAAAAGAAAGACGAGGGCCATCAAAACCCAATGACGAAGACATCCGGAGCCGTTCCAACTCCTTTCCAAGACTCTCTTCAAGCGGAAAAGAACCAGGACACAGATCGAGATCCAAATCCAAGTCTCGACTGAACTCCGAGTCAAGATCCCAGACAAGATCAAAGTCTCGATCCCAGTCCAGATCTCGTTCGGGCTCAAGGAGAAGGAACATAACCACCCACAGCCAGCAGAAGGGCCTCGTTAGAGACGAAGACAACAGATCAAAGGTGAGCTGGGCAGACGCGGTCTCCAGCACTGCTACATCGAGCATACACGGGTCCGCCCTAGAACAGGAGTTATCCAAGATTAAGCAACTTTTAGAGCAAGCTATTCGTGAAAGTACCAAGCAAAAAGAGGAAAATAAGAAACTCAAAGAAGAAATCGTAAAACTTAAACAGGCTGGGTCGCAGTTGCCTCAGCAAGGTCTCGCTACAATTCCTCCTAAAGGTACGCAGGAAAACGCGGCGCCACCTCAAAAAAGAAAAGCCGGAGAAACACCTGACATAGCAAGCGTAATCTCGGAGCAAATAGAAAAAAAAGTCGAAGGAATGTTCGCAGCACTGACTCAAACAATGCAACAACAATTCGCTAGCATACAGGCGCAGCTAGCGGATATGAACACTAGAGTAACAATACTAGAGAATTCTCAAAGGGAAACGAGAAGTGCTGGAATCGGTCCAATCAAAACGACATCCAAACCGTACGACAGACCCGTAATGACGGAAATTAACAAAGTGCAGGAGAGCCAAATCACCAAACATGGCTCCGCGTAACGAGTACAAAATTTGGCAATGGAATTGTCGAGGGTACCGCCGGAAACGGGGAAACCTACAGCAATTCGTAGACACAAAGGAGGCTCCAGACGTCATTGCCCTGCAAGAAACGGGGGGACCTGCTAAATTATCGGGGTACAAAACTTGCTGTAATGCCTCTGACGATAAAACGCCCGTCGTAACGCTTGTCAAAAGAAATCTAGCCGTCATCGAGCACAACACTGGCGTAAAGAACGTCGATCACGTCCTAATCGAAATAGTTCCAACTAGGAAAAACGAAGGCAGCATATATATTCTTAACGTATACAGTAGCCCCAAACAAAAATCTGGTTTCGGACCGCTCTTCCGCAAAACCTTAAGCATAGCCAACAAACAGGCGCTTATCGTGGTCGGGGACTTTAATGCTCCGCATCCCGCTTGGGGTTACAACAAGGAAACCATCAAAGGACGCAATCTATGGTTAAACGCCCAACAGGAAGGGCTAACCCTTGTAACGGACCCCGCTTTTCCCACCAGATTGGGCAACAGTGTGTGTAACGACACCACACCCGACCTCACTTTAATTAAAAATATTCCCGATCATACATGGTACAATACTCTAGAAAATTTGGGCAGCGATCATTATATCGTAGCTACGACTATCCGGGCGGGTCCTTCCAAAAAGAAGGGCAGAGAAATCAAGATAGTAGACTGGGACTCCTTTCGCAAAATCAGAGAGCAAGACACACACGAAGAGATAGACGACATAGAATCGTGGACCACAAAACTTCACCAAAGCGTAGAAAAGGCCACAAAAACCATCCCTGAGGAAGCGGAACTCAAAACAGCGGACAGCAGGCTCCTACACATGTGGGAAGCAAAATCCAGTATACAGAAACGCCTTCGTGGGCAAAAACACAACCGAAATTTGCGGAGAAGACTAGCCTTGCTCAATAGGGAAATAGAAGATTACGCAAATAAGCTAACCAGACAAAACTGGGAAAATACGTGCAACTGCATGGAGTTACAGATAGGGTCAGCTAAAACATGGAACCTCTTAAGATACCTACTCGATCCGGAAAGCAGTAAAACCATCCAAAGGCATAACCTAAGCAAAATCATTCATACCTATCCGGGTACCGAAAAAGAATTTCTGCAAGAAATACAAGCGATATATGTAGGCGACACCACACCCAACGAGCAACTACATCCATATACTGGGGAGGATAACCAATACTTAGATAGGCCCATAACCGTAGCGGAAGTACGAGCGGTGCTAGACAAGCTTCCGCACTAAATCCGCACCCGGTCCAGACGGCATCACTAATAAAATCTTAAGAAATCTAGATGACAAATCCATAGAGGCCCTCACCAAATACTTAAACGTATGTTGGGAGAGGGGCAGCATCCCACAACAGTGGAAGACTGCACAAGTCGTAATGATACCGAAACCAGGTAAAAAGCTGCAATTGGAAAATCTAAGACCAATCTCACTAACGTCGTGCGTGGGTAAGCTCATGGAGCATGTAGTCCTAACCCGACTAAGCAACTTCATGGACGATATAGGGTTATTCCCTCACACAATGATAGGGTTTAGACCTAAATTATCCACCCAGGACGTAATGTTACAATTAAAGCATCAAATAATTGACAAAGAATCCCAATCGACAGATATAAAAGCCATACTTGGCCTAGATCTCACAAAAGCTTTGATAGCATCACGCACAAAGCCATATTGGACAATTTACAAAACGTAGGAGTCGGAAAACGAACGTATGCATACATCAAAGACTTCCTCTCCGGACGTTCATCGCAAATAACTATAGGCGGAGTCAAATCAGAGAGTATCAACCTTGGGAGCAGAGGCACGCCGCAAGGCTCAGTCCTCTCTCCATTTCTTTTCAATGTTGCAATGTTAGGATTACCCGCAGAACTCAACAAGATAGATGGGCTGTATCATAGTTTATACGCAGACGACGTCACTCTGTGGGTTACGGGAGGCAGCGATGGCCTAATTGAAGAAACGCTACAGACGGCCATTAATACAGTCGTACACTACGTGTCCGCCAGAGGTCTCAAATGTTCGCCACAAAAATCGGAACTGCTGCTCTATCAACCAACACGTAGAGGACGGAAAAGCCCCACTGAAACCCCAAACATTAAATTAGTTGCGGACGGGAATCCGATTCCCATCGTTAAAAGCATCAGAATCCTCGGGCTCCGACTGCAGTCGAACGGACACAATGGGGAAGCCATCAAGTTGCTAGAGCAGAGAGCCCATCAAACGATGAGACTCATCTCGAGGATCGCCAACAGGAATTACGGATTAAAGGAAGCAAACCTCATAAGATTAGTGCAGGCTTTCGTCGTCAGTCGTATTATATACGTTACTCCGTACCTCAACTTGCAAGTCGCCGAAAAGGCTAAAATCGAGCGTATCATCAGAGGGGCATACAAGCAAGCCCTCGGGTTACCTACCTGTACGGCTAACGAACGATTACTAGCTCTAGGAATTCACAATACGCTGGAAGAGCTTATAGAAGCCCACACAGTGGCACAATACGAAAGACTTACACACAGCCCAACGGGAAGACACATACTCTACTCCCTCGGAATTAACTACGCGGCACAACAAGGCACCAAGGTGGACATTCCTCAGGAAATACGCGAGTGTGCCAAAATACTTCCGTTGCCAAGGAACATGCACCCGGAACACAACGAGGGAAGGCGGCAAGAGCGAGCCAAAGCCATTAAGAAAAGGTTTCAAAATTCTAGGGACGTGATCTACGTCGATGCGGCAGAATATGCCACGTGTGATGCCATGTCAATGACAGCAGTAGACTGTGAAGGTAAATTAACCTGCTGCGGAACGGTCGTAACCGCAAAATCCGAGACAGCCGAGGAGTGCGCCATCGCACTTGCGATAGCCTCCACGACAGCTAAATACATAATCAGTGACTCGAAAACGGCAGTTCGAAATTTTATTAAAGGGCGCATATCGCCGGAGGCGCGACGCATTTTGCTAAATTTCCGAGACCAGAGGAAAGTCCAAATTTTATGGGCACCTGCACACTCTTCCCTCCCGGGCAACGAGGCAGCTCACAACACGGCTCGAGGACTCGCATGCCGAGCCACCGAGGAGCCTCCGCTGAGGTCGGGAAGAGACCGCATGGTCTCATACAGGGAAATTACTAATCATTACAGATTCGAACGGGCCCGTTATCCTCCCGCTCATCCATCCCTAAACAAAAGGCAGTCGGTGGTCTGGCGTCTCCTCCAAACGAATACCTACCCAAACCCCGTGGCATACAGTCACTACTACCCTGGCCAATATTCAGGCATGTGCGCACTATGTAAGGACCGGGCGGACCTGTCACATATACTATGGGCTTGTCCTCAGGCGACCCAAGAAGGCCGTAAAATCGCGAATGACGAGCAGTGGGAGACCGTGCTGCTCAGCTCTGACCCAGACGACCAACTCTGGGCCGTCCAGTTGGCTGAAAACGCCGCCAGGGCCCAAGGGCTGCTGGCCGCCGTTTAGGAAGGAGGACTCCTTACAAACAACTGGACAAAAATAAAGTTGTCTCTCTCTCTCTCTCTTTAGCAGTATGCTAGAGCCAATTAACTGACGCTGATGTAACAACTTACAGAAAGAAGACGAATTGAGAAGACCCTCCTTCTGGGACCTTGCCTTCCTCATATCCGACACCGCCAACCGCGTCTTTCGACCACCGCAAGGCTTTGGACCGCCGCGAGGGGGCGTGATATCTGCATCGCGTGAAGAAATGCTGCTATTGGCTTCATAATTTGTCTCAATCACGACCATGTCTGAGCTCATCTCCCCTTCATTTTGCACACAGCCATTCGCATTGTGAGCATAGAATGTTAGGGGAATATCTATCTTTCGCGAGGCCTAACTGCGGAAGTTAGCCTTATTTTCTACCTTTCAAGCTGAGATTCTTTGCTTCGCGGTACATGTCAGTGCGCTGCCTTTAGCGATAGGGTACGTACTCCCCACTACATTTATTGACGTACCTACAGATTCGAACTCTGTGCACCTAACAAAATTTCAACAGAATGATGTATACAGCCTAAGCGGCTGTAATGGTGTCAAAATATCGGCTGCCAAACTGCCAAAACAACAACATTGCAGGCGCACAAACCTTTCCCCAATGAAGCGGAACACTTACCGGAAACAAACCATACGCGTGGGGACCTACATAACACAACCTTAACATACGCATAGAGAATTAAATTGGGACAGTTCAGTCAGTGCACTTCGACTGCATTATCTATGCCTTCACTGATACGGGCCCTCCTTGTCTTTCCAGCCCGCAGCCGTAGTTTTCATTAGAAGGAGGTGTTCATTTTCAGTATAGGTGTGAACGTCCATCCACCCGTCAACAAATTCCAACTGTTTCGACCTTGCCGGTTTGGCGTTATCGAATACACGTCATATTGAAACCACAGGCGACCCAGGCTCAGTTTCGACCACGACAAGCGAAAGATGTTTACAACGCGTCGCCCCTGCCCATCATCTTTTAACGAAAAATAGGTCTTTCTCGCAGTTTCTTTTGAGCAGGATCAAGAAGATACGAATTAAACACTGAAACATTCGCGTTGTTACAGATAAGAAACCGCTGTAAGGTATTCCTACGTGAAGTCCAATACTGTTCTGGCGAAAAAAAAATTCCTCTTTCACTTAGTATAACAATAAATATCTCATACCTTTTTAAGGCACAGAACATTCATCGTGCGCCGCGTTCCTGGAACACTAAAACCATCATTAAAATATCATACAATGCGGCAATTTAATGCCGCATGACCATCAAATACACGGCCAATCCAATGAACCCAACCAATTTCGTTGTTTTAATTCTGGTGAGAAGAGTTTTGGGCTTGTACATTATTCCAACTCTCAATCACAAATTCAAAGTTCCCGCAAATTGTACAAGTTGTTCCATCTCAAAAATGTTCGAGTTTACATCATTGTCTTCCTTTCTGCAAAATGCAAAAATCATAAGGACATACTTTTTTCAAATTTTTTGCAATATTTCTATTAGAAGAGGTGACAGCAGACAGCAAGCATTACAAGTGTACAGCTACCAATTAGGTTCATGACAATGCCTTCATTTTATCTCCTTTATTCAACAGCAGCGTTCCCGTTGTCTGCGACACATTCCAGAAAAAAGACAGCGAAGGCTCACCATTCACCTTTATCAGGCATTTCACTGTTCAGACTTCTATAGTTGACAAAATCATGTGTAGACCAGTGTTTTATTTTTAAAAAAATTCGGAAATGCCAAAGAACGAAAGTTCCAAACGTTAAACAAAGCGCACGAATGGTGGCCAGCTGTGCAAAACTGTACGCCTCCGAAATTTATCAGCGGATACGTCCCGTATGAAAAGTTATTTGGCCCACCCGTCTGACCCCTAAAGGTTTACCGACTCTCCCGTTATTGGCGGCTATAGTGAAGAGCCGCTCATCCAATCATTGATTACCAGTTGCTCTGACTATTCCTTTCGCAAGCACGAAGATGTATTACGGTACGGGAACTCCACCCAATAAAAATTTTTTACTAAGTCAAAACAGGGTGTCAGACAAATTTCTGTTTCCTTCCAGAAGATAATTTATTGTCACGGGGTGTCAAAACATAACATACGGCGTTTCACTAAAACAGCGTCACAATTTTTTGCTTTGAGGTAGCTCGTTTATGTTTATCGCTTCTTAAAATAGCAAATTTTAGCAGTTGGTACTGAATGCGCACCTTTCACAGCTGCAATTTTTGCCAATTCTATTTTAATACGAATAGCAGCAATACAAGCATGAGAACTATTTCTCTTTTCTGTTGACCTAATCACGATCTTGTTCCCACCTACCGCTATATTTTCAAGCCTATATTCCATATGGCAGACCAAATTCACCGCTCACGGAATCGCTAATCGCGGAAATCATGCCTATTGAAAACGGTGACATTTATTAAGAAGCACAAAACGCGTACTCCTGAAGACGCCAATTTTCAAAATACTCGGGTACACGTTTATTGCCTAAGCATTGAGGCCGCCCCTGGCGAGAAGTGATCGTTGCAGAGCGGCTTCGTTCACGCTGGCGTTAAAGCACCGGAGAAACTTCGCGGTGAGCCAGCGCTACGTTCCGAAGCACTCTCGCTGACTGCGGTACAGGTATAAAGAGAGATACCACTGACACTGAGTTATTACCAGTTTGGCCACTGCTCGCGCGTTGCGTTCCTCTTGAGGAGTGCCTTCTCATTTTTTTCCAACAATATTAACCCTCTATCAACACTTGTATGGTGGCTCCATTACACCTACTGGAACGTTCGCCTCCGGGGAGATGCATCCTCGCTATTGTTTTAGGGCATGACCCTAGAGATTCATGGCCAAACATAAAACTGTTAACATTGACGTGATCGGTGCCTTGCTCCTGAGCAATGTACAGCCACGTGAACGATACATGCGTTCGAAGAACGTGGCATCTGGAAAACACACCACGCTAGCATCAGCTGTTATATTTGTCTTGCAACGGTAAGTTCGAATTACTAACCCAGCGACTTTTGACTTTAATATATTAGTCAGTCAAGTCTGCAACCATGGCTTTTGCCTTTTGGTGTGAACTTTATTTTTAAAGCTCAACATTTACAGAAGTGCTGCGGTATCATGAACCATTCAGCCGTGTGGCCGTGGAAAACCCATTGCAAACTGGATAACCTTTTTGCTGTCATTCCAACCTTCTCAAAAATGCTCGTTCGCATGTTTTCTATCGTGGCTGCATAAAACGTTTGCTTCTAGGGGGTGCTCTCGTATATGATTTTCCAATCTTATGTTGCCTCACCAGCTCCGCCTCATTTTTGACCAACGTATACAAAAAGCTACTCGATAGATTTCAAGGAAACAGATCCACCGGGATGCCAATGTCACCTTTCGCATGTTTTGATACGAGTACTGCGGTTATATACGCAGCTGCTGCATGAAGCGATATTCTACTCTTGCACTCACTTTTTTCCCCTGAGCGGCCGTCTGACTGGCTCCACTCACGCGCCCTATCAGTTGCAGTTGCAAGCGCTGATGCAAGTCTGTGCTTACGTGCGCCGGACTCGTATATCAAACTTTTTTAGCTTTGTATGGTTTCTCAGATGTTATGCTACGGTAAAAGGGTCGACAAATGCAGCAGGGTGAATCGAATCAAGAATATTTTCGCTTTGTGATGCGAGAAACATGTGAGAAATTTGCTCGCACGCCGTAAATTAGACCTGAAGAAGGAGATTGGTGCGGTGCGTGGGCTACGCCTGATGATTATTTTGTCTACATTATATTAGTAATATGTGTTTTTGCTTCACTCTAATACAGAGTTTAGGTGCGATTATGATGGCGTAATTACTATCAAAGCAATGTGCACAGGCGTGCCTGCAAGCACTATGTGCGTGTCGGTCCCAGCACAATAAACTAATGGAGGTGGTGGGGTCCGGTAGGTGCTGAGCCAAAGGGGGAAAAAGTTGCAGAATCTTATGTGACAACATAGCCACGATACTGCGACAATAAAGTCTTCCCCGATCTGCAATTCCTCTCGTTTTTTTCCGCGATCATCATACGTCTCCAAAGTGAACACGGCTGCAGCATTGCAATGACAATAACAACTCAATATTGCTACTCTAGACACGCCAGAGGAGGATTTCCCGCAAGTGCCGAAGTTATCCCGATTGCTGGGTTGGAGGGTAAGAGGACACTTTTTCCAGAGAACTAGAAATCCATGTTTTTTTCTGGCAAACTTGGCTATTTTAGGTTGTGATGCTATCTCTCACATCATCGCCTATTCTTCATTCAACTTCTTTTGATCTACTTTAGTATATTCGACACATTGCATCGCCTTTCCAACTAGTTGTTGTTGTGGTCATCATCATGATCATGATCATAATTTTCATCATCCTTAACAGCCTGCTAAGTCCCATTGCAGGGCGAAGGGCTCTCCCGCTGCCTTCTATTATCAGTATTGCGCTGCTCGATTGCATGCGTGTGTGTTGTGTGCGTGCGTGCGTTTGTGGGCAAACGCTTGTGCGCGTGTGCGCATGTTTGTATGTGCGTGTGTTTGTTCGGTACTTTATTTCTTCATCATGTTGTCCACCCCCACGTGCTTCTAGACCCATTAGTTCCTATCCACTTTGTTACCTCAAGTGCCAACCTCTGTTCGATTCTTTTTCTCTCCCCACGGCAATTTTTTTGCTACTGGTACCTTGATATCTTCTACTCAAATTTGTTGCCTTATCCAGGCAGCTCGTTTCCAGTCGGTTATAGTTATTCCTATCATTACTCGTTCTATCACATGTTGAGGTGAGATGAGTTTGATATCCAGTTGTGTATTTTGGCGCGAAGTTTCAGCTCAGTATGTCATTACTGGCAGTATGCACTGGTTGTAGATTTTTTTTTGGAGTGACAAAAGCAGCTTAATTTTCATTATTTGAGAGTGCTGGCGTAGTGTTCCCAATCCCATACCTAATCTGCGCCGGCTTCTCCTCTCTTGTGGGGGGAGCACTAACCATCTCTTCATGGAAATTTCACTCCTGTACTTCTTCAAGCGCATTGTCTCTTAACCTCATAATGGTGCTTACGGCATGCTTTTCTCTAATTAGTTTAAATGTATTCATACTTTTATGGCATCAGAGGCAAAGAAGACGGCAGCGGCGCGTGGCACGACGCACGAGCATCTGCGATGAAGACAAAGCGGGGGGCTGCTGGCACTGGCCTGCCAAGCGTACTCGCCACTGTGGCGAATCAGCCATCCCGCCACTGCCACCAGTGTTTGATGTGGGCCTTCTCACTGCCACCACCACTGTTGCGACTGGCCTTCGCAGCGCAGTCCGTCGTAGCGACGTTGTCTTCCTCCGTCAGCTATCGACTCGGCGCAGAGCAGAGTGATGAAGTTCTCGAGCCGACAAAAAGTTGAAGCGGCATTTATATACAGTATGTAAAATGGTGACAAAGGCGTTACATGGCTCGCACAAAGGCCACAGCACCTCTCCACTCGGTGCGTCCAAAATGTTCCGCCAATAAGTGCCGCGCTCGCTGTGCTTCCGGGCGGGTTGTTATACCCTCGGGAGTTCTTTGTAGCCCGGAGAAGTTTGAAGCGCTCCAATCAGGACTCTCGCTGGCCGAAGTTATAATGCGACAACTTGGGGAGCAGTGGTAGCGTCGGGCAACCCGTCCCGGCGGCAAAATGGAAGGCAACTCCGTCGCATTCTCAGCAAAGCCGTCTCCAAGCACGTAACCACGTGTCGGTTGCCGGTCGTTCGCTCGATGCGTTATTCGGCAGAGCGGTCATCACTAGAAAAGGAGAGGCGACTTAGCGGCGATTCAAGTTTGGGCCTGTCGGCAGCTGGCGCTTTGTTCTGGTTTGGTCAAAGCGTGAATCAGCCCAGCTGTCAGCGCGTCGCCTCCGTGCAACAAATATGGGCCGGGTGCTCTAGCACAACAGCACACCCACCGCCAGACAAGGCGCCAGGAAGACAAGCTTCCTCCACGTCACTCGGATGCCATGCGTGCTCGTTCACCAGGCTCATCAAGGTTCACCACCAGTACTCCATGAAAAAGGCGGCTACACGCTCCTTTCCACGAGCAGACACACCTGCCAGGTCCGGATCATAGGTACATCGCCATGCTGCCGAGGTGTCTCGACCAGCTTCGCCCTGCGCTTGCGGCCTCGTTACGGGGCACAGGTCGCCTATTGTTCCGCAGCCTGCAAAGAACCGACCTACAACAGGAGAAACCCAGCGAACAAGCACTCTCAGTCCTCCATAAGAATACCAGACTACAAAAAACGTGATCAACTCTCACAGCTTAGTGTCTCTCCATTTTTGACCATCGATAACAAGAGGCCCATGCGGTACGCGAGACTCCTAAATGACCACTCAACCCTATGTGTCAAAGATAACACGCGACTTGAAAAGAGCATAACTACCCAACTTACGAAGCAAATGAGAGCAATTATTTTGCTCTCTTATACCTGATAAGCTAAAAGCTGTTCACGAAGAGACGAATCAGAGGACCTAGGAAGGACGAAGGCAGCATTACTTAGAACGCGTTGCACAGTGCGTCTGCGTTAGCGTTCAGCTTTCCTTTCTCGTAGCGAACGACCAAATTGTGCTCCACGTTACCAAACGAGCGGTTTTACTACGCAGGTTATTTAACCAGTTTAGCGGGCAATGATCAGTTTCTGCAACCAACTGGAAAACGGCTGCCGACCCAACTGGGATACTGCCCACACGATGCATCCACATTCCTTTTCGGATGTACTGTATACCTATTCCCTGCAAGGTACTTTGCGGCCTAAATACAAAACTTGTCGTTCCCGGCCTTTTGCATCCTCTTGGCATAGTACAGCTCCCATGCCACGATCGCCAAATCACACTCAATCACGTAGCCCTTCGAAACTTCGGGGGAATAAGAACTGGCTCCTCGCTCAGGGCTCGTTTCAGCGTTTGAAACACGTCCTGCCTCTTTGTGTCCCATTTTAGATTTACTGGCTGTGTCTTTTTGAGTGCGTCGGTTAAAAGACGAGCCAATGCCTCACGTTATGCAAGTAGCATCCAGCCAAACCAGAAAAATACTATTTCTCACTTAGTGGTTGGTCGGCGATACTTCACGGCCACGGGTCTTCTGATTTCCGACGGTATGTTGCGGCTGCGACCCAATACATTACCCAGGTACGTAACTTCGGGACAAACCAGGTGACACCTCGACGGATTCACTGTTGGGCTGGCTTGATGAAGCCTTCTCAGCACGACAGGTAAGTTCTCTACATGCTCCTCCCATGTGTTAAAAAAGATGGAGACACCATGAAAGTAAGGAAGCGCGTACTCAGAAAGGCCACGAAATACACGATTTATTATTTTCGAGAGGCAAAAGTGCGGGTTTCTGAGACCGAAGATGAACATGACGGGACGCACTGTTCTGTGCGAGGAAGCAAACGCAGCGTTCGGACTAGCTCTTCGCCCCTGGCTCCTCTCGTCATTTGAAACGCGTACTATTAATCCGGTCATATTCAATATTTTCTGGGCTGAGGTCCGTACTCCCGTGTGTGGCTGACTTCAAGGCGAACGTACGGGCAAGAACGCACGCCTCCCAATGGCGTCTTCGCTCAAAGCAGAAAGCTCTCCACTTTCGGTTTCGCGCTGAAAGCCTTCGTTCCACAGAGATAAAATGCGGGCTACGGTTAGAACATTGCACTATCTTGATTACATGCCAGCTATCCAGGACTGGGAACAATGTCTAGTTCACGTCGCACGCGCGGCCAGCTCGGTTTCCCCGCCACTGCGGATGACGTCACCCGCTTCGGCCATTGGCGGCTCGTCAAACACTATGGCAGAATTTTCTTCCACTCGCCGCACGGCCTTCGTTGCTCGCGCGTCTTTCGTGTCCCGCTCACAGGCTTCGCCACAACATCGCCCGCTTTTTTGGAGAGCATCCCAACTTGCGAACTCGCGAGTGTCAAGCACTGACCACTACTCGCGGACTGTTTGAGCGTTTAGAAATCTTTCTTTCCAGGCTGTTCCTGTGCCTCTGCGCTCTTCTCGTTTTCCTGACTCGTTTCTTTGTCACAAAATATGATTTCCATAAGTTCGCGTTTGTCCGGGGACACTCCACGTTTCAGCCGAGGCTTCAAAACAACCAGCGGTGGTAGTTGGTCCGAGACTCTACGACCGCTCGCCTGGATCGTTGGACAAGTCACTCGTGACGCCCGTGAGCACGGTTGGAGTGTCATCTCTGGCCTCATCAACTCAAGCCATTCTTGCCTTTCGGCTTCCTCCGTCTCTTTCTGCCTTTCGGCTTCGGTTTGCTGCACCCCCTTCTGCCGTTCGGCCTCTCCGCACTCCTCTTCGCACCGACGGCGCTCTTTAGCCTCCTCGCGCTCACGGCGCTCTCTGATATCATCCCTGGCCTCATTGACTTCCTTAAACGTTACATTCACCTTCCTCAAGATCTCAAGGATCGCATGCTTCCATTTCGCATGGGCTAAGTCAAGGCCTCGCTCCTCGCCAATTTTGATGAGTTCCTTCACTTTACCTTCCTCCATTCTTTGCACTCACCCCTTGCTGCTTGGCCACGTTATAATTCCCTTGCTGTTCCTATACTATCGAGCTACCAGTAAGGTACGCTCACGTTATTCCCTACTGTGCTGTGTGTTTACGGTGTCGGCATTAGCTCAAGTTTTAATTCACTTTCTCTAGGCTTGAAACACTCAAAGCTTTCGACGGTGCTTCAAACAGCCCTTCTCAAAACTACGATAACAAGTCCTAGAGAAGGCTGGTCAAATGAGAGTGAACATTGAGGACTTACTACACAAGGTAGTGGCCGTTGCCGGTTGATCCCGCAGCTGCCATCGCATGTTGTGAATCACATCCCAAATCTGCCACCGATTTTGGGAATCAGCCATCACGATGCTTTCCCCACTGGTGCGACTGGGCCTTCTCAGCGCAGCCACCATTGTTGCGACTGGACTTCACAGCGTAATCCGGTGTAGTGACGTTGCCTTGCTCCGTCTGCTATGGACGTGGCGCAGAGCAGAGCGATGAAGTTGTCGAGATGACGAAACGTTGAAGCGAAATTTATATAGCGTATATAGAAGAGTAATAAGGGCGCTACATGGCTCACACATAGCCACAGCGCCTCTCAACTCGGTGCCTCAGAAATGTGCCGCCGATACGTGCCCCGCTCGCTGTGTCTCCGGGAGGGATTTTATAACAACGGGACTCCGTTGCAGCGCCACTAACATTGAATGGCTCCAATCAGGACCCTCGCTGTCCAAACATTCATATCCCACGAACGGAGGCAAAGTGGTTCCGTCAGCCAAGCCGCTCCAACAGGGAAAGGAAAGGTGACGCCGTCCCCATCTCAGCGATGCTGTCTCCAAATAAGTAGCAGCATGTCGGTTGGCGGTTTTTGGCCGATGCATGATTCCACCGAGCCGCCACAATGGGAAGAAGAGAGACGACTCTGCGGCAATCCAAGTTTGGACTTTGGACCACTGGCGGTTTGCCGGTCTGGTCAAGGTCTGAATACGCCTAAAATTCGCGCGTCAACCCGTCCAACAAATTTGCGCACGGCGCTCCGGCAAAACAGTGGAGACGTTGCCTGAGTTGGTCTTTCCCATGCCCGCCTTGTACATACATCGTGTGTGAATTTATTCTTAATCATTATTCTCCATGGCTCGCACCATCACTTCTGCCTCCACGTAACATTTAGGAGAGTGTGCTGGTCCATACCCGGTCTGGTCCCTGCTTCGCCCCTTATAGGGCATCGGCGCAATCATCGAGGACGCATTACCCGTGTGCGGCGGCCTCAGCCAAAGCGCTACACTCTCAAATTTTTCGCGCTTAGCAAGCGTGAGTCTCGACGATTTTTTGCACGCTTGTTCCAAGCGTGATGGGCTTTCACGCTAAAAAATCACGCTTGCTAAGCATTATTCGCGGGATCTGTAACGCGTGCTAGGCGTGAGTGAACGATATTTTTTGCACGCTTGTTTTAGGCGTGGCGCGCTTTCACGCTAACCGCTCACGCTTGCTATCCGTGACTGGCAACCTTCTTAACGCTTAGAGAAGATGAAAGAGAGTATTTTTACTTACTTCGCGCGACATTCTCCTGCTCTGCAAAATGCACTTCTGGACATCAGATCTCACTTAAAAAGATCGCTGACGGAGGTTAATATTTTCTGTGCCATATTTATGTGCCTGGCGGCAGTTCGGATAATTTATACAAATGCCCGCCATCAAATAGCTAACTGCGAAAATCAACTTTACTTTGCACCTTGCATATGTTCAAACTTTATAGAACATTGCAATGTGGCAGCATAACACGAACTTGATAGCTTTACTATAAGGAATGGGGTTTAAAGTACACGTAGTACGCAAGAAATAAAAGTTGAGTTTAGTAATTAGTTATTTATTGGCGGACATAAGTAAGAATTGTCCAAGCAGCCACCAAGACCATAAATATTACCCTCTGTCAGCGTTCCTTTTAAATATTTCTGACGGTCAGAAATGCATCTTACAGAGCAGGAGAATTCTGCATCATGTAAGTAAAAATTCCCTCTTTCACCTTCACTATAAGGCTTACGAAGATCGCCAGTCACGCATTGACAATTCTCACATAGCAATTCCAGCATTAAATATTGCGCCAAATGGCTCAAAACTGAGCAGTGTTAACAGGACGAAAACATTCTCGATTACATCTCAAACTTTGGTTGTAATAGATCTAAGCAATGTTGACAGCAGTGCAAGAAAAACTTTGACAATTGCTATGATGGCGTACGTTTCGAAATAAATCTGAGAACGAAATAGAACAAGAAATTTACACAAATTTTAAGCTTGAGTAGAACTTTTTATTCACAAAAATTCTAAAAAGTTTCAATATATAGAACAACAATCGAAGATTGAGAACACAAGATAGGATAGGTTCAACCTGAACTTTTGATGGCGCTTTAAAGCCGCACGCGAACTTGGCAATGAACGTTACTCAAACGAAATGCAGTTTCGTAAGCAAATCCCTGAGCCTTTTCTGCGCCCATGGAATTTCTTCTATTCCGGCTCGTCGAAGAACTACTTCCAAGAAGCCTAACAACTGGCCGAAAGCCGAAGGTTTTGTGACGTCCTTTACGTGTTATACGCACAGACACAGCCCCAGCGCTTTTTCTAGCGATGTTTCTTCGTGTAGTTTGATGATCTCTTCTGGCTCTTTGCCGCTAAGTAGTTGCTTCACGTCACCCCGTACAATGCATGGGCCAACGATGTCCACCGGTGGAACCTGACAAAGATAAAATTAACAAAATAAATTATTACCGGATGTAATAAACCGCTGACAAATTTTACGTCTCGGAGAATGACAAATTCATCAAACTTATTTGATCGACAATCCTCATACTGCATTTGCTGCATTAAATCTCCGTAATAGGAGGCACACACGCAACCCAACCATATGAGTTGCCTTGGAGAACTCGGCGTGGACGCCACAAGGCTAGCAAGGGTTCGGCTGGCTTTGGTCACTCACTGTTAACAGGGCGGTTTTTCCCTTCTGCTAGCAGACAAGGAAGGCGGGTAGAGTATTCCCCTTTCTCAGTTCCAGACAAAGCGCCCGAAGATACCGTAAAGTTCCGAGAGAACACCCACCCCGAAACATTGCCCTCCTCCCTTTAGGGGGGGGGAAATATTCAATTTACTAAAAGAACATAAATATCGCCCACCCTCTAAAACCGACGACTTCAGCGCCGATAAGTGAACAAAAAAAAAGTGAATCCTCTATTCACGTGTTGATGCGGTTACTTATTTGTCCTTTCCGCACTTAACCCGAAAGTTCGCCCATCTCGTATTTTTTTCATATCTCAGCAGTTTTGGTTGGCGGCGCAGCCACTTTTTTGTAGTTTTTCGCACCCAAACCGAAAGATTGCCCATCCCGTATTTTTCACTCGATATCTCCGTATTTTTGGGTGGGCGTTCTTTCGGGACTTTACGGTATACCGGCAAGATTTTCAGGAAGTCACAGCTAAAACCTCGTAAGACCAAGGCCTTGGCCCTTCTCAATTGGTTGCGTTTCGGGAGGCTAGAAAAAGAAGCCTGCAAAAAGACAACAGGGCATCTTGCACGTGTTTTTCTGTGCAACGACGCACAAACCCGGTTATCCTTTCAGGGCGATTTTCACAAGAGAAGGTTCTTTCCATATAGTGGTGTTCCGTCTTTAAAAGAATTCTCTAGAGGGGGTGGTGCCAACAGACCCCTTTCTGGTGCAGAGTTCAAAGGACCGTATTTATTGCCTTCAGTGCGGATTTATTAGTGTTCAAGCAGCCTTTTCGGTGGACACAGGACTTGTATTGGTTCCAAAACTGAGTAGAGTTAGAACAATGAAGGCGTTTTGGATTGCCCTCGAAACTTCAGTTGTTACAAAACATTTCACTCACCGTTGAAATTATGGCGCTTTTGGCGAGCCTTGGCCGCAGATACGTGTCAACGCATGTGTACGATGGCTCGTCTACGGATGCCAGTGTCCCCAATTCCGGTTAGGACTTTTTTCAGGTGTTTTTCATTATCCCCGACAGTGCTCGAAAACCTCAGCTCACTTTCAAAGCCAAGCTGAAAGAGCACGTGGAATCAAACTCCCCGAAAACATATTACAGAGCATAATCACGAAGACTCTGTGGCTGTTTGTCTTAATAATTACAGCGGAATTATGAACCAGTAAGAAGAGTACAAAAGAGTTTTGAAGTCCTAATTTCAAGCATAATGTGTGCGTCGCCATCAAAGGTAAAATCAGTGCGCAGATTGCACTTGCGCCAATAAAATCTTCTGAGAAATGGCAGTTTCAACAAATTAAGAGGGATCTTATAAGAATACGCATGACGTTCTCACCAGTTCCTAGTTCAGCAGGTAAGCTGGTAATGGTGAGACTGGAGCCGTGCTCCTCAGGCTAAACGATGCTTTCAAAAGCGCCTTCACACGGGGTACATCTATTTCATTCTCAGAGTGTGCTTGTTCATCTATGGTCTGCACAGACAAACAATTTTAAACAGAAGAGATTCTTACAGAGATAAACAGAGGTCGGAGAAGCAAGACAAATGCATCTTCCCAAACTCTAGAAAAGCTTTCACAGCAGTGGGCAGCGCAATAAACGGGACGAAGCGGAGAGGACACAAACCCAAGCGCTTGTGTTTGTGTATGTCTCGTCTCGGCTTTCGTCCCATTCATTGCGCTGCCCACTGCTCTCAAAGTTATGTACCAACCGGCTCAAGCTTCAACTATTTACCACATTTTGCGTCCGTTTAAAACGAAATTTTGTTGTAACGGACACAAACTGCTTTGGCTCAGCAATTATACATTCTCCAGACGACATGTCCGGAAGTTAACCGCTGGTGTGACATGAATAATCTCTCCGCATTTTTCCGCCAAAATAAACGTACGTTAGGGAGCATCCGCTCACACTGGAACAGCTGAAGGATAAAAAAATACACAGTAAACTCTTTATTGCTACGTACAAAAAAGATTTATAAGTGGTCTCTATTTCGAAAAAAAAGCTTACTTTTAGAACAAGAAGAGCTGATTCTGCGGGACACTCTTCCTGTGCTGGGAGATTGCTGTCATTATTTGAAGAGGAAGACCACCGAATTTCGCCTTTGCGTCCCCTCCATGTAAGGCTCCGCCTTGCTTCAGACAAGTGGGCGATGAAGATGCCCTGTCAAAACACAACGGCGTATTTACCTGAAAGAGCAAGTATAGCTTTGCCACAGGCACTTACCCATTCGTTTTTCCTAGTGAAGCGTGGGCGGGTTCCTGGGTTTGCAGACTCCCATTTCATGTCAGGGTAAGCTTCTGCGAGGCAGCGTCCAAGGTCGTTGTGTTTCCAGCGATGCAGTGCGTCAGATTCAACGTTGATAAGATTGTGTGTTCTGCGTAAGCGAGCATGGTTGATTGGTTGATACATTGTTGTTAAGCTACCTGGCTGCATTACTAATTTGTATAAATGTCGCAGACTTACTTGAGATAGGCTATGACTTCATGGCGCATTTGCTTGCACAAGCGCTTGTGTTTGTCCCCGTCAAAAACTTCTCCGTTAAGGAGGGGTTGCAAGACCGGCGAAAATCTGGGTAGTTGATGTGTCGTGCTCCACGTTGTTTTTGGCAATTCTTGCCGTTTCTGGAAGGCTAAATTAAGCACTTTTTACAAAAAATAGACATAGACGGGTTGTTCCATAGTCGTACTTTTGCCCCATTTTATTTCATCAACAAGAAGCCAGGCACACTTCGATCTCACGGTAGCCGGTTACGTACTTAGGCTATTAAGAAATTGATTACAAAGACATAAATGCAAAAACATCACTAGTTTGAAAAAAATGCAGTTGAAGCTTAGTAAAACTGATCAAGGATTACAAGCCAAATGCAGACAGTGATAATACATCAATCCTGTCTCTTCAGTTCAGCGAAATGTGGGAAGAAAAAGGAATAGAAGCCAGTATAGCGTAGAGTCCTTCAGGAGTGCAATAGGTGTATGCAGGCCACGGGCACAAGAACATTTCAGAACGGATGACTTTCACAATACCGGTTTCTTTAGGGAGAAACGCATTTACTCTCTCATTGTATTTTACATTGCACATAATCATGCAAACAAAACGTACGTCGCTGTTGTAAGTGACAATTTCCTCGACCCTTGCAAATAAGGGCGTAGAAGAAGAAAGGGCAATTAAAAAAACGTCCGATAGTTCAATCTTCACGTTATTAACGCTAATAGATGTGACCAAAAAGCCGATCTCTCCGATTCGGTCTTGCAGCCCAACTTCTGCAAACCTATCGTCCAAGAGAATGGTATTTACAGTATGCTGTGGCTGCGCTTCATGGGAGGAAAGAGGATTTGGCTCACCGTTTTCACACCACAAAGCGAAGGAATGAGTCACCTGATAGTAATTCGCTACCGAATACAGAGTGTTCTTGAAGTTAAAGAATTTTTTCAATTTCGGCAGTGAATTCTTCCTCTCCATCCTCATGGTCCAGTGATGCCGCCCAGGACCAAAGTTTTTAATTTGGTCACGCATGTGAATCAGCATGTGGTGCTTCGAAGTCAACGCACCGGAGCCATAGCACGAACAGTACAGTTGATGATGTTCTGCAATCAACTCTTCCAGATCACTGATTGTATCAGCGCTGACAATCGGTGACAAACAAACTTGAGTGATTTGAGCCAAAAGAACGAGAGATCTCACAAACTTTTCAGACTGTGGTGGCAACAGTGGCCGCAGTATCAGAGGTAAGTGAAGAATAAGAACGAGTGCGCCCCTCGCCGAAGCAATGAGTTGTACGTCACGCTCAAATGGTCTAGGATAATCGCTTTTTGAGACGGAGGAGTGAAACCTGAACTCCGTTAGAGTGCCATTAAGTTGCTTTCGCGAAAAAAAGCTGTGCCTCTTTACAGCGACGCGAAGAAAGCGAGTGACTTCTCTCGGAATGATCCCTTCTAGGAGAACATGCATAGGATCATACAAGACTGCTTTAGTTACTCGAAAATGCGGTAACAATGTCAGCACTGATTTGCCATTGATCCCAACTGCATGAATAATCTCTTTCTTTCTTTTTTATCGCGAGTGCTTTCAATTCATTTTAGCTGAATTTCAATTTCATTTTCATTTCTCAGTGGGCACTGTGAGTGATATTTGTAGTTGGATATCTCCTTTGACAGCACAGAACACGTTCTGAAGGAACGATGCACATTCGGACCGAACGATTCTTTGAACCCAACGATATTACTTGCGGCAAGGGCATCGCCTGTGAAGCATGCGACGAACGCATGAAACAGTTCTTTGCCACTTGGCGTATGAAACTCAATGCCATCGGTTGCTAACCGTTTGAAGACACCAACTGCGTCCATCAGAAGCTCACATTTAGCCGCATACGATTTTAAAGAGCGTGCGTGCCCGACCGCCAGCAAATATATTTGGTTTACAATTGAGCGTAGATGTGCAGGCAGATTCAAAATCGAGACGTAAAAAACGGTAAGCTTTCCCTTGCCACCTGGTTTTGCACCTATGGGGTTCGCAATTTCCAAGTCGTCGCAGTAAATGATTAGGGCAATTACGTTCTTGCGGTGGCTTTTGATTACCGGGTGGGAGGAGAACCATGCTCCGTCTTTGAAGTCATACATAGTGCCGTCTTTTGATGGTTCTAGGGGTCTCTTACAGTGTATGGAGATGTCTGGATGTTTAATAGGTTTTCTAAAAGACGTTCGAGAGGCACAAAGTATTCTTTGCGACCGCAAGGAAGTACCACTTCGCTTGCTGGTACATAAATTCCCATTGTCTCATAGTGAGCTCTCCTAGCCTGGTCAGACGATAACAAATGCGTTTGCAAAAAAATTCCTTGTTCTGCTAGCAAGCTGCCTACGCCATTTACAACTGCATCCACTGCTTTTTTGCTGCATCTATGGCGACCTTCAAGCTCTCTGCAAATATCTCGTAGTCGTGAAACTGCCTGGGTGAAGGCGGATGAATTTATATTGACAGGATCGTCTATCGTGCCTGCAGAGTCTATTACGGCAGTCACTGCTTCAATGGCACACAGTTGCGTGTTTTTAGCTTGAGACAGTGCCTCTGCACCTTTGTTACACTGAACAAGGTGTCGGCTGTATACTTTGAAGAACCTAAACTTAGATCCACAAGACCGACAGCAATATTTTAAGAAAGGGTGATTTGTGTTCGCAGATGTAGGTGCTTGATTTCTAACATGGCACTGAGAGCACTGAACATGACTGACCTCGCCCGTACACAATACAGTTTGGTTTCTTTCATTAAGCACATCGCAGTTTGGGGAATTTGGCTTCTGGAAGTTTTCAGGTCCATCTTCGGGTACCAGGTCCATAGGTTGTGCAGAAATACCAGCGTCTGCAGTAGTAAAAAAAGCCCACATCAGATGCAACACCGAAACCGCCATCGCAAACTTCACAAATTGAACCGCTATACGAATTTTAAACTGACGTGACAAAGAAAGCATCTACCAGAACGCGATCTGGGAAAACCAAATCAGTGTTTATAATACCTGTCGGTGATGAAACGAACAATCGGATTCTCCTAAAATCATTACTGTTTTATTTTTGTAGCACTTTTCAGTATTTGATAACTTGGTATTACCATTACTGCATGCTTCAAACCTATAGGGTTGGTTTCAAGGACACCACTTTTGACCAGTGAAGGTTTCTTACAATGAAGGTTTCAAGCACCACGATGCTAATATCGATTTTTTTGGGTGGCTTCTGACTGCCTAGTTTGTTTAATCACAGTCATGGCTTTGGCTTGTCGCATGGATGTCGCATGCAAAATAGCCGGTCTGTTCCAATCGCAATAGCTTTTGCTTAAAAAGCTCCGCTTTAAAACCCTGCTTTAATAAATTTAGCCATCTTCGAATAGACTGCTTATTACGATTATGAAGCAATACTCATTCAAAAATATGGTGAAGTTCAGATATATAGGAACTTGCCATGAGCAGACGTGGTGGTTGGTCCCCAGCCATCCTCACTCGCTCCGGCCTCCTGATTCTGTTGGTGACATTGTGCAGATGGTGGTGCAGGCAGGTCTGCAGAACAAAAACATATTATTACTGGCACCTTGTGAAGAGTTGTATTGAAAGTGCTGTACTCGAATTTTTTCGTGTCCCATGGCTGTGTTTCGACTTGCTCACCCTGCAACAATTCCACTCCCTGCAAAGCGCGACAGATACCAAATCTTTTCTAAGGAGCATAGCCTAGCTGTGTACGACGCAGTGACTCAAAGGATTTCACGAAGCTGGCGATGGTAATTTAACTACGCAGAAATTACCATCACCACCTAACACCACCGCCCGCAGAAGAACTAACTTCACATATATGGAACGTGTGGTAAAACTATTTGTGCTGCCCAGCAACAGCGAAAATAATTGCAAATGACGGTGACTTCTTCCGGCAGACTGGAATTCGTGAAGGTGATGCAATCGTATCTTACAATGTATGTTTAGGTTGTCGCGGCACCAGTAATATTTCGGCTGTGCCCAGAGCTTGGTAACAGCCGATTGGTAACAACGGCTTCGATATAAATAAGCATAGGCTCGTGTGCTGCGCCCTCTCATACAATATGCGAGCTTCAGCTGCGATGTGCAGCACAAAGGCACATATTTTTATCGTGGCCGTAACGCGGCCGTTCTGTAGAATGTGACACAATTTTCAGCGCCTCGTAATGTGCACGTAGACTATGCGAATTAGCGGCATACACTATTTTTCATTCTTTTTTCGACGCACTCTGCGGAGGACAGGGGGAGCAGACGAATTTTGCCCCCTCCCCCCAGGCCCTCCAACCGGCGGTCCTCACACGAAAACGGCCACCAGGGCGAAAGGACGCCGAGGCCGGTGAACGAGAGGAACAATTCAGCCACAGCAGTGACAGCGACACTGCTTCCTTCTTTCTTGTCATATTTGCCGGTCTACCGCACGACTCAGTTCTGCATAGATAGCTTGCCCTGACAAAAAAGTTCGCATGTCAATAGGGCTATCTACAGAATACCCTTAAAAACGTCGCTGTCTGTAAAATATCTCTAAAGCGTATAATGAGAAAATTAGGAAATAATTTGCTTACCTAGATACTCCAAGCGACCATGCATGGCAGGGGAGTGCCCACAATAGGCACACCATCCGGCGGGAATAGTGGAGTTCGTCGGCGCCGTATCACGCGAGAACTCCGGGCAGTCACACTCGTTGTTCGTGCACCTTCCGCGCGGCACACCGCGGAGGTCAATCGATGTGAAGCTACTCATGTTGTTCCACCGCACAGTGACCACACCGCAAGCACTCCCACAGCGAAAACTTCTCACAGTGCACGCATTCGGACACGACGAACAAAGCGGCTGCGACAGCTAACGGCCCATCGGGTCTGTTTTCCCGCCAAAAACACCGAAGTGAGCGCCACCTGTCAACGCTTTTGCATGATAAAAAAAAAGAAAGCGCAAGGCCACAGGAGCATGCCGCAGCGTGGCGCGCGGCTCCCTTGCGGATATGTATCGGGGTAGGTATACGCGTGACGGGGGGAGGCTTGATCGGCGGCGCGCGGTTTTCCTAAGTGTTATTTTTCGAATTTACACACATAGAAGCTTGCATCACACGTAAAAGGGAGAAAAGGGGGGTTTTCTCGACCTGCTTCACGCCTGGATGGAAGGAAACAACGCGGATATTGTGTCACGTGGTGCACAAACCGAAGTTCACGACGTCCAGGAGCTCGTCTCACGCTTACTACGCGTTAAAAAATTTAGAGTGTACCAGCACTACCGATGGCTCTGAGTACCCATCCCAGTGGTCCGACGTGGTTCCTAGCGCTTACGGTTTCGTTGTTGCTTTGCGGACATTGCTGGATCGGGACAGTAATCACCAAACCTATGACTTACATCCGTGGTTTCAAGAGATTCTTCCCTGGAAATTCTCATCACATCGTTCATCTTCACCGACCTCGTCATGCTATCGGCCTCGACCGGGATGGTCGCCTTACAGTAGGGGGTTATGTTACAAGATTGGGGCTGAGTTATATGCAGGGCCTTAACGAGCGAGCGGGACCGGCGGCACCCGAGGTGGAAAAGGTTTCAGGTTCATCCTCCAGTGCCCCCCTGGTTCCTCCCGTACATGGGGGGCTAGTGGTTCTCCTACTTTGGTGACCTCGCCAAGGAGGCAACAGTCAAACAAGCTTCGCCGGCGGCGGTAGAATCGTACCACCCACCCCTGCCTAAGGAGGTCACTTAGTGGTTTGGTGTGCATACGCTTAACCCAAACCCGCAATCTAAATCTTCTGGGGCCTCGACTGAAGAGAGTAATTCCGGGAAGAATGAAGGCAGCTCTGTTCATAGGCGCGGGGACCGAGAACCAGCAACCGCAGAAAAAATGTCAAAGTTCAGCAGCGGAGATCACCCAAGGATAAAGTGGCTTCCGCGACTTCTCACCCTAGCCGAGGGGCAATACCATGGGAATTGGTTGCAGCGCTCACTCACCGCAGTTATGCAAGCTGTTGAAGGGCTCGCTCAACCATGTGGTGCGGCGCAACCGTGTGACGCTGTTGTAGCGATTGCTCACCCTATCGTTGCGGCACCACCGAGAGAATTGTCTGGAGCAACGACTTACAAAGACGGGTAAGTGCCACCGTGGTGATGGCTTTCAAGTCCTGAATCACTTCATGTAGATTCATGTACCGCCTGGAGGAGAGATTCACGAAGGCCTTCAGGTACAGATTCATGTAGTGCCAGGAGGAGAGACATTGTACAACAATCGCCACTAGATCCCTACCGGTATTCGCGACGAGTTCGTAACAACACCACTCGAGGCTCGCCACGCCAAAAGGAGAAAACAAGCGGTCTGAAAGTCCAAGAAGCCGAGGAAAACTACGTCGGTAAGTCAAGAATTTGCATTTTAGTACTGTCGCAACACAGCCAAAGGGCGCAAACGACAGTACAATAGCCATCTTCCATCTTACTGCTATGGGAAACGTTGTCCACCAAGACTGGCCGAACCTAATGAGAGACGCTGCTCGATATTGCAGCAGAGCACAGATTCGTGGACACAGCAAGCACACACCCGCCTCCACCATAGCTTCCAAATCCCCCGCGGAGAGCACCGCGAAGACGCCGCACTCCAACACACAGCCAACACTTCACACCAACTACATAGACACTGCCAGCAGCATTTATGGACGCCGTGGAAGGTGGCGCATTGCGCAGGCCACTTCACCCGAGTCCACAAGAGAAGCTATGCTGCTGGATATACATTTGGGCACTCTTTACAAGCCGATGCAAATAATAGCATCGTCGGATTTTCTTTGTGTAGTGAAAACGTGAGCACGTGCTCATGCAGCCCATTAGACGGTAACCTGCTATTGCTACCATAGTTTAAAAATATGGTGACAACGTGCGAAAGTGGCCTCTTGGCTGCTAAGGATGAAAGTTTTACATCATGCCAGTTTTTTTTGGACTTTAGCTTCACGGAATGCCTGAGAAGTACCCTAGCCACCTACTGATTTAGGCGTGAACCAGTGCCCACAGCTTTCAATGACAATATTGGAAGTACCTCGTTACTTCGTATTGTCCAATTAGGGTAAAGAAAAAAACGTGGCGCAAACCAACAACGTCCGCGTCTAGTTTGCGCCACCTTTTCTATTTTCAGAACATTTATTCCGAACTGTGCGGATCTAGCGAGGCCACTCCACAAGCTTGCAAAGAAGGTTGCTCTTTGGTCTTGGGTGGCTTCGGAAGAGAACACATTCCATGCACTACCTAGGGCAATCGTGCACACCAGAACCTCGCGGATACTAGATCACAACTGTGGATTCCTCGTTCAAGCAGATGCAAGTAAGTATGACCAAAGGTAATTAAGTATGGCCTAGTCGCATCAGTGAATGCATTATATCATTACTTTTAGAATACCTCACCGTTCGTATGTAATTTTTATTTGAATACGAACGTTTGGAGTAAAAAACACTAATATAGCGTTGATAAAAATTTAATTGTCAACATGCAAAAACATGTACAAGGCTGTGTAAAAAGTAAACAATTTCTATTGTTTTATGAACAAAGCAATCAAAGTACCTAGGTACCGTTCTTGTTGAACATAATTGTAGCCCTCAAGAAAGATTTGTTGTGTAGTGCTGGCACTGCTCCCTATTTTTTTCGCAGAACGGAAATCTTGCCTTGCGAACATATAATAAAAGCTGATGTAATCCTGGTCGCCAACATTTCAGGTTCCATAGTTGGTACATGTGTGCTGAATGAGAGATTGTTAAAACGTTTGAAAAAATTACAAGTAAGATCTGACTATAGAAAAGGAAATCTTAGTTTGACACTTCTTCTAGATACATTAGTGCAAACTCATAATGTCTCCCTGTTTATGGAAACGAAATTGCAAATATCTGAACCTCGTCGTTTTCTTTCAATTTATTTAAAGGACACGAATTTCTGAGTCATTCACTTCATTCGTACTTTATACTTTTTCACACCAGAAAATATTTGCTGCTTGAGCACCACCACCTGAAATTTATGTCCATATATTACAACAGTAGAAAATTGTTATGTATGACTTGGACTTAAAAAAAGGTTTTTTAACAATACTGAGCATTTCGATGCTACAATATTAAGGGCTTGGTTCGTTTTTAAAAACTGTCACTTTTGATGTGACTCGATTGCTTGAAAATGACCAATCTAGTTTTACATGCACCTTTCCTGTTTTAAAAGGTCTCATAGGTAGCCATTAAACTACATATGAACGTTTTTATCTGCTCGGTTTTTTTTTTTTAGGTGTGAGAAAAAGGAATATTAGTACGCTTCACATCAATGACCAATAATAACGTGCGTTGTCTTTCCTGCAGTCAAATGCAAAATAATTTATTAGGATTGGAACAGTCTCGAAGTCCCTGCAGATTGGTAATATTCTGGGAATAGTCTAAGTTCAAGGGACAATCAACCAGTGCAGCATTTTTTTTTCTGTGAAAGAAAATTAGACACCAAGAACCCGAACTATAGCCTCCTTGAATATTTCCACCAAATGCTTGGTAATAAATTTCAACGTGCAATTTCCCCGCAGCTGCTTTACTTTGTTCTTTGGCGCATGTTCTTTTTTGGTGTTGTTTTACTTGTCAACTATCATCTCCAAACACATAGCTTATATTGTTGTGTTTGTCCCCCGCCCTTTGTACCATGCCACGCCTATTTAACAGTATTTGCAGGCTTATTGTTCTTTTGTTAGTGTTACTGTGTCGAGGCACCACGTGAGGAAATTCCTTACGAATTTCCGTGCTTGAGGCATCGTTTAGTTTTTATTCGTTATTGCGTGCATGTGGGGTTCTCTACTTCTCCTCTTCGTCACCCCTTGCCCCCACCTCACCACACTCGCAAGGCATCAGGAATTCCTCGTTCCCGTACTTGGATTATCTTGTTGAGAAATCGATCCACCGCTCCCTAACATTACACTACACCTGTGATTGTACACAACCACCCTTGATCGTTGTTGTAACATACACATATGTTATATTTGTATCACATTTAAACACGACACAAAACCAAATTGAATAATTTCATTAAGGTTATGTAGAGAAAAAATACAACATAACATTTGTCATTTTAGGCGAAACATTTATCCCTTGTTTCTGTAACTAAAATCTAGCTTTGTGCAAGATGCATACCTAGAATCAGGCCTATAATATTCACGCGAAAATTTGTGTATTAGAAAGAGGCGGCTAATGGGAAATAGCATAATCCATAAATTCCGTGGGTTGAAGCAACTGAACATCGCGGACTCAAAAATGAGGTTAGCCTTGCCTTATTATTTTTAATAAAGGGTACCATGTACAGCCTAACTGTGCCGTGCGAAGTATTGGGTTGCCTACTGCGGCCCACGGGGAAGTACAGAGCAGCATATGGAATAAAAGCTGGACGTAGACTTCGGTGTGCTGAATATCTACATCGTATTTCCATTGCACGGTTTGTCGCATATCATAACAAACAAAGATATTTGTTGCTCAGCTTTTGTTTTTTTATGGATAAGAGCTGAATCGGCTCTACATAGATCTTCGATGGTACATAGACAGAGACGAGTTAAAGCCGCTCACGTGACTGTAGGATGGATTACCTGGAGCAGAGCTGGCGTTGCACTGCCTATTCCGCCTCTGCGGCAGTTTCTGCTAGTGCCCATACGTACTGATCTCGTCAGCAGCAGAATGAAACAGCGGCGGTGGACGTAATGCAGGCGCCGCGAGTGCACCTTGCAGCCGCAGCTAGACAACGAAGCGCGACGCTCGAGACAGTGGGTGGAGAGAGGCCCCCAGGGAACAGTCGGGCAGTCTGCATACAGGTCTGCCAACAGATGTGTTATGCTTGACACTGCGGCGGATATTTGGTTGCCGCTCTTGCACATGGTGCAAATGAAAATTTTTAATTCAATTCGCCATCGTAATAATAACTCCTTTACCGTGTGGGCTGCCTTGTTTGTGATTTAGTTTCGATGTTGTGCAGCGGTAACAAGCTACCTGTGCCGGCATGCGCAACTTCGCGGCTGTGTTCACCGCATGCAGCGACCGTGCGGCTCTTCTGTGTGCGGTTTTCTTTTCGCCAGCGCATTTTTGCGTAGGGGACAAAATACCAATAAATAGCAATAAAAATATTGTCCAAGAAACACTGTACCCCTTAGGTCGCGGCCAGCTGCCGATAATCCAACGAAATAAATGTGCATCTGCCGCCAACGATCCGAGAGCACATTGCGGGAGATCGCAACTTCCAGGCTCTGATCAGAGCGGCGAGCTGGTCTGCAGTGCCAAAGCGGCTAGCAAAAACTCGTCATGTGTTCGGATATGGTTTGTTTATCCCACATCCAGGGAGTGCCGATTGCCGGCGATCATCCACTGGCTGCTAGTTTGTGTTTCTAACACTTTAGAATTTATTTCAAGTATATTCTAGGCTATATTTACCACTGGTACTCTGCAGAGGAAATTGGTGTGTTCACACCAATCTATCTCCAAAGTTATCTCACCTTCAAAATTTTGTGCCGCTACTTTATTATCGGGCCTCATAGTGGAAATGGCACTCCTGCTGATACAACGTATTGCTTACATTTGTTTTTAATTTTCGGTAATTTATACAGCAAATATTGGCCAACAAAAATAATTGCTTTTCTTTGTCGCAGAGCTATAGCGCATTGGCTGGCGTTGGTGTTTATAAAATATCAAACACTGACGCTAATCTACAAGCTTACAAAGCTCGAGCAAAAGACGGCGAAAGGACAAAAGCCGCCTTTAGGGAGCTTACATTCCGCATGTCCATCACCGACTGAAAAAAACTAAAATAAGTTTTCGGACTGCCGTGTGAGGGGGTGCGAGGCTCTCACGCGGGAACAAACGCAGCTGTTAGCTTAAAATTGGTAAAAATCACGTCCATGCCCGAGCGCATCTCCCTTTAATTTTCCACACAGCCGTCATTATGGCGTGTTTATATATTAGGGCAAACATTTTTCCAGAGGCTTATCTGCTGCAGTCAACCCTATTTTACATTTTAGCCAAGAGTGTTCGGTGCACGGTACAACGCAGCACGCCTAATTTAGCGATAGGGTACATACGTGGCATTAAATGTACTGGCGTTGCTAGAGATTCGAACACTGCTCACGTCAAGAATCGCGTCTTACCAATCGCGTCTTACAAATCGCGTTTATCGCGTGTTACAAATGCAAATTTTAGTAGTTGGTACACAATGTGCTCCGTCTTAACCTTCCATCACGTCCGGGTTGCCAGTTGTAAGGAACTATGTCGGGGCTAGAGAAAGGAGCCTCAGGCAGCACGACCTTTCGTCGCAAGGCAAACCGGATTGTATTTTGTGGGCACTCACGAGACCCCGTGTCCTCGTGCGCACGAGCTGGCGCGGAGCCTGTTTCTGATGTCTCTCGGGCTGCCGGGTGAGCTGCGGTGCTAGATCCAGCGAAGTCGCTGAAGCTGCTGCTACAGCACCAATTGTGCTATAAAAGGAAATTCGCCAATAGAAGCACGCAGAGTTTGTGTCTCTCCTGTTGAGCTAAGTATGACCTCGGCCACACCTGCCGAATCAATCCACAAACGTATATGCCACATCTCGGATTCACCGCCTACGGAATAGCTATTCCCAGAAGTCATGCCTACTGAACACGGAGCCAATTATGAAGAAGCATAAAACGTGTGCTGCTGAAGACGCCAACTTTCTCAATACTCGGGCACACGTTTGTTCGCCAAGAATCGGTGCCGCCCCTGGCGAGAAGTGATCGTTTCAGAACGGCTTGTTCACGCTGCCATTGAAGCACCGCAGAGCGGTGAGCCAGCGCTCTGTGCCGAAGCACTCTCGCTGACTGCGGTATAGGCACTACAGAGAGATACCACTGAAACTCAGTTATTACCAGTTTGGCCACAGTTCGCGCTTTGAGTTCCTCTTGAAGAATCCCTTGACATTTTTTGCAATAACCTTAACCCCATAAACACATTTGTCAAGTGCTTTCATTAAACCTACTAGAACTTACCCCTGCGGAAAGACGACTCTTCGCTATTGTTTTCGGGCATGACCCTAGAGATTCGTGGCCAAACATGAGACTGTTTACTTTGACATGATCGGTGCGTTGCTTCTAAGCATTGTATTGCCAAGTAAACAAGATATGCGTTAGAAGAGCGTGAAATCTAGAAAACACACCACGCGTGCGTCAACACTCCAGGTGTTGTTATATTTGGCTTGCAACGGTACGTTTGAAGAGGTACGCAGAGTGTTTTGAATTCAAAATATAGTCACTGAAGTTTCCAACCACGGCTTGTCACATGTGGTGTTATTTTTATTTTTAAAGAATCCGCAGCGACACCAAGGAGCCATTCAGCCCGACTTCCGTGTTGCCGTACAAAACCCGTTGCCCAACTGGTAAACCTTCCTGCTCTCATTCCCACCTTCTCAAAAACGCTTGTTCACACGTTTTCTATCGTGGATTTATATAAAGTTGGCTTCTAAGGCTTTCTCTCATTCTCCTTTTCGAATTTCACATTTTCTGTTGCTTTCACGGCTCTGTATCATTTTCTCCCAACCCAATGTGTTTCGAACGCTACTCGATAGGCTTCCAGAAAACAGATGTGTGGTGAGCCCCCAGTAGCCTTTCGTCTGTTTTGATACGACTACTGCGGTTATTTATGAAGCGGCTGGTTGAAGCGATATTCTGCTCTTGCTACACTTTTTAGCCCTTCTCGTCGGCGCGAGTAGTTGACGTCATGCGCCATATTAGTCACCGCTGCCACCGCTGATGCCAGGCAATGCCATGCGAACATGACACATAGTGGAAAAATTTTTGTGCCGCATCTGCTTTCTCTCAAAATGTGGGGCTGAAACGGGGACGACGAATACAGCAGGATGAATTGAACCAAAAAATCATTTCGCGTTCTGATAGCCAAATGCAAAAAACTTGTTCGTAAGCTCTAAAGTTGAGCTGAAGAAGGAGACTGGTACTGGTATTGTGTCTGGTACGCGTGGTGGCAACTTTGTTTACTTTGTATTATGCGAGAGTGTTTTCGTATCACTCCGATAAAGAGTTTAGGTGCGATTTAGGCTGGCGTTATTACTGCCAAAGAACAGTACAATCGGCAAAAGGCTTCTGTTTAAGGCGCGAGCGGCGTGCTCCAGACTGTGCGGGAGAATCATGCGGGAGAATCAGCCATCGTGCTGATGCGGGCCCCGCATGCTCAGATTCTACTGGTCTCCAAAAAGGAGTTATTACTAGATGTCTTCCGTGGAGTCCGGAGCACGCCGCTCATGCGTTTGATACAAGTGTTTTGCCGACTGCACGCACGTGCCCCTGCAAGCAGTTGCGGCGTCTCGGTCGCAGCCCAACAAAACCTAGCGGAGATGGAGGGGACCGGTGCGGGTGTGCCAGCGGGACAGAGAGTGGCAAACTCTAAGTGGAGAACATAGCCATTAAATGGCGACAATATTGCTTTCCCCCGATCTTCACCTCCTCGCATTGTTTCACGATCATCATAGGTCTCCAAAGTAAACGTGGTGGCGCCGTTGCAATGACAATCCCAGGTCACTAATGCTTCTCCAAGAAGGCGAGGGGAGGATCTTCCCCAAGAACCGGAATTACCCTGAACGCAGGGTTTAAGGCGAAGACGACACCTCGTTTTACACTCAATGAAATAACCTTTATTCAGCGAAATTTAGCTTTTTTATTTGTGCTCCTTACTCTCACATCATTGCTTCTAATTTATTGAACTACGTGGTTGATTCATTCGCGTATATTCGCCATATTACATTGCATGCGAAATATGTCTTGCTGTGTTAATCATCAACACCATCATTGTCGTCATCATCGTCATTGTTAGGCCAAGTGAAGACAGGTAGCTCGGTTCAGTGGCATGGCTGACCGGAATGGGTCTTTGAGCTTTAATGACAGCCTAGAGTTTCTTAGTAAGTGTACTAGAGAGGAAACTGCCTCATAAGCCATGTCGTCGTGGGGGTTCATGGGAAGACCTGCCTTTTTAGCTTGGCGTGACAATTGGATTCTTAGTGGTTTTTGGGATCGGCTTTCTTCACTGTGAATTAAAACGTTTACCAGCTTCAAGGAAGCTGAAATCGTCCCGTTCCTGTGGTAACCGTGTTCAGTGAAACCGCAGGCAATGCGTGATTGCACTTGACGTTGTTCATGCCGCAGCCGAAGGATCTATGACTGAGAGGGTAATGTGCTACCGCAAAAGTTGTAGCCGGCGAAAAGAAGAAACAAAACGTACTTCGACGAAGAGAAGATACGGCAGATACGGGGGCTTGTATGCGTCCTATCTTGTCATCGTATACGACTGTTTAACGCCACGTTTTCTTTTTTCTTGTTAAACTAGCTGGCGGTAAGTGCAGTGGTTCACCACAGAGGCAACGTTTTCATAGGCACGCTCAAAAAACTTTCGAAACTCTTCAAACTAATAATTGTTTTAAATAATGGTAAAAATAAAAAAAATCACCGTCTCTAATGGGTTACACTCGAAATATTACCATTGCTCGTAACTACAACCCTGGCCTGCAGAATACCAGGCCCAACCGTTCCAGTAAAAATACGCTTTACTTCCTTTTTTTTCTTTTTTCTTAGTTTTAAAACAGCCTGTTCTTATTTCCCACATACAGAATTGCACACTATTCTTCGCGTTGTTTTAGCACTTTGTTTAAATCTGCGGTCCCTAAAACGTTTCAATCCAATCCAATGATGAAACTAAGGCG
The DNA here is from genome assembly GCA_013339765.2 of Haemaphysalis longicornis. Lineage (NCBI taxonomy): Eukaryota > Metazoa > Arthropoda > Arachnida > Ixodida > Ixodidae > Haemaphysalis > Haemaphysalis longicornis. The sequence continues at coordinate 42,835,907 of CM023455.1, forward strand.
AGTGCGATATATAATGGCGGTCCATGACGACACAGACGACTTTGATGTGAGCGGCGTAGACGCTAGTGCCCAATTCCTCTCTAGTGTATAGTGTAAAAACTACGAATGACAGTGCTATTTACACGGTGATGATGGGGTTTCAACCGAACATAGCCCAGGGTGGGGATTCAAAATACACCCGCCGCTGTAATATGCGTCTGCCCCAGAGGTTACGGGCATAAACCTCGCAGCGAGGACAATCTTGCTGGCCGTCCGTATCGATATTGTTAAAGTGTAAGACACTGTTGTGCCCGTACTCTAGGTAGCAAGCCTTTGCCGGAGCAATGCTATATAGTCCTTGTAGGAGCTAGCGAATCGCAAGGCGTGACAAAAGACGAACCAATCGGGCTTGTCAGTGCTTCGTTTGCAGTACAGAAGTCTGTCTTTACTAATTTTTTGCTTCTCAAATCCCAGCACACGTCGAAGGCCGCTCTGATGGTACGAAGATAGAAAGTTTATGGGTACGGTACATGCGCCACTGGAAGGCAATTGGGAAGAAATACTTCAGGGGTACTTTGGCGCAAGCGATTCCGATGAAGACCCGCGGTCTGAAAAAGTAGCTGAATGTTGTCGGCTCGAAAGGTGTCTCAGTTCATTTACTCCCGCCCGCGATATAATGATTGGATGTGCAGCAAATTCGATGTCATAACCTTTTCTTGTAATTTTACAAATCGGTACTGGTCACGTGACGTTTGTTGTACTTCTACATTTTCTCTTCCATCTGTGCCTCCACCTTTGCAGCAGCTTGAGAAGCACCGAGCGCCGTAATGGTGGACCGAAGGACACATGATCTGCACTGGTATTCACGTGATGATCCTGCAAGTTTTAAAGCGTTCGACATCGATAGTGTACGTCTCTAGGAGACGAAAATACGACCTTTCGAAATTTCCTCCCCAATCTTGAACCTTCTCTAGAGGTGGCTGGTCTTCAGGAATAGGTGATGACTGCAACGGCGGCCTTTATAATTATCATCATCAAGCGCCTGCTTATGCCCACTGTAGGGCGAAGGCTTCTCCGGTTGACTTGCAAAATATTCTGACCGGTGCTGCTTGAGTTCATTGCTGGCCAGTGAATAACCCCGTCCCCACTCCAGGACAAAGCGCCTCCCAAACTTATTGCGCTAAATATGGGGCGCATGCTGGACCCACTTGCAGGCGTGTTTGCAGGCATTTCACGCGCTAACAGTAAGCGCATAAGCAAAGTAGTGCGCTCGCCACCTCCTCGCAAAACTGCCGAATTTCGTGTTAACGTGTTAACGACCCAACAAAGTGTTCTACATTCGTAACAATGGTACGCCGACCAACGTTTAGAGATTAACTCTTGAAATACATGTCTCGCGCAGCATATTCGGTAATTGCGGATGAGAGCACAGGAGTCTCATGTACCAAGGTTCTAACTGTAGTGGAGCGTGTTTTTTACAGCACAGCTGTAAATGGCTAGGATCCAGCAGATCGTCTCCAGTCTCAGAGCGATGTCGACAGGAATCGCTCTCGAGCGTAGCGCTACATTGCGGAGCCCAATCAAATCCTCGGAATCGTAAAACTGCGTGCCATACCCCCGCGGCGTGGAAAAATCATGCAAAATAAAAATTACCTAGGGCCGTCATAGAGCATGCGCCGTGATTACCATATCCGCGCTATAATAAATTTCTACCCCCGATTCCTTTGTGTTTTGTAGCGTGAGCTACACTGGCCGAGGTTTAGTAGTTCCGCGTGTGCCGTGAAGGGCAGTTCTGAGCAAGAGCGAGAGGCATTGGATTGCATTCGATTCGATTGGCTTGGCTTGGCTTGGATTGAATTGGCTTGGATTGAATTGGCTTGGATTGAATTGAATTGAATTGAATGGGATTGGATTTGGATTGGATTGGAATAAAGTGGATTGTGTTGGATCGTGTTGCGTCATAGCCGCAGCAGACGCACTGGTGCCAGCGCGTGCCCAGTTGTGCGCCTAAATGGCGCAGTAGCCAAGTCTGACGTTGTGCCGGAGCCGCTTGATAGCCGTTTCACGTGGCTCGGGAAGAGCCGTGCTGAGCATGCGCGACTAGCAGTGACTCGACAGGACTGGGCTTTCAGGTAATGACCAGGAACAATGCTCAATCGCAAATTACAAACAAACGTTTTTTGCTTCATGCACCCCTTGGACTACGACCCAGTCAAACCTCACGTTGAGGCTTGGCACCGCAGCTGTGCTGGCCATCCCTCTTCACGGGTGGAAGGGCTCTGAATTTTTCTACCCGCAAAAAGGATTATGTTACAGCGTTTCTCCTCCTGATCCCCGTAAGTCATGCCTGTGGTGATGGTCTATTTCTCAAAGTGATGGTGCTGCTTGCAGAACGCAAACTTGACACAAACTTTGTATATGCGCCGGGACAGGGGGCGCAAGCGTCCCGTGTGGCCAGCACAACCGCCTTTACAATAAAATAAAAGTTGAAAATTCTAGGCTTGTGCTTGTAAAATGTGTGTGCCAATCAAGCCATCATTGCACTACCCACACACACTGAATACTTTGTACTAGAAAATTTTAATTGGTTTGCGCATTCCCCTAAAAGGCAGCAGGAATACAAGGAAACACGCTTCCCGAAAATGTCCCGAATTAACTAGTAGGTGCCTGTATGACAAGATGGCTGAGCATTAAACCGGTGTTTCGGTCAATCTTGAATCAGTGGGATGGCCTGCTATTCTAAAGGAAGCAACAAAAAGTAGGGAACGGTGCTACGCAGCAAAATTACTTAGCGAACTGTACCATGAACCCCCCAATTTAGTTTTTGTTGCATTTCTCAGCCCAATAATTAACGAATTCAACCGAATGAACAAGCTCTTTTAGTGCGGGGACGCGGACCCTGCCTGGCTAAGTGAAGAATTGATTTTCTTTCTGAAAATGCTTATGACAAGAGCTGTAATTCCTGGCTATGCATATTCTGACCACCGGTAATAGGAGCACCACATACTGCATCTCAGAACATGCAGCCTTGGAGTATTTTTTTCTCGACTGTCTTGAGATGTGTTCACTGAGTGATACTGACAACATTTTTTTGGAAAGTTGCCGCCAGTTTGTTAAAGCTTGTATCAAAAGTGTTCTGAAGCGGCTTCCTGTAAACCTGAAGCGTCTAAGTAATCTGAAGATTCCTGAACAAAGTAATATAAAAAGTGCCTATTCCTCTTTTCTACCGCACGTTCAGGGCTTTTATAGAGAAAACTTCAATTCAGGCTCTAGAATCTTATATTCCTTGGTCAAAATAAAAGTCAACCTTCTGGCAGAGAATACCCATGTAGAAAGCAGGCGCGAAGGCGATGCGGCTTCCTAATTTATTTATGTCGTGTAGACCTGGCCAGAACGAGCGGCCGCCAAGCTACAGAGTCGCGTTCCAACCGTGTCGCGTTCCAACTGCCCACGTGCCAGTCCACTCGGCTGATGATGATCGTTAAAGAATGCGGATGATGATGACAGTGGCGCTGATTGTGACGATGGCGATGATGTCGCTACAGGGCTCCCCCTAGCGCGTAGCGCGTTACGATGACACATGTAGAGAGTGTGGGGCGGGAAACAAACTATTTACAGGCATGTACAGGCGGGGATATAACATTCCGGGCCACGCGAGCGCGTGGCAACAGCTACCGTTGTGCACTCTGGAGGCTTTCCGCTTGTTGTCGAGACCGTCGCGGCACGCATACGCCTCCTTTTGTACTCGCAGGAACTCTGATTTTCTCGCTTTGTGCAGCGGTACTACGTTGGTCACTCAACGACCGAAGGGCGACGCCTTTGTAGCATTTGTTTCATTTCGATAACCCACTCGTGGCCTGATGCGACGATTACGCCGGCTTTGGCGCAAATGCTCTTCACATCTCGATAAATGTTTACGCGGAATATTTTTTTGGTCTTTTTAATAAGTGTTCTATTGTTTATACACGATGAGACTAGCCGCTTCCGAACGGGGTCGCCGAATGAAGGGTGTATTGAGCAGAATCGCATGGTGCCGTGCTATCTACAACGAAATACCGGCGAGATGAATCGCGAGTTTTTATTCATTGTCTTTATAGTGTATCCTACTTGACCAGTGAAATTATCTTTCCGTACAATTGGCGCAGCGCTAAAGTATTCAATTTGCAATATTTTTAAAAGCAACTATGTTTCTTTGTTGTATACTTTCTTACCTAAATTTGTTCCAAAGAAATATACTCGTATACGTTTTCTGTTCGCTCTGCCCTTCGGTATTTGCCACAATCGCACCTCGGGTTACCGTCAAAAAACACCGTCAGATTCTTCGCTTAGGGCCTCCGCAATTTATTTAGTACTGTGTAGCGGGCCGTCAAGCACTGCAGAAACAGTGACCTTGTCCTTGTCTTCTGTTTCGGACCTTTTCCTTCTGGTCCACTGGCCCGTCGGCAAGCCGGCCTTCCTTATCCCCATAGGCATGAAATGCTTGGGTAACAGCATCTCTCAATCTATTAGTAAGCCCACAAATTTCCCTTTGAGGAATGCTTTCTACCAGTAGCGAATATTCCTAGGACGTTCTGCGATTGGAACCTGCGGTTATGTGCCATTTTGACGGATGCTGGCGTGCAGAGCGAACAGACAATTAAATGAGTATGTTTTTCAACCCATTTAAGTAAGGAAGTATGCAGCAAAAAACGAAATTGAGATAATTTCTTTTATTGCACTTCAAAATTGCATACTTTATCGGCAGCGGAAAGCGAGCTGAGAGACAAGTTCAGTGGTCGATCATTATGCACAATAAACAAAATGAATACAGGCTCGCAATTCATATCGCTTGCATTTCCTTGTCGATTACGTGGAAGCAACTGATTGGACTTCCCTAACTAGTCCGTCGTATGCAGAGGGTAAAAAGAATTTCTGCACTGGTATTACGAAGGCATTTGAAGTAGAACGAAGGCATTGCCTCCTACTACGTGCAGTAACACATATTTACCGTGTTCGTGGACAGCCTTGCTCTAAAAAGACACTCATTCGGTATGTGTGTGTCTGGAGAAAGCCGTAAATGTTGTAAATATGTTATTACTGTGTTCGTGTGGAAGGCCAGACAAAAGGAGGACTGCAGAACGTTTGGGTCTGAGGGAATGTTATCGACACTCCTCGACGATGTGGTTTAAGTACAGAAGAAGACGGACGCAAGAAAGGCGACACGAGAAACGGTACCAGCTTACAGTTGCGGTTTTCTTTTGGGCTTTCTATTGTGATTAGTGCTAACTCCATGAAATCAATGCTCACCAGCTCGCAAATCAGGAAGGTCTTTCGTCGCTGCTCATCTGCCATGTTTTGGGAGGAAGTGTTACGTCAACGCGTGCCAAGTTTTGTGGTTGTCAAAATGGATAGGCTCGCCCGCCTAACAATTGTCTTTATTTACACGGGTTCGACACGAACTCTCTCAAGTTGTATGCGCATACGTGGTCAGTCGTCAGTATAAACAGCATGTACTGAAAGCGACACGCTTCTTTGCGATGCGAATACTCTATCAGAGAATCAGTCCGCCTTTTTCTACTACTCCCCTAAAATGAGAAGAAATGTTTCTTTTCGTCCTTGCCAATTGATTTAAACGAGGAATTAGGGCTAAGCTTTTGGGGAGGCATAATTCCTATGCTCCGGTTACCAATTTATTTATTTCCCGTTTGGAAGGGGAGGGTAGGAATTATTTACAAAACTTTGAGTGTAGTAATTATTTACAAAACAAAACTCCCAAAAACTTTGTCCGTGATGTTTCAGCACTGGACTCTATTTCATATAAATTGCCATTGTGTGTGTGTGTGCGCGCGCACAATACGCACAGACACACATGCACAAATACAAACTCGCACACACACACGCACACACACACCGCATGCACACGAGCACGCACATATTCATACGCTTACACAAACACATACAGACGCACATTCCCACACACACACGCACGCACGCATACAAACACACGAAAACAGACATGCACACAAACACGCACGCGCGCGCAAGCACACACCCCCAGATACGCAGACAAACACACACATGGGTGGTTCCACGAGAGATAAACTTTATGCGGGCACTCATATTCTTTTTTAGTTTAGCCTTATCTTTAAACTTGTAACTCCAGTTCTACCATAAAAAGAACTTTAATATTCCTCCAGGAAGCACTTTGTGCTTTAAAGGATTCAAAAACAAGCGAATGGTGCACTGTCGATTTTCTCCACTTTGGGCTCTACGTGCAGTATATGTAAGAGGTTTCTCTACAATTTGAAACAGAAGGCCGCTCCAGAAAGATGGTAATCACAAAGCCAACGTTAAATTCTGCCACTAAAAATGGTGAACGACGGGTCGACACAAGATTGTTGGTCTCTTTGGTGGCGCTATTAGTATCTGCATAGGCGCCCATCTTGTCACAGGGAAAGTACACCGTGTAACTTAAAAGCACAACTCAAAACAAGTGGTTCATCTAGGAAAATAAAAGTAAACAATACAATTACAGTGGTACTTTTACTGAAAATGCCTAAATTAGAAATATAACCTAGAAGTTATCCCATTGTGTACCTTTAAAAAGTTGAAATTGTCGTACCTATATAAGAAATACCACTGCTAAAAATCATTTTGCTTTTTTGCTTTTTTACGTTTTGGTTTACGCTCTAAACTCCAGTGTCGCAAGCCGCATGGTTTCGTTTGCTACAATTCTTCAAAGATGGGCTTTCCTGATGTATGTTTACGCCAAGACATATTCAAAGGCACATGTCGTGGGATGACCTTTATTAGAAAACCACATACAGCATCATACCAAAAATTAAGAAACATTTTCCGAAAATTTCAGTGATCGTTTGGAAGGTGCATCTGATATTACTGCTGTAAGTTGTGTTTGTTGGTATATAAACTCTTTTTAATGAAGTTTATCAAGATTTGTAAATCTCTAGAGAAAAAAGAAGTGTTAGTAGGGACCTCACCAGGTAAGCAAATTTAGTTTTGTTTTGAAATAACAGTGAAGTGTGCATAAACGGTGTTAAATAACTTTACAGTGCGAAAGTACAGAATGGAAAGGCAATGGGTTTCGTTCTTTCAAGTGCTTTCCGTAGAGATTTCAACAAAGAATTAATTCAGAACAACGCTTCACTTGGCACTCCTCTCTCTATTTTTTTTTTTTTTGGTATGGCGTGTCAGGGGAGCCGCTTCTGTTCCGAGGACACCCATGCCTGCTGCGCGTTTTGGGTTCTGAGAGGTAGCGAGGTGCTCTGGAGACATTTTTCGACGGTTGACCGCCTGCTAAGGTTCAGGCTCATCATTTATTATTTGCTCATAATTTAGTACTATTTATTAGGCTGATAATAATAAACATATTAAATAATTTGTAATTGCTCGTGTATAGGCGTTGATTCCGCTTGTAGCTGGTACGCTGCGTTCCTTTCATGCAACCGCAATGACGCGTGGTTGGGGGTCACCAAGTAAATGCTTTGCGTTGGTATGCCGAGAGCTCTACTGGTAGGTCTAGGGAACGGCGGATGGTTACGCACCAGTGAAAACAGTTTCGGCGCGGGGTTCCCTCTCGGACAGCGCGCACACCGCTGTTATGTCTTGCCGACATTGGAGTGTCGCTCGGTCGTCAGCAAAGTTGAAAGGCTGACGGGAAGCGAAAGGATGCCATCTCTAACGTCGGAAAGGTACGCGGGGTAGACTTTGAGGATTTACGAAGACGGCGTAGGTGCTGTTTGTTTATCTGTCATTCGCCTCGAGAATGCTCGCCTGGGTTTAGAGCAGTTCTTCCCTCGAGTCAGGGGGCAAGCAGTGGCATCCCTCAGTCTGGGGAGGTTATTAGCCACAACTCCCTCATTGTCCAGCGAGCGCCTGCGGACAAATGTGAGCCGGCAAGGCGAGGGCACTCTAAGCTTTTACGCGCACGAAGACCGCTCTAAGCTTTCGGGTTTGGCTTTGACCAGGTGCCACCCACCTAAGGTATAGGTGGGACCACTCCGCACGGTCACTGATTTTGGGTAGCAAATATATCTTTTCTTGTCGGTTGCAATAACGTACGCGGGCCCGCCGCGATGGCTCAGTGGCTAAGGCGTTGCGCTGCTGAGCACGGGGTCGCGGGTTCGATTTCCGGCCGTGGCGGCCGCTTTTCTGATGGAGGCGAAAAGCAAAAACGCCCGTGTGTACGAGATTTCGGCGCACGTAACGATCCCCAGGTGGTCAAAAGTAATCCGGAGCCCTCCACTACGGCGCGCTTCATCGCCTGCGTTGCGTCGGCGCGTTTAAACCCAACAATGAAATAAAATATAACGTACGTGGTAATCGTAATAGGAGTTACATTAGACAGAGTGTTGGGTCATGGGACTGTAGGTGGGTATATGTTTAGGATTGGTAGGTTCTTGTGGCCAATCTATGCTCCATATGAATCATATTCAACGGGGTTTTCGCTCTTTATTGAATGCCACCTTTGGATGAGTGGTTTTTGGGATAAAAACCAGAGTGTTGGATTTTTTCCGGGCCGGTCGCTGTAGGGAATCTAGTTCAGTATACATCTTTGGCGAGCAGGAAGCTGCAGGCAGAGTGTCTTTTTAACCGTAATTTTGTCCTGATGTAACTACTTGGAGTAATGTAAATAGTGTAAATAAACATAATATCATGCAATAAAGAAAGCCCCCGTCCCTCACTTGCTTCAAGCATCTGACTTTGGTCATCTGAGCGAGTCGAGATCGTGCTCTCCGCACGAGAATCAATAGCGCCCAATAGCTTTGATGTCGGCCCAAAATTCTTCCGGGAAGGCCTCCTGTGGATCAAAAGAAGCAAGTCCACAAGCTGTGGAATGTTTACGGACCGAAACGAACGAGCTGGAGGATCGTTTCGGAAGGTGCTCGTTAATATCCCGGAGGCGAACTACCGACGGCTTCGGCCGTACTGTGCGGCTAGAAAGAGTGCGCAGACCTGTTTGCTTACAGACTAGCCGCGTGCATATGTAGGGCACCAAAAGAGATGGGGTATGCTGCTGGCACGATTGCACCATGCATTGGGTTGTCCGTTGCCTCCCTTACAAAAGGTACTGTGGATGGCAGCGACGAGCGAAATTTATAAATCATCCCTTTTTTATATTTGCCGCACCTTCGAGGCGCTTTTTCAAAGGAAGTGCTACGAGTTGTGCCGCGCCTCCGCCAGATGGCGCCACGGGTCCCGCGACCGAGAGAAGACGCAGTGAAACATCCCCCTCGTGAAGGGCACGATCAAATGCAGAGCATTTCCGGGGGCGCACGACGTTAAGTAGTTTGCGTTACGTTATGTTGTTGCACTTGTGGCCACTGCTGACGAGAGAGCGCTCGTCAGCAGCAATTTCAATGAGTCAACCATATAAGGCGCGTTCATAGCGTCCCGTTCTGTGTCGGCTTTGTGGCACAGTGGGTAGAGCACCATGTACATTGCGTTCCGCCCTCAGGGTCGAGGGATCGAAACCGGGCGCCGGATAGTATTTTTTTATATAGTAGGGAGGGGTGCGGTGCGGACTACGGACGTCAACGAGGGTGACATCGTGAGTTACTGGAATACTCTGCATTTAAAAGAAACTCATTGTTTCGTCTTTATCATTCACCTTGACAATGAAGCGGTGAAATCTAAGTGGCGAAGTCGACAGGATGACCACTATTATGTGAAAGAACTGGTGAGGCATTCCTTAGAGACTCCTTCAATGCAAGGTTCGGCTCGGACCAACGACGAGCCAGACTCCAAGCATAGACGAGGCGACAGATCAGCGAGAGGCCTTGTGAGCTCCGGCTCAGGGCGGCGGGAGCCATGAATCAATGCTGCGACACCTCAGTGGGAGGCCTCGTGAGCTGCGGCTAAGGGTGGTGGCAGCCGCGATTGGAGGAGGCGACGTCTCAGTGGAGGACCACGTTATCGCCGGTTCAGGGCGTCGGCAGCCGGGATTCCTCGAGGCGATAACTGAATGTGAGGCCCTGTAAGCCTCAGCCCAGCGTGGTGGCAGCCGCACTTCAACTAGGGGCGCCTAAGCGGGAGCCCTCGCAGCTCTGGTTCAGGGCGGTGGGAAGTACGAGGCTTTAGGAGCACGGCCCCATATTAGCAGCAAGAGCGGTGGATCGGATCTACGAGCTGCTGAATCAGCGACAATGCGGCCCGGCCAAATCCGGAGTAAACCCAGGTATGTCCATAATTTGTGTTCTCCGGGTCCACTATGACCACTATGCTAACGGGATGTCGTGGACCCGGATGGAAGGCTACTGCCTTTGTGTTCGAAATTAACCAGTTGACAGCTGAGATAGCTCTCAAAAATGATCAGCACGCTTTAGAGAAAGCAAGGGTATAGGGTAGCCGGAGCTGCAGCATACCTTCTGAATGGACAAGTGAGGAGTTGGCGCTCATTTACCTCAAAGAATTACCTCTTAGTTTTCTCGCGCTGACGAGAATACGAAGCTTCACAAGATTGACAAACTTCACGATACCAAAGTTTTCACAGTGTTCGTCCTCAACAGAATAAGAAGACAGGGAATGCAGGTGAGGTGGCTGAAGCCACTCCAGTTGTTGAGGAACACTTTAGCGTTCCCGCTGCTACAGTAGAGATCGTGGGATCTGGCAAGATGGATGTCTTAGTTGCTGAAATTCTTTCTGTGGAGGCGGACAATGTACAGCTGGCTCTTGCAAAGGCAGTAAAAGGAATAGTTAAGAGTAGCACCGCTCCATGCGCCGACATGGAGTCCACGGCCGACCGCGAGGAGCCCCTCGTAGATCAGGTCGTGCAGAGATCGCGCGAAGTTGTAGAAAACAATATCATCTCAGATGAGGCAGATGGTGCGCAGGGTTCATGTAAGGGCATCGAAACGGCGCACATTATTGTTGAGCTTGCGTGGGCGAAGCATGAATGCGCTGGAGGCCCGTGGCATCCTGCGCGTAGGTCAATTGTGAAGGGCCCGACAATGCGGAAGGCGACGTCGGGTGTGCAGCGCAGGCGAACCATGTTCGTACGTGTTACCACAGGGAAGGGTGTTTCTTTTGTACCGGGAGAATTAGCTTGTCGTGCATGCAACGGAATAAACTTCCGTGCGACGGTCGGTGCGTGCCTCCTTGGAAGGGGTGTTAGCACTGAGTAGTGTACAGTGCTCAACAGGAATGCTCAGTGTTTTGGCGAACACTTAGCTTTAAGCGTGTTTTTCTTTGTGTGTGTAGGAATTGTTCAGATGAGGATTATTATTAGGTTGACCTGTACTGTCGTTTTTCCCCTTGTTGATATTTTTTGGTCATGTTTTAGTTGCGTTCAGCTGTCGTAAGGCGTGTGATATGCGAGTAGTGCAGCTTGCTGGTTTTAACGCTGTATTCGTGAGAAGTAGAGGCGGTGTTACAGCACGGCCGAAAGTTTGTCTTTGGATACAAAGGCCAGCATCTTCCTTTATTTTCGTTCGTTGGCATGGGTCATTGTGGGCCATGGAATGTACAAGTGGGGCCCCCCTGTGGCGCTGGTGTGCGAACTAGTACTGAAAAAGAAACTTTCAGTATGTCGCAAGTGGACAGCAAGTGAACCACAAAGGGACTGAACAATCTTTGATGCGCATTCTGAAAGAACAGGCGTCGCTGAGTGCGTGGAGAGACGCTGCGCTTTTTAAAATATTTTGGTATTGGTACAGGAGTAGCCTCATTTTGAACGTTTTGGGTTGTGTGTATTTTTATTTCTTTAGAGTGTAAGAAGGGTTCTGCATGAGCCTAACGTTTAAGTTGGGATGGTACTGTAGAAGGCCGATGAGATGGTGCGGCAGGGCCTACCTTTATTTACAGTTGCGTTGTGGCGACAACATAGGCCCGAGAATCGGAGAGCGCCCGTGGAGTGCGTCCGTGCAGCATGGAGGCCATGATGTTCTGAGCTGAGTCATCATCTCCCATAATGATGATGATACGGGGCAGCCGTTGGGGGTAATGATGCCGCCATAGGGCTCCCACCCACCCGAGCGCGCAGTGCGTGAGGAAATAGTGGGGTAAATAAATGCATGCAAAAAATAAATGAAAAGGCGGCAAGAGGAGCTATGTACATAAAGCGTAAAATATCCACCTGGTGGCAAATGGCCAGATGAGGTCTACAACTATTTACATATGTGCGTCCGTGGTCACAAAACATTCTGTGGACAGTTCAAGGTGAAACCTTAGGAATCGAAAGAGGGGCAGTCCAAGTCGGAGTTGTGGGAGCGTCCGTTGAAGCTAGTAGCTTCGGGAGGCCTACATTGGGAGTTTCGTTGCGGTCGCAAGATGAAACGAGCTGACTGCCGTGCAGGAGCAATTGAATATGGTGGCCAGCAAGGTAGGGCACCTGTGAAACATGGAACAATCATCCGGGTGTGTAGCTTGCATGGGCGGCAATGGTGCGGCCTGTCCAAAGTAAGTGATTGCAAATCTAGCGGGGTCGTTGAGAGATCATCATACCGCATCCTGTGACAAGCGTCGCCAGGGCACTGGGAGCGGCGTGCTATCAACATTCCAGGCGCTTTTCTTGGGTGAGCCATCCTTGTACTTAGTAAAGCGCGTAAGACACGTTAATGGGGCCGTGCTATGAAGTTGACCTGTCGCCTTTGCCGTGTGATTGGGTGAGCCGTGATCAGACCCCGCAATCCTCGCCACAGCCCAGCAGCGGCTTTGGGGTTCGCTGATAATAGCGTGCCAAGGTTAACGTAAGGCGTGGCGCTTGTTTTCCAGGATGAACGCTCATCTGCGCTCCCGCACGATAGGGAATGGTGGGTATCATAATGAGCTCTTCTCTGGTGGCGTTCTGCAGTCTCTGTGGTGTGGTATACTTGTCGTCTAACTGAAACGTGGCGTGAGGAAACGATAGGACACTTGGGATGACTTAACTGAAGTGGTCACTGCCGGTACCTCGCAGGCAGGGGCAATGCGTGGAACAACAGCGTCTTTGACAGGTTCCTCAAGACGTGTGTCCGAGCATGGCGTGCTGGGTGCCAAGCCCTCGCCCATCTCCAAAGAAAACGTTTGCCTGACAGGAAGCAAATGCGGTTGCCTCAAAGCCCAGCCTGGTTCTTCAGTAAGGTGTGGAGGCTGCGATGGTGTGGGGGGGGGGGTGGGGGTGCGGACTCCTCTACACTCTACCGAATCGGTGTGGCCCGTGAGGCATGAAGGAGCCATCGTTGTCGTGGCATCGTTGCTGCACTGCAATGCTGTCGCTGTAAACAGGCTCCTTCTATGCAGGAGGACAGTGAAAAACGTGGGGCATCGCTCAAAGGCTGGCGTGGGTGGTTTGTGAAACCGAAAGCCACGTGCGAGGAGAAAGGCCATGAAGTCGTCGTAAGGCCGTGCTCCTGGTTCTGGAAACGTGGAGGTCAGGCTGGACGGCAGCAGCTGGCGGATGAGAAGTAACGTTCCTGTGGCAACGTGATAGTATAGAGGTCGAAGAAACACTCCATCTGGGAAAGCCACACATTGGGGCCATAGCGGAAGTACGGTGGGCGACGTGGCAAAGACAACGTAGTAATCGAGAATTTCAACTTGCCGGTAGTCAAGTGCTTGGGTGCAGCGAGCGTGGAGGGGGTCAAAGTGGACGACCGACATTCAATGATGCCAGGCAGTGATGTAGCATAGCGCCGCGCTCTGGCCATAATATCATCGCAAGGAAACTGGGAAGATTGCGAACGGTTTAACGCAATTCCCCTGCCAATGCTTGGCGAGGCGTGCGACGAGGCAGCGGAGTGGAGGGATGCGTAGTCATTTGGGCAAGCAGGGCTTCTGCCGACACCCGTCATGACAAGGATCTCAAGGTCGTCTTTGGGTTGCTCACTGTATTCGATGGTATCCAGGCGCAGGTATGTTGGAAGCAACGCTGTTGCAATGCTGTACCTCTCAGCCTGGAAGTCGATGCGCCGTAGCTCAGTGTGCCGCCATATCACGGAGCTATGCTCTGGGATGAGGGTGATCGAAGTTGGGTTAGGGGGCAGATTGTTGACGAAGCAGGGCTCCATGCTGCCGACGTACGGCCACCATGTATGTAGGCGGCCGATGAGCCGGTGTGGCAGGGTCTTCATTTATTTACAGTTGCGTTGTGGCGAAAACTGGGCCCGAGAATAGGATAGGGCCTGTGGGGTTCGGCCTGGTAGCGCGGAGGCCATGATGTTCTCAGCTGTGTCACAATAATGATGATGATAGGGTGCGGCCGTTGGTGATGATAATGCTGCCACAGTGTTACTCATTGAGTTGTCAAGTTTTAATATTTGGGACCTTCGTGGGGTTGGTTGCCTTTATGGCAGATGGTCGTATCTCATAGCAAACCAAGGAAAGTACAATGTGGGCTTCTGCCGGAGATGGTTATGTGGAATACACTCAAGGGCTGGCCATGCTTGCGATTGCCTAAAAAAAGAAGGTTGTATTGTTTTTTCGGGTGTCAGAGCGTGTAGGCTTGGTGTCTTGCTTGGTAAATAGGCGATGGCATATGTTATGGTCAGTGTTCGGGAATGTGTATTGCACTGATGTGCGGGGAATTTCCAGGCCAAGGCACTGAGCGTACCATGTAGTATTCGTTGTAGGTGCAGTTGTCCGGCTGTAAGGGTTGGTAAAGTTGTTGTGTACCGTTGTATTGTGGTAACATCGTTGGCGGCAGGGAATGTTATTACCGAGCCTGTTGTCTAGGATATTGCGTGTACGACGCGCGTAACCACCTGCGTGAGTTTATTTGGTTCTTACGCTGCAGTTAAACTTAATCTGGAGTGATAATTATTGTTGTGCATGCAGCTGGTGTACGAACAACATTGTTGGTGCAGAGGTGTAAAGTTCAGGCTCCTCATTTTTTTGGTTGAAAGCCGCAGGTGGCTCATGTATCGGCGTTGCCTCCGCTTGTAGCTGCCATGCGGTGTTTAATTCATGAAATCGCAGGGACGCGAAGTTGGGGGCCGCCAAGTGCATGCTTTGTGTTCCTTCTTTTTGTGCAGGAAAAGACGGGGGTGCTTAGCCCGAGTATCCTTGTTGCGTTCGTATGTGGTCAGCTCGACTGGGATGTGTCAGCAAAGGGCAGATGGATGTGAAGTAGTGAAAACAGTTCCGGTGCGGGGTTCCCTTTCGGACAGCGCGCACGCCGTTATTATGGCTGGACGACATTAGGAAGTGGTTCGGTCACCGTCAAACTTGACGGGCTGACGCGAAGCGAAAGGGTGGCGTTTCGTAGTGTCGAAAAGGCACGCGGCGTAGACTTTGAGGATTTTGGAACACGGCGTATGTGCATTTATGGGTCGTTTGCTTCGAGAATGCTCGCCTGGGTTTAGAGCACCTCTTCCCGCGAGCCGGAAAGGCGAGGACATTGTAAATTGACAGCCGTGCGAAGACCGCTTTAGGCGTTCGGCTTTGGCTTCGAGCAGGTGCCACCCGCTTAACGTATTGGTGTGACCACTCCGCGGTCAGTCAGTATGGGTTGTAAAAACGCACGCAGTAATCGTACTAGGAGTTGCATGACAGAGGGCGTTGGTTCATGTGACCGCAGGGGGGACATGTTTAGGATTGGTCGGTTCTTGTGGCCAATCTCTGCTCAATAAGAATCAGTTGAAAAAGATTTTTGCTCTTTCTTGAACTTTTTTTGAAGCGTGGTTTTTGTGATGAATACCAGAGTGTTTGGGTTTTGTCCGCTGTCGGTTGATGGAGGGGATCTAGTTCAGTATAGATCTTGGCCGAACAGGATGCTGCGGGCAGAGTGACAATGCAACCGTCATTCTGTACTCATGTGAATACTTGGAGTAATGGAAATAGGGAAAATTAACCTAGTATCTAGAAAGAAAGGCAGTCCTCATTCCTCACCTGCTTCAAGCGTCGGACGTCGGTCATGGGAGCGAGTCAAAATTTTCCTCTAGGCTCCACCATCGAAAGAACGTTATCGTTTCGTCTTCATAATTTACCGAGAACATAAAGGGGCTAAATCTAACTCCAACCTCACTCTCGTTATTCAGCGACGCTGAATGAATATAAAAATAGTCCAATGTGAACAATTGAGAGATATGTATCTCCATAGATTAGGAGTAGTTACAGCGCTTGTTCTCCCAAGTGACCCAGGTATGCTGCACGCTTGTGGATTCTGGCAGTTAGCAAAGTGCTCTGGAGACACATTTCTTACGCAGTGAACACTTTGACCATCCTCACTGTGATCATTCAGAGAAGTTAAGGGATTATGAAAATAGTCCAATGGCAACGTTCACAAGATATAGGAGCTGCGTATATGCTGCGTATATGCTGCGTATATGCTGCGTATATAAGAGCAGAAACAGCGGCTAACTAATGTGGTGCGAAAAAGATTCCACCAATGATTTTCAAGATTTGTTCTTAGATGAAACAAATTTAAAGAATTCGACCTCACAAAATATTCTTTATTATTAGTGAACAGCCAAGGGTGAATACTAGCGAGCCGAAATTTACCCTACGAGTGGCCGTGTAAAGCACATACAATACTAATTACTCACAACAGCGCTGGTTGACACTTGTCCACCTATCGGTCTTGTCGGTTGCATAGAAAACACTGCCTGCTACAGGTAGCAAAATTTTTAACACTACAAATAGTTTGAAGCGTGATAAAAAGCTCAAGACGAGAGTTTGGTGAAAACACATAATAATGCGAAAACACATTCCGTTCAAATTTTTGCTATCATCAATACCTTTCTTCTATATATGTTGCAGATATTCAGCTTTTCATCGACTCCTGTCCTAGCCTTTGGGACGGAAGCTAAAAAAGAAATGCGCTTGCAGCTGTTGTTGTGTGGGCGCCTTTAAAATTAAAACAAAAAATGCTTGATACTCCTTACTAGAGGGTATGCAAAAAGCACAAGTGGTAAAAAAAGAACACTAGCATCTGAGCTGTTCTTCCTAAAACCAAGGCAACAACCCATTTTGCGCAGGAAATCGCACTGTCCCCACGACTACGTGCAACCACAGAAAAGGTGTCCCCGCTGCCATGAAGCAATGGGCAGCTTTTGGTTGTGATGCCTGTGACTAGACCATTTGGACTTGGTGGGTTGCAAGTAAAATGAAAGTTCTCAGCATGTTTTTTTTTCACTGAAGTACAAGAATCCAGCCTTTTTACAGCAGGCAGTTTGAACCCTATATCTTGTGGTCTCTTCATGTTGTATATGCCGCCTATTGCTTGTCCTAGGAAACCGCTAGTTGTGAACTCCAGAGCTTTTTTTTGACAATCTTATGAACTAATGTCCTCAGTGTACCTTCGCTTGCGGTTTTGGTTGCAAAAGTGTGGCAATTTCTGATCAATTTAGTGATGACTGTCAATAACACCGGCTTTTCCTTTGCTTCAGCGAAGATTCTTAAACTTTGCCGGAAAGAAAGTTATATTTTTGTTTGCGTTTATGCATATGGTCATTTAGAAAACGAACTGTCGATTCCACATACAAGGAAACCTCTCACACTACTGAGCGTCGAGATAAATTGGCCACAAATGCATACACAACCTTAGAATTGGTGGCTTTCCCCATCGTTGTCGTGCTCTGTAAATAAATTTATTGTGGTAATTTTTCTAAATAAAATATTTTGTGGCATAGCTTTTATGCTGCCTAAATTTCTTGTTTTGCAACACAATAAAATTAAACAAGTGATTTTTGCTAAGCAGTGAAGCATCACGTAGAAATGGGTTTATAATTTTTGTAAGCAGATACAGTTTAACCCCATTCATGCGTTTTTTCACGAGACCGGATAAACAAAACGGAAGAACCAGGAAAACGCAGCCGTGAGGAAACCTTGAAAACTAATGAAAGTAGTGTAGGATCAACCTGCAACCATATATTCAGCAGCTTTAACTTTTCAACCTAAAAAAACTTAAGAATTTACGATTCAAGCCCCTTTTTGCGATCACTGCATAAAAAGCCCGCTAAAATTCAATGTCCCTAGCTATGTCGACTCTTCCGCGCTGTCTGCATGTGTACGTCAAGCTTTTCATGAAGAGAAAGTGCCTCCCGTTTTCACGACGCCTTAAGCGCGCGACAAAGTTTGCGGTTGCAAGTTTGAGGGTGTTCTCAAATCTTGAGCGCACGATGAAGGTGACAGCACGAGCCATTTTTGCGGTGGTGCTTTTATGGCAAACACGCACTTCGGGCATAACGAAGTGAAACGTCCGTTGTAAGCGCAGTGATGATAGTGTTGATACGTAGGGCCATCTAGTGGTGACAAATCGCACGCGCGTGCGGCTTCATGCAGTCAGTTCAGTAGCCAAGCCTGGTTAAGTCTCGTCAAACGTCAAAAAGGCGGTCCCCGCACGTCGCATGGGTGGGTCCGGAGTGTCAGATTGGGACAAATGATCCGGGAACGTACTGTGAGCTGCAGCGTAACAGTGAGCATTTTACTTCACAAGACGTTTTGTGAGCTGCACAGGTGCTAGACAAAAACAAAGCAGCAGCCAGGAAAACGCAGCACTACAGAACATAAAAGTGTGGTTCTACTGTGTACAATTTGTTTAGGATCAAACCTTTTTCTTTTTTTATAGCAATTTGAATTCTTTGTAGTAAACATTGTTTCGAAGACATACAGTTTCGTACGGGTTGTGTAAAAAAATAAATTTTTTTTTATTTAAAGTACTTTCTCGGTTCGTTTATTTGTGTACGGAAGACGTGCCAGACGCAAACCCAACTCTGTTGTTCTTAGAAAACACATTTAGGTCCCCAACCTAAATGATGTGACATCATAACAGCATGTTAACTTTTTTCATGTGTGAGCAGTTATCACTGCTTATTCTTGTTGGTAGTGAAGTCTTTGAAAGATATTTGTCTTTTCTAACAAATTCTAGCTTTGGTAAAACGTAAAAAAAGAACAAGTTCTTTGTGGCGTGTGATTGTGTAATTGTTCTGAATAGGCACTAGAGATGAACATCTGAAGATCCGCTCTTTTATTCGCATTTGGCTTGCATGGCATGTCCAATAGTTACTCTTCCTACGTACGTATTCATTGCAATAACCCCAGCAGCTGCTGTCAACTTCCCGAACTAAGAGGTGCTGAAGAGTTAACAGCGCTGTGAGTGTCATGTGGAGCTAGGAGAGATTTTTGGCCGTGTATTTCTTACATAAAACGGGCAGAATTATAGAGATGTAGTTAAGTGCTTTATGTGAATATAGCACATCGAGCAAGTGTCTACGTAAAAAAATATAAAAGTGGTTACAGGTGATTATCGGCTGTCTTATAGAGGGCTACACGATACATACTTGAGTACTCCACGTTCCGATTAGCTGTCTTATGGACGTTTAAGTAAGATATATTTAGTCGTGTATTGGGGCCTATTATTTTATGATAATGCCTACAAAAGGTATCTTAACTCCCGTTAGGTGTCTATAGGTTGTCTGAACCATGGCTTCTTTATATAAAAGAGAAATTTACTCAAAATACGCAGTGCACGTATTGCACCTCGAACGTAAAGAACCATAACAAGATGTAGAGCTTTACTGTGTGCCTTCTGTCGCAATATTTAGACATCTCAATGACGAAACCAGAGACCTGTTTTAGGGCGTTTTATAGCGCCCATGTAGCGTCACGTTACATGAGATATAAGATCCTCTGGGCACCGTATTACCTGGAATATTCTAGATTTTTTTACGCCGTGTGACATCGTTTCTAAGGATATCCTACAGAAGACGGGAAGTATTCGTATTTTTAGGAAAGGATTTCCTTAACTCTTTTTTGAGACGCTTGCTATACTTCCGCAAGACATGCTTGAGTTCAGTAGTCTGAGTTTTAGAAAAGTCGGGTAAGTGTGTGCATGACATGTAAAAATTGGTTAAGCAATAGCTGAAAGCACAAAGTTTATAAATAAACAAATAGAAAAAGTTAGATCTATGGAGAATGACTTGAACGGAAATGCAATGAATGGTGGAAACGTTCATTTTGGATTAAGTTTTATTTTAT
Source organism: Haemaphysalis longicornis (assembly GCA_013339765.2). Taxonomy (NCBI): domain Eukaryota; kingdom Metazoa; phylum Arthropoda; class Arachnida; order Ixodida; family Ixodidae; genus Haemaphysalis; species Haemaphysalis longicornis. The sequence continues at coordinate 42,855,776 of CM023455.1, forward strand.
AACACACAATCATACAGAGGTATACTGTTCACATATTACGGCTATATTTTTAGGGTACGTACAAAACTTCTACAAAAAATTTATCCAAAAGCAGCACTGCCAACATGGCGAACTTTCCAACATTGTTTGAACCAAATGGTGGTTAAATCTTGGTCTGCCCGCCCTGAATTGGGGTTTTTTATTAGCAGTTCGTCTTTAGCTGAGTCTCATCAGAAGTTTTATGGGTAGCCGGTATGGACTCAAGGCAGGACTGAAATTCCGTCAGGCACACTCCAAAACTACTGATTGGTCTTTTCACCACCGTAAGACACAAGATCCCTAAAAAAAAGGTAATTAAAAACGTTTTAAAAATTTTATATCATTCACGAGTAATGCCATTCATTAAAAATTGTCTTCTTTAACTGCCCTGATTGTCTTGGTGTGAATGGCTCCTGGGAGAATGTTCCAAGCTTCAGTATTTTGCGAATTTGATCAGCGACAATTTTTTTGATGGTGGACATGTATACAGGTGATGTTTTTGTTATAAGGATTTTTCTGTTCACTACTTTTCTGAAACCCAATGTTCTGAGTTTGGCTGAGAAAACGGTTTACGCTGCAGTGGCGTTTTATGATCAAGATAAATATATGTTAAAGTTGTCAGCACACTCGATGCAAAAATTTCAATCGGTCAATGCGTTTTAATATGGACAAAGGTTTGAGGTAATGTAGGTAGCGTACCTTAGTTTATGGTAAAAACACACTTATCTCAACTCAAAGCTTACAATTTCTGACACCCATTTTTGTGCGCAGTAAAATTACATTACAACAAATGCTTCGGATGTCATATTGTACTTGCTTAACCCAAGTGGTGTTATAAGGGTTTTTATAATCAAGAACATCACATACCACATACAGCCCTTGTCTATATGGTCACGCAATAAATGAAGCCATGGCCCCCAATAATTGCATGACACTGGACTCCCCTGTGGCTTATGCAGGGGCAAAATGGAAATGTAACACGGTGGATGCCGAGCACAGTTTTATCTCCTACAACTCGAATACTGCGAGCTCATTTACTCATGCACATTTACTCATGCACGCAGGCACTTCTCTCCAGCCACGCTGTGTATCACACCACGCACCGATTCTCATAAGCGAAATTTAGTACAAGAGACGGACTGCTGCTTCCGTTCGTGTGCGCACTTGTCTCAGCACACTCGGAAGGCTTCATGTCATTTGTAAAGTGCTCATAAGCAGAAGTTTTTAGTGTCTGCTTTTCATAAAGGAATTGTTGGATTCTCTAACTGTTGTGGTGTAGGATTGTCTGTCTACCAGTGCACAATATCACCCACCGTGCAAAAATATTTTGGAAGTGTTGGACGAGACGTTTTATAACCAACACATTTTTGAACGATAAAATTTACAGCATACATTTTCGTAAACGTTATTGAGCAAAAAAAAAAAAGTTGGCCTGATTTAAATGCAAAAACAAATGTAATAATAATGTTAACCTGCTCGGAGCGGTTTTATTCCTATGGTTTTTAGAATAACAGGCACAAAATATCCGCCAAAATGGTTTTAATTTCGAAATACAAAAGGGCTTTTGCTCAAGCCTGAAACTGTTTGCTCAGGAGCAAATTCAGCAGCACCAAGACCTCCCATCATATAGGCCGCCACGGGCGCGGCTGCCGTGAAATTGTAGTCAAATCCGATAATCCACATTGAATTCATCAGTGAGAGACTTTGAAATATAGCACTCTCAGGCATTGGTGCCTACGAGAGTAGATAGGCACACGGCGGGTGCTGTAGAAGACTATTTTGTATGGACATTGTTGTGAGGCGAGTGGATTCGCGGCAAGTCTAAAAAGTATACCCTTACGCATGCCAAAAAAAGCAAACAATTTGCCGGACTTTTCTTGACCAGAAGATCCGCCAAGCCCTTTCTCCAGTAAAAATGTGCAAGAAAAACGTTGCACTACGTATGGCACTGCATTTACCCATAGCGTAAACAGGCGTGTTTGCTGTTGTAAAATCAATAGAAATGTCCTTTCCCCATTCAACTACTATGCTGTTTATCTACAATAAATTTTAAACCTCCCGCGCTGTATGTCACGTGATTCGATCTACTGTCTTTGCTTCAAATCAATTGTATAACTATTTGCATAGCATGCACATGGGACAATATGTTTCTTTGCATTAAGCGCATGATGCAAATGTGATCGTTGCTGCAATGTCTACAATATCCGACTCAACACCTTGAACACCTAACTCGTAAGGGGATGTGCGTGGTTTCTGATCGGAAGATTCTTTCGTTTTTACGGCGTCATTTATTTAGTGGCAGAGCGATGACAATTTTCTCGTTATAAAGTGAGGAACGTTCCCAAGTATCCCTCGTCAACCTGTTTTAAATTATGTGCATAGTGTCCACATAACTAAAACTCGTGTTTCAACTTGAATCTTTCGATGTCCCGCCAGCACGCACTGCACAAAAGCTTAGATGAAACCGTGGGTTTCATTAACGCTGATACTGAAAAGCGAATACAAATGAAGTGCTGAAGTAAAAAGGATTAAACCTGTGTTCCTCGCACTTTACTTCGGAATGTATCGAATTTTACAATTACGGCATGGTCGAAGCCGCCTCATGCTTTTCCTGGTTATAAAGGGCCTTAGACTTTTATCACTTTTTTTTTGTTTATGTTACAAACATGTTGCTTCTGTCCGCTTACTTTTTTACCTACAATTTCGCTAGAGGATTCAAGACCGCGTAAAACGGCACTTTGAACAAAATGCTTGATCTTACTCGGCACGAAGTGAAACGATCCTGCTCGTATAACTTTTAGGGATGAACGATATCAAAGATTTTATTAGCGTGTTGTGAACATAAAACAGACCGAGTTCTACTGCATGTATTCATTCACATCATAAATGTCCAACTTTGTTTTGAAAAAGCGCTTCATTCCCCAAAGACCGACCGTTATCATTATGCCTAATATTTGTAAGATGTTACTGACCACACAAGTGAGGGGAATTCTGGTTCTTGTAAAAAAGAGGTCTTTAAGGTAGTCAAAAACTTTTACATTATTTATTAAACTTATTCTTTATTGGAGTTGACTTAGTATAAAATATCTAATAAATCGCATTCGTAGACTAGCCGGCACTTATCGCTCTTTTTGTCAGTAAAAATTATCCAAGCGACGATTACATATTCTCCCAAGAGTGGACCGAATCATTTATCGGTACACAAGCTGCTAGTTGAGAGACATCTCTGAAGTCATCAATAGAATACCACTGCAAAAATATTTTATACCCGAATGCTGAAGTAAATGAAGATTCCATCGTCTCGTGGTCTTTCTTGCCCAAGGTTTGGTTTGCGCTGTCGCCATCATAAACGAATACATATCTCTAACGAAAGCCCGAATTTTTTGCTGGGTGATACCTACGAACTATGTCACTGCATTCAAAGGTAGGCTGAAAATTTCAAACTTTCCATGGTATGACCAGTATAGCCAGCCGCTGTAAACAAACATGTCCAATTTATTAGCTACAGAAATCAACCAAAATATCTATTGCTGCGAAAGTTTTAAGTTGTGTTGATATAGGTTTCAATCAACGTGCGCTGCATTCTTTCTTGCATATTTATTTATTTATTTTTTTTTATTTGAAATACTGCCAGTCTCTTCTTGAGACTAAGGCAGGCGGGCTTATAAGGGTGTATTCATATACATACAAAAGTACTTATTCGTAGGTAGTACAACAGTAATAAGAACAAAATGTCAAACCAAGAACAAGGGTTAAGTAACTGTGGTGTAAGCGTCATATTTTAGATTGCACATATATATAAAGGATACAAAGGAAGGGAAACGTGTAGAAGGGTTGAGCAACGAATAATACAAGCATAATAATTTGAGGTTCCTCAGTTTATAAAGGATGCCAACAAGGAAAGTGCACTCAAATAAGCCAAAAAAAAGCAACTTGTGTAAAGAAAAGATATTGGTATACAGACTAACCATACGTTGCGCAAACCATAACGAACAATACCGCGCCGAGCGGAACCGTAAAGAAAGTCTCAAAACCATGAGTAATGAAGTAAAAACAATGCGGAAAGTTTGCGCATGCGGGTATATAGTATTTACTACAAAGGAAGAAAACAAAAGATAAGGAACATTGGGAGGCAAGTCATACATATTGTATTCCAAGAAAATACATTACAGATAAGTTAGTACAGTCAAAATTTGCAGTGACTGAACATGATGCTGTACGTTATGTAGACGCAAGTTTAGCGGTGGTCGCCGTAAGTGTACAGAATACATAACATCCGAGTCCACACTTCATAAAAATTAGGATTGCATGTTTCACTTTCCTGTTAATTTGTAATGTTAGTGATTCTCGACAAAAAATCCGTAAGTGAATCTGTGTTATTAACCGATGGGTCCAAGCGATTCCATGCTCGGATAGCAAGCATTAAGAAAGAATTTTTGAAGGCGTCATTATTTCAAGGATATTCAGTCAATGTGTGCGCGTGTTTTTGCCTTGTTTGCCGGGATTCTGAAGGGTGGATGAACTTGTATGCGCTGATTTTATAATGATTGTGCAATAGTTGAAAGAGAAATTTTAGACGTGCTTGTTTAGCTTTAACCTGAAGTGTATGAAGTCCACAGTCCAATAGCATATTAGTTGGTGAGTCAGTACGTTGAAATTTATTGCAGATAAATCTTACAGCTTGCCTCTGTACCTTTTCTAGTCTTTTTATGTTAGTGAGCGTATAAGGGAACCAAACTGTGCTGGCGTATTTTAATACTGGCCTGACATAAGTGGTGTAGGCTAGAAGCTTAGTTTATTTTGGTGCGAGCGTTACACAGCTTCTAATATAAAATAATTTACGCAACGCAGTGGATGTAATGTGAGTGATGTGTAAGTCCCATTTAAGGTTGGATGTTAAGATTACGCCTAAATATTTGTGTTGATGTACTTTCACCAGTTGCGTGCCGTTAATGTTATAGGGGTAATTCATGGGTTCTTTCTTTCTCGTTACGGTCATGCACACTGTTTTTTTGAGGTTAAAAGGACAGTGAAGTGATATGTAAACATTGCGGGATTACTAGCGCAAATTGTAGTCCGGAGTCCCCAGGCCATGTTTCGACAGCTCTAGGCGTGTTTACGCGATTTTATTTAGTAGAAAAACTAATTCCAAAATGCGGTCCTCCTCTCTTTACGCTCGCCCATTTTCTGCGGCGTTTTCGTGTGACGTCAGGAGGGGATGAGCTGGCAATTGGCTGCGCTACTGCACGGCTCCCCGGCCTTCAGACAGAGTCAGTCGGCCCAGCGTTTCTTCCGCCGGCCGCCGGCGGGTCGTCGCAATCAAACAGGTTAAAAAAATTTCTTGGTCGCAATTCGTTCGCTTAGTTGAAACGAAGCCAGGACACGATTGTGAATGGAAGAATGTGCCTTTCTTTACTTGGTTTGTTTGTACACTGTATCTAGCTCCAAGTCAAGGTCGCTTCACACAAGCGCTGCACAAGCGCACATGCGACGCTTCGCTGACTGGTACGCCAGTAGGAAAATATAAGGCCTCTTGAAGGCGGGAGAAGAGTCAGCGAAGTCAATATAGGTACTAAGAAAATAAAATCAACTGATATGTTTACCGTACAGCGTAAAACTAGGGCGCGGGAAGCAATTTTTGCGCTGGGCAAACAAGCACAGCGGTCAGCAGCACGACTACGCATCTGCGAACGCTTTTACGTCTACGAAATGCAATTGCTAGACGTGAGCTACTGTGGAAACTCGGCGGACGCTTACTGCACGAGCGTAGTACAACAAATAGTCACCTAAGCTGCTCGAAATGCCAAAACTAAATAAAAGTGTAAACTGGTTGTACAATATATACCCTATATTAGCAAGGCCTTCACGTCCCGCTTCGTGGCTCAGTGGTCTGGGGCGCTAGGTATGTCACCGCAAGTGTTTTGCAAGTCACGAGTTCGAATCTCCGCGGGTACGCACTTTTTTTTTGTAAGTAACTTTTTTGTTTTCCGCCGAGGTATTCGATATTGAGTTCACATTTTTTTGGGCCGCAACGTTCATGGATACACGAACTACTTCACAAAACGCGCGCAGGCTGGCACTGGCGCGCTAGCGAGTTCTCGTTGGTGTGCTGTTGCCATAAGCACCGACTGCTCGCAGGCAATGGACACAGGCCAGAATGAACAGACCCTTGGCCTGGTGCGAACACGCTTTTTACGATACAGGCATGAGGGAGGCAAGCTCCAAATATTAGGGAAAAGCGCATGACATTTGGGAGTCTGCGGGTACGCGGAGGGCGTTTATGCACTGCGTAGGTGTCGGCTAGTGAATGCTACGACCACAAGCCGTCCTGGGAGGCTTATCTTGTGCATTTTCCAGCCGACAACATGGCAGAAGCGTGGTACGATAATTACTGAGATATTGAGAATGCCCATCCAACAACGCCATTGGTTATGTTTTACAGAACCGAAACCGAAACCGAAACTTGTTTGATTGCTAACCTTGAGCATCGTCCAATCACGGCGCCCCTCCTCCCAACGTCACAGCCTTAGTTGGTGCAGCCGCCGCATACCGCGCATGGTAGTTTTTCTTCTTTCGCGCTTTGTAAAATAATTACGGATTTGTCAACCGGATAAACGATGAAAAGTGTGCTAATTTGAGCCAGTCTACGCAGTGCAAGCAAAAACGGGAGCTTGACAAATTCACTTCAGTGTCCCTTCATTATTCATTCGCCACTTAGTACACCAGTTATCAAGTTGGTTTAGAGATTCCTGTAAAGCGACCTGGTCTTTGGAACTGTTGATTTCTTGGTACATAATGCAGTCGTCAGCAAAAAGTTTGATTTTACAAGAAATGTTTGCGTTATGTCATTTATAAGTATAAGAAAGAGCAGAGGGCCAAGAACTGAGCCCTGGGGGACTCCAGAAGTTTCGGGCATGCTATCTGAATGTACATTTTCAGATTACAAATTGCGAGCGGCCACATAAAAAGTCTTCTATCCAGTTTCCGGTACCGAGTATACTTTTGAGTTTTGCGTTTAATTTTTTTATGGCATACTGAATCAAACGCTTTTGAAAAATGTAGCAGTATCAAGTCTGTCTGCGAGCGGTTATTAATAGAAAGCGTGAGGTCATGTAAACTTCAGTTAGTTGCGTTGCTGTGGATAGCCCTTTTCTAAATCCGTGTTGGTAAGGTGATAAGGTGCATGTTGTCTCTAGGAATAGTGTTATGTGCTTCAGAATGATGTGTTCAAATAATTTACATGATGTGCTAGTGAGTGAGATTGGTCTGAAATCAGATGGGTCTTCGCTATTGCCTGTTTTAGGTATCGGTGCGAACTTTGCTTTTTTCCAATCTTCCCGAAGCTTTGAAGAAGATACAGACTTACGGAAGACCAGTCCTAGATACCAGCTGCACCATTCCGCATAACGTCTGAGAACATTGTATGGGATTTCATCGGGCCTGCATGCTTTTTTAGGATTGACGTTCATCAAGAGGTTCAAAAATCCATCATCAGTGATAATCAAGGGGTCAATTAAAATACCATCGGCGAAAGGGAGATCTGGGGTATTTCTGTTATCTTTTGGGAATACAGTGTGAAAACAAATATTTTAATAATTAGCTTTAGGTTTTTTTTCTTCTGGAGAAAAATCCGGGGTGTTTGTTCTAGGAGGGGGGATGTGTTTCCAAAATCTATTTCCTATATCTGTTTCCAAAATATTTAGTGTTCTTGGATAACGCAATACCTTTTCCCGGCCACTTGGAACTGGCAACAGTCCTGGTGTTTTAAAACTTAACGATTGCCTACAAAGAACATTTTTAGAAACAGCTGGCAAGGGCCGAAATCAAGTGCGGTGCCCCAATAAGCATTTCACGGTCGTTTTTGGTAGCTCCTACCAGACTCTTAGGCTGACGCCGCCAAATTTCTGTTCTTCAAAATATGTTTTACATTTCTACAGCAATTTACGACACGTGACAAAAGTAATAACAGCTTGCTGTGTTCTTTCCTTGCTCAGTTGCACTCGAAACAGTTTGCCAGGAAACATCCCGCTCTGTTCAGTCCAGCGATAAGGTAAGTGTCTCATGTGTACAAATATTTTGCACTCAACCGACGCAAGATTCCCCTGAAAGCATTGACACCTAACAAGGTTTGATAGGGAGTTTTGGCATGCGTGACGGGCAATGGGGTGCCTGCATTCATTAGCCACTTTTCATTAAGGTAAACGTGTCGAAGGTAGCACTTGCGAGGTTTTATGGGACCTGCAAAGGTATTTTCCGGAGAAAAAACTAAAATTAGCACACGACCAACCCCTTATTAACTGTTTGATGCAAAATAGGCCCTTTTACCCTCGTGCCTTTAAACGTTTTTGCCAACCGCCGGAACTTTTTTGCATACCTAATTTTGTAGGGGGTGAACAAGCCGTATGTCTGAAATGGCTCGCTTCATTACCAGGTGTGTTTTGTGCGCCTCTGTGTAATCACGAACATGTCCTAACGTTCTACCACGTTATTATACACTTAAAAGGTATCTCTTCTTCTGTGTTTTTGGAAGTTTTCATCAAGCTTTTTGGCTTCTTTTTAATGCTGAGGCAAAGAAGTATTGACAACCATGAAATGCTGAAAAAATATTTCTATTCCGTAGGTGGTCTCCAATGCTGAATAAATTGTAAGCTCTAACCCAGAATGAACTCACTTTTTAGGATATCTCGGGCTCTTAACTAGGAAAGGCATTGTTACAAAATGTGATCTGGTTGTAAACGTAACGACAGAGGAGCGGCCAGTGGGCAAGAAAAGGGCGTTGAGGCTAGTTACAGTTCCGTCCTTACCAAAATCACCTGCTTGAACGTCGCAATGAATCGGTGTTCGTCGAACCCGCTTTGCTTCCTGCTCTTCAACACATTATTGTGGTGACCAGGATGCAAGGATTACTACTCCGTTGAAGACTCCTACCAGTGAAGCAAACCAATTCACAAGGAAGCACCGGCCAAGAATGACGCATAGCACCTCATCTCGTGCTAGAGCTGCATCTTTGCGTAGCATCCATGCCACAATCGTTTTTGGAGCTCATTCACCTAAGATTCGGAGAACAAGAACAAGGAAAGTCGACGATACAACAGCCTGTACTGCTACCATGCCTAAAAGCAGGGAACATAGATTTGTGGCATTTTGTTGGCTCCCCAGTCTTCATAATCTTGGGCACGACGAAGACATCGACCATGTTAGCGATTTCATAGAAGGTGAGAGTAGTGACGACACCGGGGATGAAAGTGCATTTACATCAAAAACAATCCGCCATCTCGTTGAAGTAGTTACCTACAAATAAAAAAAGCAAAACATTCTAATAGCATCGAACCCGTTGAATTCAAGTGGACCCGTTTTGATTGTCGGTCAGCGGAGCGGGTTTTTCGCTGCAATATTTCTATCATAGCTGGGTGAAAAAAACTGTGGGGTCCGACGGAAGCATCGTGCTTGGAGAATAGAAAAAGTGTTTAGTTCGTGTTACCCAACTTTTTTGAATTGGAAGTTTATAGTCGAATTTAGCTCCGCAAGATTCGTCAGGAGAAGACATTTCTGTGCGAAGAAAACAAGAAAAAGTCGACTGAACAGAGCGAAGAAAAACATAAACGCGAATACGAGCACAAAGTTGGCTGCCCCCACTTGACTCCAACAAAATCTCCAGTTCCTCCTGACTTTATAGACACAACTCTTGTTAAGCACAGATGGGCTCATCGAAAAGCGTTAACGAGTGACTCTAAAATGGCTAAAAGCGGTGAAACAATTCTAATACGTTAAGCCCGCACCCGCAACAAAACCACTTCCAGTGTCCTAATTAAATTATAACCTCAACTTGAGATACGACTTATTATCAAAGGTCTCATTTCAGGTCCACGAAATTATTCTACCACACCCGTATTATTTTACAATCATGGAGCTTGTTACAAATTGGGTTCTGCTTTGTAAAATCAATTTTACAAGCGAGGCTCGTAAAATGTTCTTCCCCAACCGAATCACCTGCCCGAAAATTAAAAAAAAAAACCAGTGCTCCTCTCACCCGCTTTGCTTTATGATGTTAAAAAGGCATCATTCCACGGATAAACATGCACTTCTGTGTTCTTGCGACCCGTCATGGGGACACACTACTTCACAAATAAACTTTCACAATCACAGAACGACCAACAGGTGCATCGAATATTACTAGGTCGTTATCTAGCAAATCTGGAATATTAAAGAGAATTCTTAAGAATAAATAAAAACAAAATTAGCTTGTAAAGTGAAAGAGGGAAGATAGCAAACAAAAGATGGTAAAACTATTGTAGCGTAGGAAGAAAACCGGTCGGAAACAAGGGTTTGTTATGTCTTACAACGAAGGAAGCTTCGCCGTCCGCACCACATAACGGATGGGAATCAAAGAAAACCAAGACAAAAAAAGTCGGAAATGAGTCTCGCCATGGTACAAATGAATGTCCAGTGCCTCAGTGGTATACCAGATTCACAGTACAACACTGTGGCGGAAGTATATGGAGAATGAAGGCCACCGCCAAGCATGTTTCTCGCGTGGCCATCCCGCCCCCCCCCCCCTTCCCGCTGTCCAGATTGCTAAAGCAGTGGCGATGGTCGGCAGCAAGATGAGGTATGCGAAACATATCAGCAGAAGTCAGGCTTGCTCAGAGAAAGCATTGAAAACAGATCGAAAGGTTGCGGAACTGTTGAGGATACTGTAAAACATCAAAAAAGACCAAAGTACATTTGGAAGATGAGTTAGCGCACCGCGTTTTTGGGGTGAATACGAAAGGAGTAAAAACAAAACGCCATACAAGACTGCTCAGGAGGGGTTCCGAAGCAGATATCAGAGTGATACAGACAACTAAGGCATGATTTTAAATATCTGCAGATCACGCTCTGTACCTTTGCAAGAGCCGTCCGACAAAACAACGAAATAGATCGACTTGTTCAGCTACCACCGAACTTGGGACCAAGGGTATATAACTATTCCTCTATTGTGAATATAAGCATGGGTGTCGATTTATAATATTCAACCCTTGTAACAAAATTATTTCATTTAAAATTTAAATATACGGTTTTCTGCACGTAGGCACATCTACAAAATGGATGACTGCAAATTCTGTGCCAAAACAGTAGCAGGTGTGAAGTATGCAACTAGCGATTGCTATAACCAGTATCTAGCGAAAGACATTTGTTTTCCTAATAAATATAAATAAGAATATTACTACATTATTTATTCTTGAATCTTTGCGTAGCCATAAACAATGGTATGACGTAGAAGACGCAGAAAAAGGAAAAGCTGAAAAATTTTGAATCTTGTTGAGCACGGTACAGATAACTTTTTGTGGCTGTATCTATTCTCTCATTCCATATTGCGGGGCGAAAGTTTACCCCAGTTTTCCAAACAAGACATACCATCCCTCTTTATGTGCGGCTACAGTACTATAGAGGTGCGAAAAAACTTTACACATACCCAAATTTATCTATATTGCTACAAATAAAGCTAGGAGTTTTGCGAACATTTTGAAGTTAGAAATTCTTACTGGTGCAGGATTGATACCCTGGACCCCTGCTATCTAAGGCACACGCTCTACCAAGTGAGCCAATCATAAGCCTAGCCCTTTATACCACAAGAGCGAATTGATCCAGAACTCCAAGTGCGTAACCCATTCAATCCACAATAATTAGGGCAAACCCCCAAGTCGTTGTAAGTTTCTGGTATGAAAATTTGAAATTACGTAAAATGCATCCTTATGGCAGTCAGGGGAACACAACGGCCAACTGCGAAGCTTCTGAAAAAGCCGTACGCAATCCCGTGTAGCCATATGACTGGTTTTAGGCGGACTGCAAATTTTTGCCCGCAGGAACTCCGCAGGATATCTCCTTTGGGAATATTCTCTATACCTGTTCGAGCACATTAAATTATATAGCTGTCGAAATGTATCTTTCCACTCCTTCTTATCGGTCTTATCGGTTGGCACTGTTTAGGCATTTTTGTGAAGGGGTTGAATTTTGCATTGCTAGTGCGTAAACAGTGCTAACCTACGCTAGAAAAGCCCGCATGTGTCGCAGGCACTCAGAACAAGTGAGACTGGAAGGCGTAACACGAAATATTGTCGGCAACAACCAAAGTACCAAACAAATTTTTGTCTTGTAGCCAAGAACGATGGAGGGTTTCAGAAAGGCGCATGCGTTAATTGAACCGAACTTGTGCTTTGCAAAAAAACTTGTAAAAATACAAAGGCTTTAGAAGCGTTTAAACTTCGGCGTTAATCCTTCGACAACCATCTAGTAAGATCTAGAGTATGGGTGATCAAGGACGAACATTCTATATTCTTTACGACAGGCGATACGTACTTTCTATGAAATCAGCAAGCAGACGTGGCATACACAAATAGAGACTGGATAGCGCGCCTCAGTTTTAACTGAGATAAGAATGCTGGATGCTGCCTGACGCAGGATAACATATTACACAAATAAACAATTTAGAAGGTGGAGGTCTCTGTATTCCGCATCCTATTAGACTGAATCAACCCAATTCCAAAAAAACGACAGAGAAGGTATAAACTGTTCGTCAACTTGCGTAGTGAGGCTTCGCGCAAAACATGTAGGCGACTTCGGGGCGCGTGCGCCGTCGTGATGTGTCGGAGTCATAGTCGGGGAAAATTTCGCGAATTATTTGGCCATAAACTCGGGTCAGAAGTCCGCCCGCAGGAGCTTCTCGCTGTGTCTGCTTCGACATATCGGATTCAAGACGTACACAAGATTACCTGCGTGATACTCGGGGTCTCGGCGTCAAAGGGTTTAGCATCCGGCATCTTTCCACTCCTGGTCGATTACACGAACTCGAGCAAGCAGAGCGACCTCCTTTACAGGCTTAAGTATCCGTTGACGTCACTGAATAGGTCGCCTTCTACGTGAGGCAGCATGGCGCCAATCACCTTAGTCGGCCGTTCTCCGTAGAGAAGCTCGTACGATGCCATCTTCATAGATTCCTGGATAGCTTTATTGTGTGCAAACGTGACGTCATGGAAGACCTCGTCCACTGTCTTGTGTTCAACATCAACGAACATCGAGAACATGTCGGCGAAGGTCTTATTCAGACGCTCCGATGGTCCGTTCGTTTGGTTTTAGTACACCGTCATAAGTCGTTATTCAATACTGCTCTAGCTTAAGGCTTGTTGCATGAAGTCCACAGGGAAGGTCGTCCCACGTTCCGTGATAAGGAGTTCGGGGGTCCAAGTCGCAGCACGATTTGGTGGGTGAAGAATTTTACGACAACTGGTGGAACCCTTTCGGTAGTGCAATGGTGTCCCCAAAGCGGCTCATACAGCCTATCGCTTCAACAATCCACTTTTCATCACATCGTGGCCTAGCGAACGGGATCAGAAAGTCGGTTCTGATTTGTTAAAAGTGCTGTGGTGGGAGGGCGTTCGCTGCAGAACTCCGGCGGTTCAGGTTGGCGGCGCGTTTCAGGTTGGCAGCGACATAGGAGATCGAATGTAAGGCGGAGAGAGTAGTTCTTCACCTTGATTTTTTCATTAGTTCGTGCTGTGCCCAGGTGTTTGGAAGACACGTCCTCTTTACACGCCTGCAAAATGTCGTCACGGTGGTCTGTGAGGATGACAGGACATAGTTTGTTCTCATTTCAGAGTTGAACATTTTCTTTAGGAGGACGAAGATTTTTAGGCTGTATACGGGAAGTTGTTTGTTGAATGTCCTACGCACGGGGACGTCTTCATTCGAAGCAATCATCATCATCACTATCATCACCACTATCATCGAAAGCCTATGTACGCTCATTGCAGGGCAAAAACCTCTGCAAATAATTTCCAGTTACCCCGATCCTGTGCTACCTGTGACCAATGTATCACCACACACGTTTTGATCTCATCTCCCAATCGAACTATCTGCCGCCCCCTGCCACACGTGCCTTCTCCAGGGATTCACTCTGTTAACCTTAGTGACCAACGGTTATCTTGCCTAAGTATTACATGCCCTGCCCACGACCATTTCTTCTTCTTATATTTGTACTAATATACCCTTACCTACGATTGTTCCCTCACTCAATTCGCTCTCTTCTTGTTCATAATTCTACACCTATCATCTTCCGTTCCATTTCTCTCTGAGTCGCCCTCAATTTAATGTTTTAACCCTCTTAGTGAGCCTCCACGTTTTCTGCCCCAATTGTGAGTACAGGCATAGTCCTTCAATGTTTACTGGTCACGAACTGCTCCGTAACTCTATGGCAGAGCTTCGTATGCTGCGTTTGGCCACCGCACGGTGGAGCCACCCTCTCACTGAGGTAACTTCTCGGGCGGCGTTGCGCTTGCTCGAACGGCGGAGCAGCGGCGAGTTGTGTTTTTCTGTGCGGGAAAAAATGTAATGTGCATATCACGCTCCTGTGATGCGAATTAAGCAGTTCAACGACGATGCCGAACATGTGTTGCGTCTCGGGATGTCGTTCCCTGTACAACAATACCACAGAAATTGTTTTCTTGTTCTGTTGACCGAGGGACGGGCAGCTGCGTGAGAAAAGGAGGCGCGCCATTGCAAGGCAAGCAACGGGAGATTTCTGCTTCGATGATAGGTGTGTGACAGTGTGTTGAAGTGCACTGTGTGTGAGAATGGAAAAAGCAATGTTCTCTTTTGAGAGCATCGTGGAACTAAAATTGTACAAGGCTAACTTAAAGCCGGAGTTTTGTCATATCAGTAAAATTGTAGCGGTGCTTACTTACCTGTTTGCAAACTTTTATTAACTTGCGCTCAAGCACGCGTGTAAAAAAGCTTTGAGACGTTTTTTTGCTTTTACTTTTCATATTTCCGCGAGTTATTTCTTGTGGTTCATTTTCTTTGTGTTGTAACCGCGCGTGGCTGATTCCGGTTGCTTATCTGGCGTTTGAACCGGGAAACCCGTTTGCTCTTTTTGTCGTACGTCCCGTCGGGTAATATTGTTTGGTATGGAAGGGGTGCCACCTTGTCGCTAACTTGATTTTTTGTTTCTTCGTCAATGTTTTCGATCCTATTTCTATGGATCTGAAATTAATAACGTTGCGAGAGTATTACATGCTTAGCAAACGCCACGCAATTCACTTTATCGACGTTCATCTGTGCACGTCACAGTGCGGACTGCTTCTCCGTAGTTTGTGTTTCATTCTAGTCTTTTGTAGGGCCGGAGCTCGCCAGCTCGCTGCGTTCAGAAAAGCTTTGCGTCGTTCTTGGATACGTGGCAATATTCTGCTTCCTCCGTGTGCGGCACATCGCAGCGCGAAAAAAAAATTTTGTACGCTAGACTCTGGACCACGCTCTTTTGTCTCCCTTCGTAAAATTGAAAGATTTTGTTGGTTTGATAAAATCAGTTTTAATGTTCTCGTTCGCCTCCTGTTTTTGCAAGGATTGCAAAGCGTTGGAGCAGAAAGACACATGGTGCAACATATATCTCTTCGTGTTTTGATCGTTCGCGTTTCTGCAATGTTTTTAGATGTTCTCAAGTATGTACCCACTCATCGAAACGACAATATTATTGGGCTATCTTTTTTAGCGTTCTGTGTGCATTCCAGAAAAATCGACGAATTCTTAAGCGTAGTCTGAACGACGGGTACTTGGTTTCTTTCAGTTCTTTTATTGTATTATCCATAGGCCCGCAGCAGTCCATGAATACACAGGTACATTATGTGTGGTACTTACAACTTTGCTTTAGGAAAAGACTCAATAAAGATTTAAAACTCCCTAAACATGACGGCGCAGCACTTGTGACAGAGCGCACAGTAGCCGTTGCCGTTCGAGGACGAAGTCTACGGTAATTTAAATCGAAAAATAAAACCCCATTGAAGGCAGGTGATATACACAATGACTGGACTATTCATCGCCAACGACTACGAAAAAACACAATCAGCGCGCAGACAACAAACGCAGTGAGCGTTTGCACGCCAAGAGCTGACCAATACGCCGCACGCGGGGCGGCTGGATGCCCTTCGCGTGGAGGCGGCACCTGTAGTGGCGCGCGCGGTCCCTATATGAAACGAGCGCCGACGTTTCGTGACTAATAAAGCATTGAAGGCCTCTGGTACAGGTAAGATGGAGCTGCCACATATTTTCTTCTTCAGGGAAAATTGTAGGCTGTCATTTATTATCTGAGGATGCCTGTCGAAAGAACTCTGGTTTATTCTTATCATTCAAATTTGCAGCTGTCACACATTTTCTTCTTCAGGGAAAATTGTAGGTTTTCATTCATTATTTCAGGATGCCTGCCGAAAGAACTCTAGTTTATTCTTATCCTTCACATTTTTTCTGCCAATGGTTGGGGTCTGCGGTCACAATTTGACTTGAGAAGATACATTTCCTTACCCCTTCCGCTGCCTAGCCACCTATCTCAGACAGCTGTGCGGTCTCGAGGTTATTTCCCCTTTCATTATTTTTCTGCATATTATATTTCAGGCCCACGGTTCTACTCTGCCCAGTGCGATGATCATGCTTTGCAATTCCTCTCCCGACTTTTTTAGCAAGATAACATTATCACCAAATCTGGGGTAACTGAGGTATTCCCCATTAACCCTTACTGAGACCTGTTCTGAATATTTCTGTTAAACTTGCTGCGAATAACATTGGATTTGGAGAGACTGTGTCTCCTTGTATGACGAAGTTCTTTATATGCATTTTATTCAAGTTGAAGTTCAATTCCATAAACGTACACCGTTATAGCAGAAAAGAGGGTAAAAAGTTGCACTCAGCAACTTGACAGAGCTCTACATCCTTCATGGTGAGAAACAACAGAAAGAACAGCGGCGGGGAAAACAAAGAAAACAGCAATACTTATAAACCACTTGTTGGTGACAAACAAAACTAGCACGGAAAATACAACATATTGAAAACTTACCATAGATAGCGCATCAATAAGTTGATATAAGGACGTGAAGGCAATAGTGATAAAAAATATACGCAACAAACAACGCAAAAATAGCAAGGAACTATTCCAAAACATCGTAGTCTTTCTGAACAAACAAGTTAAATAGCATAGTTTTTTTACATGACATAATTTCAAAGCCAATAAATGCAAGTCAATTCAACAACTTCGGAAGGGTATACCCAATCATCTGCAAAGTGTAGTTTGTACTTGGGAGAGGAATATGCCAACGTTCAGTCAGTCTAGTCAGATAGAGCGAATGTATAATTTGTAGATTAGCTATCAACAAAAAGTTCTTAGAATTGTTTTCGCGTTGTAGAGTATATGTCTAAGTTAAGCGGTACCTCAGCAGGTCGTGAATTTTAGGTAGACACAGTTTACTAAACAAAGGGCAGTAGGAGCATCGTAACGTGCATTACACAGAAGCCGAACAGTTTTTTCTGTAGCAAAAATAACCTATTTATATTTGTTGCAGAAGTTGTGCTCCACACGAGACAACAATATTTAAAATTACCTAAAATAGAAATTTGTACATCAGTAACTTGACTTTATACGGAATATCACGTACAGAATATACCAATCCAACAATGCACGAAAGTTGACCTGCGAGAATAATAATGTGTGTATTCCAAGACATGTCTTGGTCGAAAAAAACACCTAGCGTTTTTGCAGACATCACCAGTTCAATTTTGGAGTGGTTTAACATATTATCAACCGGTAAAAGGATATTTCTGTTTTTGGATTGAAAAAACATCGCTTTCGTTTTATCCGGGTTAATTCCTAAGCCGTTGTTTGGTTACCACCTGTGTATTTTTTTCAGGCACTTAATTAGCGGTTTGTACCAACTGCAGGACATCAAAAGATAAAGCAAGGAGATTAACATGGTCAGCTGAAATTATGCTTTTGCAATAGTGTCAACATTCACGATCTCATTAATAGAGATGTTGAAGAGAAGGGGCCCTAAAATACTCCCTTGTGGTACGCCTAAGTGCAGTTGTCTCATTTTGGAGCGAATATTATTTCCCTGAACAAATTGGCTTCTGTGAGCTAAGTATGACGCTAGAAGTTCTAGAGCTATGCCGCAGATATCATAGTAACGCATTCTTTCGACAGTAGTTTTATTGATATATGAAAGGCCTTGCTGTAGTGAATTAAAACACCTAATGTAAGTTGTGGTTTTTCAATGTTTTTCAGAATGAATTCTTTTTGCTCAAGTAACGCCAGATGAGTCGACCTTCGTTTTCTGAAGGCGTACTGACAATTTGATAACATTGAGTTTTTTTCCAGAAAGTTGGATAGGCGATTGAATATAATTTTTTTGAAATCGGCGTGTAGTTAAATACCAATGCTTTATTTCATTTTGTGAACAATGCAAGAACCTTCGCCACTTGCATTTATTGAGGAAAGATTCCTGATGAGAGGCATAGATTATAAACTAATACTGGAGCAATAACATTAATGACAAACTTGGCTGGTTTATTAGCCGGCCGTCATCATCACAGGTAAAGCTATTGTTAATCTCCTAGAAAGCATGAATTACCTCTGATTCACTGGTAAAATAAAGAAAGATAGTGTCGACAGAGTTGGTCCTGATAAAACGGCAAGAATTGAGATCGCAGTTACTGCTGCCTATGCTGGTCAAATGCTCGTTAGAAGTATCAGGGACTAATTGTTCGGTAATTTTAAGTCCATCTTTACGGATTTGCACCGTATGTGGTACTTCAGTTTTACGATTCAAAATTGAGTTAAGTGTATTCCAAAATTTCTTCGTATTATTCATGCAGGCGTCAAACAAGACATTATAATCATTTGTTTTGGCTTTACGTGGATCTTTTGTAAGTTGATTACGAAAAAACCAAAATACTCTAAATCAGCCAGGTCACGTGAATTTAAAAATTTCCCATACAAGTTATACTTGGTTTTGATGTTATTCAGTAATTCCCTAGTGATTCACGGCTTTCGTATATTACGTGGATGATCTTGAGTGGTAAGTAAAAAAAAGTAAGGTCACATGCTGTTTTAAAAATTTTTAAGAATGATTCGTAGGCTGTCTTACCATCTATGGTGCAAAAAATTCGCTCCAGTCGAATGGAGATTACTCATCACGAAAATTCTCAACTCGGTTTTCCGTTATACATTGACATGCCCTGGTACAAGTGTTTACCTTATCGATTTTCCGATTTAAACAAAGAAATATAGGAATGTGGTCACTTATACCGCAGGATAAAACGCCACTTTTAATATAGGCAGGGTTTAATTTCATAAGAAATAAATCAATACACGTTGATGTATATATCGGTATCCGCTTTGAAGTCGAAATAACTATTTAAAAGCCGTCCTTGCTTATTAAGAGAATAAAATTCCTTGTGACAGAAGTGGTTGCAAACATGCCGATGTTAATGTCCCCTCCAAAAATGGCCTGAAACCGATTATATAATATAAAACCAAACAAGTTTTCCAGGAAGCAAGAGAAAGATACCAGGCTGCCATTTGGTGGCCGGTAGAAAACAGAATATACTATTCGGGTACAAAGTACAGTTATACTTCGAAATCATCAGTTATGCAGCAAAATAGATCAGTGCGATCAGCCAACATATTCTGCTGAAGAAGTATAGATATTCCGCCACCTCGACAACTGGTACGTGATGCAGTGAAACATCGATAGTTTGGTGGAAACCAAGCAACTGAGATAATATCGTACACTGTCTCCGACAACATGAATAAATGGAACTCACGGTCAAAGCTGTTAAAGGGACACTGAAGTGAATTAGTCAAGCTCCTGTTTTTGCTTGCACTGCGTAGACTGGCTCAAATTAGCACACTTTTCATCGTTTATCCGGTGACAAATCGGTAAATATTTTACAAAATGCGAAAGAAGAAAAACTAACATGCGCGGTTTGCGGCGGCCGCACCAACTAAAGCTGTGACGTTGGGAGGAGCGGGCACCGTGATTGAACGATGCCCAAGGTGAGCAACCAAACAAGTTTCGGTTTCAGTTTCGGTTCTGTAAAACACAAACTGGTGGCGTTGTTGGATGGGCATTCTCAATAACTCAGTAATCATTGTGCCGCGCTTCTGCCATGTTGTAGCTGTAAAATGCATAAGATAAGCCTCCCAGGACGGCTTGGAATCGTAGCATTCACTAGCCGAGGCCTACGCAGTGCATGACGCCCTCCGCGTACCCGCAGACGCCCAAATGTTTTGCGCTTTTCCCCATACTTGGAGCTTGCCTCACTCATGCCTGTATCGTAAAAAGCGTGTTCGCACCAGGCCAAGGGTCTGTTCATTCTGGCCTGTGCCCGCTGCCCGCAAGCAGTCGGTGCTTATGGCAACAGCACGCCAACGAGAACTCGCTAGCACGTCAGTGCCAGCCTGCGCGCGTTCTGTGAGCTAGTTCGTGGAGCCATGAACGTTGCGGCCCAAAAAAGGTGAAATCAATGTAGAAAACATCGGCAGAAAACAAAAAAGTTAACTTAAAAAAAAAGCCCATACCCGCGGGGACTCGAACGCGTGACTTGCAAAACATTTCCGGCAATATACCTAGCACCCCACACCACCCGGCCACGGGACGGGCTACGCCAGCCGTGGTAATATAAGGTATGTAATGTACAACAAGTTTACACTTTTATTTAGTTTTGGCATTTCAAGCAGCTTAGGTGAAAATTTGTCGTATTGCGCTCGTGCAGTAAGCGTCCCCCAAGTTTCCACAATAGCTCACGTCTAGCAATTGCATTTCGTAGACGGAAAAGCGTTCGCAGATGCGTAGTCGTGCTGCTGACCCCTGTGCTTGTTCGCCCAGCGCAAAAAAGTGCTTCCCGCACCCTATTTTTACGCTGTACGGTAAAAACATCAGTTCATTTTATTTCCTTAGTACCTATATTGACTTCGCTGACTCTTCTCCCGCCTTCAAGAGGCCTTATATTTTCCTACTGGCGTACCAGTCAGCGAAGCGTCGCATGTGCGCTTGTGCAGCGCTTTTGTGAAGCGACCTTGACTTGGAGCTAGATACAGTGTACAAACTAACCAAGTAAAGAAAGGCCCATTCTTCCATTTACAAACGTGTCCTGTCTTCGTTTCAACTGAGCGAACGAATTGCGACGACCCGTCGGCGGCCGGCGGACGAAACGCTGGGCCAACTGACTCTGTATGAATGCCGGGGAGCCGTGCAGTAGCGCAGCCAATTGCGAGCTCGGCTCCTCTCGACGTCACACGAAAACGCCGCAGAAAATGGGCGAGCGTAAAGAGAGGAGGACAGCATTTTCGAATTAATTTTCTACTAAATAAAATCGCGTAAAGGCGCCCAGAGTGGTCGTAACATGGCCTGGGGACTCCGGACTACAATTTGCGCAAGTAATCCCGCAATGTTTACATATCACTTCAGTGTCCCATTAAAGAACGCATCAATGTCGTCATCCCTATTTTTATTTGACTGACAGTTTAAACGACATATATTAGTTGATCTGGCATAGTCAGGTCCTATGAAGCAGAAAAATTGAGCCGGGGAGATCGGATAATATGATGCCATATTTTAAACAGATGCTGAAAATTCAGAAAATTGCAAGCTTTAACTAAACATTGCAGAGCCTTCAGTTTTGGGGCAGAAGGGAAACATTGAATATTATCCATCTCTGTGTTATTACACATCGTTCTCAAAAAGATAAAAATCTGCACACGGAAGAGAAATTTGTTTTTGGTTGAATGAACATCAAAGTGTAGTACTTTAGGATGCCTTAACGCATCAGAAATCATCTGCAGATTGGTGTGCTTGTGAAACCGCTTGTGCAGCATCACACGTAAGGTACCGAGACGTGGATACTTGTTCAAAAAACCTTGCCTAGACGAAACAATGAAAACGTAGTTGCACAGCGCAGGGCATAGATAGCGCAAAAGCATCCTAGTAAGAGTCAGCGTGAAGTCACGCGTTGAACACCAGTGACGAGCACAGATCGCTGGAACTTTATCAGATGCTGTGTGGAGCCCCATTAAAGATTCGAACAACGTACACGCCAGAGTGTCTATACGGTATGTAAATAGATAACCACTGCAAACAGAAGAGTCAAATCAAGACGCAAGTGACGGGTATAATACTGCCTCAGCGAAAGTAAGCGTTTCTTTCTCACACAAATAACATTGCCGAGGGGAAATTGCACGAAAGAATGCAGGGACCAAAATAAAAAAACCGGAAACACGACAGTTACAATTTGCTAACGCCATCTTCACAGTTCCCTCATACAAATATAAATTCATTTCAAAGAGAGTAACAGGAAGCAAACCTAGAGCGTGGAACATTTTCAGCTGTCACTCAATTGGAAGAGATCATCCTGACAACGAATTACAATGAAAGGGTCACCCTCCGATTTTCGGACAAAGACCTTGCCTTTTGCATGCCAAGAAAAGCTTTAGCGGTTTCCTATTGCCCATTCACGGGTGAGGCGAAGCAAGTCCCTGTTGTGTTTCGTCATGTTTTCAGTGATCGATACTGGCGATGTCGCAGTTTTGAGTGCTTTCCGTGCTTCGAGCCATTTGGCATGAAAGCACAGCCTCGCGAAACGGACAATGATTCCTGGTATTCTGCCAACCTTGTAAGGAAGGAGGTGAATAGCCTCAGAGTCATCTGCAACCACTTCTGGTAGACCAATAGGTGTACCCACCCAGTTAAGCTTATTCAACAAGTGCTCGCCTTTGGACATAGCGAAACCATGAACATCGACGTTGTACTTTCTGCTGCGCCACTCGATGTAATTAGGCGAAGTTTTCATTTGTTGTATGTCGTCAGAATCACGTGGTTTGTTCTCCAGTTCAAGGACACGCTTCTTTTAGCTACATATTTCCTTATCGTGATGGTCTTGCTTATTCAGTATTTCGTATTATTTTTTAAACATCTTTTGAATTGACTGCTTTATCTCAGCTACCTGAGAAGGCAAGGCAGCGAGTTCATCGAGCCTCTTAGTTATTTCTGCGAGGCAGCAAACAAGTTCTGGTTCCATACCGCCCTTTCCTCCAGCTTTACTCTTAGAATTGCGGCATGCAGGGCATCTCCGACTCTTTCTCCCCGCTTCGCCTTTGCTTTTAAAATGTGGATTCTGAGCAACCCGAACAGTTTCCCAAATGGTAAGTGTACTAAAGTTCGGGGCACTTTTTTCAGCGGCCGTCAGACGGTAGCTTCCCATCACAGGAGTGGCACCGCTCATCCTTAACGGGGAGGTACACGTCGTTCAATGAAGCGCAAAATGCATGATAGTGGACCGGGGTAAAAGAGCAAATACCCGTAACTAGGCATAACGACACTGGCAGCAACGGCGGTAGCAAGTACAACAAACTGTCAGCATAAAACGCGAGAATTGCAACCAACCTGGGAAACCAAGAAGGAAAATTTAGGGAGAGTGGGGGGGGGGTCTTCTCGCAACCGCCGCCGCTGCCAAAGTGCCTCGTTAGTTCTTCCACCACCAGTGCCCGATAAAACGACGTGAAGACAGCGTTGCCAGTTCAATACTCGCAAAAGTCCAGAGGCAGCTGGTGAGGAATCCTGATGCAGGAAGACAAAATCGGGAAAACTTTGTTTGGTGACGCGACGAAGAGGCCAGTAACCACAGCAAAACCAGGATACTTGAAGATACAGTAGCTGGAACTAACCTGGAAACGAAGAAGGAAAATTTAGGGCGCGTCTTCTCGCCACCGCCGCCACTGCCAATGTGCCTCGTTCCACCACCAGGAGCCCGATAAAACGACGTGAAAACAGCGTTGCCAGTTTTTTGCTCGCACAAGTCCAGAGGCAGCTGGTGGGGCGTCTCTTGTCCTGGGAAACAAAGAAGAAAAATTTAGGGGGCGTTTTCTCGCCACCGCCACCCCTGCAAATGTGCCTCGTTAGTTGTTCTACCACCAGGAGCCAGATAAAATGACGTGAAGACAGCGTTGCCAGTTCAATACTAGCACAAGTCCAGAGGCAGCTCGTGAGGCATCTCTTGTCCTGGGAAAAAAAGAAGGAAATTTAGGGGGCGTCTTCTTGCCACCGCCGCGACTGCCAATGTATGATTATTCTTCTTGTGGTGAACAATGATATCT
The DNA here is from genome assembly GCA_013339765.2 of Haemaphysalis longicornis. Taxonomy (NCBI): domain Eukaryota; kingdom Metazoa; phylum Arthropoda; class Arachnida; order Ixodida; family Ixodidae; genus Haemaphysalis; species Haemaphysalis longicornis. The sequence continues at coordinate 42,879,741 of CM023455.1, forward strand.
GTAGACCTACTGTAAACATCCTCCAGTATTCTTACATAATGCTGGTCTACACCCTGTTTCCCTATTGCCTGAATGACGGCTTAGGTTCGACCGAGTCAAATGCTGTCTCTTAGTCTATGAAGGCAAAATATAGGGTTTCAGTATCTCCACAAACTTTTCTGTCATTTGATCGATCGCGTTAATATGGTTCATTGTTAAATAGCCTTTACGATACCCTGCTTGTTCCTTAGATTGACTGAAATCTAAGGTGGCAGAATATATCTTAGCGATTACTATAGTAAACACCTAGTAGACTACTGTCAGTAAGCTGATGGGGAATAATGTTTCAAGCCCTTCATGCCACCTTTTTTATAGATTAGAATGATGTTCGCCTTTTTCCAAGATTCCGGTACGCTCGTGGTGATTGGGCATTTTGTGTACAGGTTTGCTAGTTTTACCGGAACAATTTGCCCACCATCCTTTAGGAGTTCTGCTGTTATCTGATCTTTACAAGGCACTTTGCCCAATTTCATTTCTTTCAAAGGTTGTCCTACTTCTATCATTACTGGTGGGATGTCTAACTCCTCTTAACTAGTTTCTCTTGCGGCATTATCCCGGATGCCCCGGCCACTGTAGAGATCTCTGTAGTACTCCTCGGCTACTATGACTATTTCATCCCTATTAGCGATAACATCGCCTTCCTTGCGTTTAGTGCATGCGTCTGATTTCCACACACGCCAAGACACCTCTTCAGTGCTTTCAGGATGATTCCGTTTTTAAAAGCATATTCGATCCTCTCCCTAATATTCTTTATATGTCAGCTGTCTTACGCCTATTGATTAAGTTAGAAAGCTCGACTAGTTCTCATCTGTCAGCTGGGGTGGACAGTGTCATGCTTTGGCGTTTTATAATTAGATCTTTCGTTTCCTGGGGAAGTTTACCACTATTCTTTCTAGGCATCGTGTCCCGGACGGTTACTGCACACCCCGTTATAATGCTTGTAAGATTGTATCTGGCTTTCTGTGTTGTATACTCTGCTTCCTCGGTGATAGCTGAATATCAGTTCTGCAGCGCGATCCTGAATTCTTCAACGTTACGTCTCACTGTTAGCTCCACCAAGGTATTTGATCATTATGCTGAACTCGGTGTTTCCGCACTGCTAGGCACTTGGTTGCTCTCTATCATGATTCTTAAAATCGCGCTGTCTTCATCCAGATGCCGGGGTGTTGTGTCGACGAGGGAGCGAGACAGGCGGTCGGGGAGCGAACATTTCTTCCGAAATTGATAAATAATCTAAACGTCTAAAATATGCAGCACCCACCCCACGGACCGAGTGCGCCACACCGATCTTTCAAATGGGCGAGCCAGCAGAGCGCATAGTGGTGTGGAACAACATCAAATGGTCTGCCGCGTAAGTATTCACATCATTTTAAAATTGCCCATATAAATGACGAGTTACTTTTCCTGAGAGGCTCAGTAGCTTTTCTCTTCCTTTGGCAGACCATGGTGGCCATGGGGATACGTTTTTCGCAACTGCTTTGCTTTTAGACGAGGACGGATCCCAAGGCAAATTATTTGCTTTTGTTTGAATTTTCGTGGATGCGTTTTTATGCGCATAAGCTAGCACTGGTTGCCTTTGCGGCTTCGTTAGAGATTGCGCATTGCTTTTCCTAGGTAGTTTTTCCAGCAGAAAGGGGTGCTGTCATTCGTCAACCGCGTGGGTGCCTGTGCAATGCCTGTGAAATTTGCGAGGGAGCGCCGTTGGTACGCGCAAGGTCCGAAGGATGTTCGCACGCCCTTCTTCCGTTACAGTGTTGGGATAGCGCTATGGCTGAAGTTTTCGCGGGCCAGGCAGGACAACTTTGGCTGTAAGTACGGAGGCAAAAAAATTTGTTCGTCGAACAACATTCCAAAGTGAGCGTCGAAAGTACAGGGAAATACCTCAACATGGTCGTGGCAGACAACAAAGGCCATCTAAAACAGTGCGCATGAGTCTGAATGGTTGCTGGTGCTGTGCACAGCCCAAACGGCGCCACATATGCCGCCCGGGTTGATAACTGTAGTCTTTTCTCCGTCTCTCTCGTACAGGTCAATTTGCCAGTAGCTGGTCTTCAAATAAATTGAAGAAAAGTACTAAACGGGCGAGGGGACGTTCATTTGTTTCAGAGGGTTCATATCCTTTGTGGGTATTTTGTTCAGTCTATGGTAGAGAACACTCAACTTTAATGTTTTGTCTTTTCCTCACTAGTACAACGATGGAGTTCATGGGATTTCCGATGGCTGCAAAATACTGTCGCCGGGCATGTCTTTGACTTGTGGAGGGTGGGTTTTTGGTCGTGTGAACTTACGCAGTATGGTAACTGTCGGGCAGGTTGGGCTCCATCCTTTGTTATAATTACGTGCTTCTCTAGAGGTGTCTGATAAATTTTCAGTCCAACAAAAACACTCGCTGTTGCCCCGCAGCAAAGCCAAAAATTCCTCCCTTCTTCTTTGCGGGAACTCTGGGTTCACAAGGCCGGGATCTCCATGGCCTGTGCGTTAAAAGCAGGCCATCGAGATCACGCCTCTTACTTCGCGCGTTTCGTCAATGAACGTACTTGCCGTGCCGGTTCTAAACTCTGGTACTCCTAAATAAAATCAGGGGCCGCAACGTGGGATTTCTTTTCTAAAGTACGCCATACATCTTGCGACAGACACCGTGGTTGAAAAGCAACCTGTACTCACTCTCTACGATAGGGTCGGCTTCCGGGACAGCATCTTCATAGTAGATGGTCACCATCAAGCTTGTGTAGTGGGGCAGAGTGATGTGATTATCGGCATTGTTACACCGGGATACTAATCGGGGTTTGGTTCTGGTGCACGCAGTGATCGAAAGAAAATGGTGTCGACTTGTTCTGCAAGAGTTGTTGCATTACTGTCTCTCAATAAGTCCAGTCAAAGATTTACGTCAGTGGAGCATTTACGCAAAAGGGAGAATGCAGCCTGGCACGTGGTGCCGTGTATGGTGATGCGTGATGTGTGTTACGACATTTTGCCCTACTTTGCGTATGTGGCTACAGTCCCATCTGGTCGTACTTTCTTTAGCTTAGACACTATTGATCCGCTGTTTATTCACTATATCAAAGCCGCGGATGGACTATTGGATGTCACACGTCGCCTTCCTTTTGTTCAGTTGGCGTCGGGGCTTCGTATTTTGGCTTCACAGTCGAAGCGTATGCGTCGTCCTAGCAGTCGTTGTTTCAAAGTCTGGATTGGTCACTCTGGGTACGTGACGCACCGTGGAGCTGTAGCCATTTTCGGGAGAGAAATCAGAGGTAGGCCAGGCCGTGTTCTTGGGCTAGCGTCGTGAAACGTGTTATTCGACACGTCGTTGCGTCGATGGTGGGCGTTCAATTTTCGCCGTACTTCCATGCTGCCACTAGATCCCCTAAGTTCACTGATGGATCTACCGCGCCTAAATTCAGCACTGCTGCGAGAACCCGGAGATCCGTATCGGTAGGGCGAAGGCGAATGGTTGAAACGCGTGGAACGGCGGCTTTTCTGGGACAAGTATTCGTCAATGTCAGGCGGGCGCTTGCAGGGCAAGGGGCTTGGGGTATCGACAGGGAAACGTAGCCATCCGGGTTGCTCGAATGGGCAGCGTCGGTATACTTGAAATGCGCATCCTCCATGAAAGCACCGCGGTCGAGCATACATTCGCCGCACGTTGGTCTTCGGGAAGTGGAGTCTTGATAAGAAGGTTGACGGCCGGGTGACGTTGGGTGTTACGGCGGAACCTTTGGGCGACGAAATCCAGAATGCCCTGTGTGGCGAATGGAAATGCCGGAGATACTGGGTTTGGGTCCAAGTGTTTTCACGACGTCGATGTACCCAGTGCGGGCTGCACTTCTATTATCACTTTAGCTAGAAAAGCAGCTTGCGTGGCGTGGAAAGACCTCTCTGGGCAGTTTGCAGCTTGTGTTGAAAGACCCCTCTGAGCTGTTTGCGAAATAAGTCACGGAGTGTGGAGCCGAGGCTTTCTGACACAATTCCCACTGCAGGTCTAACGATTATACTGTTGTGAACGCATATCAAGTGTTCCTTCGATTGTAGCTGCTTTGGGAAGAAATTCGGCACCAGTCGTTGGCTAGCTGTGAACGATGCGAGCGAAAATAAATTGCTTGCAAGGATACAAAAGAAAAATACCAGAACTCGTGCCGGATAACAGAACACACAAGTTAACAAACACAAATCTATTGTTTGCTGCACTATATAAACCTGCTACCAATAAAATTTAGTGTCCCATACTGTACGTTTGTTTTACTTTTCAGTCAGAACTTATTCACCAAAAAATCCCAAGCTGGTATGGGGAAGCCAAAAAATTAAACTTCATTCTCTGTTTACAGGTTCGACCCGTTGCTCACAACAACTTTGCTAGTGTGCTATTTTAGCGTATAGTACGGTAAGTGTAAACCATTTTTGGTCCAACAAAATTTTGATTTTTGGCAGTTCCTTCGCAAAATAAGCGCATGTAGGGTATCTAGGTGACGAAACGGATTGGATTAAATTGGGAAACGTTCTTCTCGTAGCAAAGCCATACTTGTATTTCCAATGGTGCCAAATTTCCTGTGGTTCGTTAATGCATGCGTTAGGTTTCAGATATCAAATTGCTTCAGTTATACAGAACTAGGTACTACGCCATGTACTTCATATATTTTTTCTCAGTAGATATTTGTTGTTCAAAGGTAGAAATATTTTAACTTCATTGAGGCGATTAATGTGTATTATATGCTTTTCAGAAAACATACGTTACGCCAGCATAACTAGAATAGCTTAAATGGCATGCCAATTGTGTGTTTCGTTCTCTCTTTTAAACCATACGAGAACTTATATTCGTTGCAGTGAGCACGAAAGTGAAGTTACGAGTATACCAGATTACGTTCAACCCTGTGCGTGTTTATTGTAGTGAATAGTAGTGTAGTATTGTAGTGTAGTGAAAAAGTTTCGGAATGTTTCTTTTCACTATTTTTTGTGGACAAGAGCAACCAATCAAGTGTATATTTACTTTTAAAAATGTAACTTTTTACATGGTTTCACGGTGACCATGGGGTGAGCCGTAAGAGAGTCCAGGTGTAACCAGAATTTATTCTGGGAAGACGGACACATAGCAAGTGCTAACACCAGAAATAAGCATAGAAGGTATAACTGACAAACATTTCTACCGATATACGTCTGTCGTGTTTTTGTATGAAGCCATGATGTATTTTGACCAGATTCTTTATTATTTTATACACTAAATATTTTTATTCTTACTTAGCTTAGGCTTGGTTGCACTATATAAATAATTGTAATTATTATGGCATCAAAAAGTCTACTGCCCTTGAAATTGCTACATTGGTTATATATGAAAGTAAAATTTCATTTGTTGACTCACCCCTTCCCCTACAACTGATATACTTCATCTGCAGTATGCAAATTACGGCCCCAAGCCGACTTTTGGCTCGGCACGTAAAAGAACGGTCATACTGCAAGTACTACTGCACCAAATGAACTAAAAAAATTCTCAGGGTTCTAGTTTGTTCAGTGCAGTACTTACCATTGTTCGGTGTCTCGAACGTGTTTAAGGATAAAAAAACAACACCGCAATCTTGGCCGAAACGGGAAGCTATGAAGAATCCGCCTCCTAAAACCAAATTTTTTGGTTCAAGTATTCTGGCCTCTGCTGTGGTGTGTTCCACTAAACAAAAAAAAAAAAACACAAGGAAATATTATATTTTAAGGGGGCGCCTAATATTTTATTTTAGAGTATTTTCAATACATTACTTATGGTACACAGTAACATATTGCGCTGCACAATTTTCAGAGTCATTTATTGCAGCCCCTGGTAATTACATGTTCAATTAATGCATATGTCTGTGTAACACGTTTTTAGCCCAGGAAGAAGAATACGGTATCAAAAGGCAAACTGCACCTGTATAATTAATAAACTTAAAAAGCAGATGAAATATTTAAACCGAAAAATACTTTACCTCACATCATATTTATGACACTGAGACACCAACACATTATTTTTTCAAATGGTTTTTTTTTTCAATTTTCCTGTGAATAAATACTTTTATTGTCGGTTAAGGTACCACGGTATCTTTCTTGAGCAGTTTTGTTTCTTCGACGACTCTTGGCTGTCTTATTTTTACTTTTTTTGTAGCTGTGCCTACTCCTAATTTCATTCAGTTAGTGTTTACGGTTGTTCATGTTTTTTGTGTGCGCAAACAAATTGCCCTCAGGTAATGCCCCCACGCACTGAATGCGCGTAACAAAAAACTAACGCAGCTTGCACTAGTAGTGCATGGCTTGAGGAACAGAAGACCTGGCGTGCCCTCTTTCTTCACCGGAGACCCGGGTGTTGCATCATAATGAGCAGAAGCAACAGCCCAATAGGCCGTCTGAACGACAAAGTGATTTCCCATCGACTTCCAACCACTCTTGTGCTGCGACGGTCGAGTGTAAACTTTGCCGTCCAAGTTTGTTATTTCTTCCAACCTCCAACTAATTGCCCTTTTTCTTCTTCTCGACCTGCCTTTTTGTGTTCTCTTCCGTAACCATTGCAATCAACTGATTGTCACTTCGAGTTCTTACGTGGCAAGACGTAGATGCTGGCAGAGTGGACAAAGCGAGCTAGGTCAAAAAAAGGAAGAAGGCCAGGTACTGGATAGACAGACGGAATAAAACCATTCGCAGGCCGCCACTGGACCATAGCGCTTGGAGGTCAACGGGAGAGGCATTCGTCCTGAAGTGGACGTAGTTGGCTGGTAATCAAGTTTACGGTGCAACAGCTGCATCACCGACGAAAGGAGAGGTGCAGACAGTTTTGCTGTTTCATCTGCCTTGCAGCACTAGTGCAAGCTCCGGTAGTTTCATATACATACCCTATATGCCCACCGGCGTTATATCGGTTGATTAATTGTAGTGTTTACATGCCGACGTAATGCAGGCGAAGAGGCGCGCCGGAATAGAAGGCTCTGGATTAATTTTCAAGACCTGGAGATCTTTACGTGCGCCGAATGCTCGTGAACGCGGGCGTTTTTGCGTTTCACCTCCATCAGAAAAGCGGCCGCTGCGGCCGGAAACCGTACCCGCGACCTCGTGCTCAGCAGCGCAATGCCTTAGCCACTCAGTAATGGCAGTGGTTTTTGCAATATGTGGTGGTATTGTTTTCAAAAACAGAAAGCGTAATAAAAACCATTACAATACCTTGACCAGATTACAGTTGGTAAAACGCCTTGAAAGAAGAAATGGACCATAACAGAGCCAAAGCCACCGAAACAGACAAAATTCTTCAACTAGAACGCGCAGACAAAATTCTTCAACTAGGACGCGCAGTAAATCGTCGACCTTTCCGATGAGTCATGGCTCGAGGGCGTAGCAGCGGGTGTGAGCGGAGGGTTCCACCTCAAGGTGAATCCGGACCCGCGCTCTCTCGCCCAGCGCGTCACGAGCTCCAGGCACGACCAGCCCACGGGTTGTCGGAATCAGCGGCGGACGGCTCTCGGGAACAGCAGCGGTTGCTCTACGGGTCTTCCCCGAAACAATCACAGGGCCGCGCTCTCAAGCCCAGCGCGTCACAGGCGTGGCCTGATCACCAGCCTGGTTCGATTTTTCTGCACGCCTCGGGGCAGCTGTGCGCTCGGTCTCCTCTTCTTCCTCGTCCACCGGCACTACATCACAATGACCCCGGGTCTAAAAAAAGTTGTTGGGGAGCAACAACTATTCTAAGAGTTAAAAAGGCACGGTGGAGTTGGGAGAAGTTCGCTGTACCGACAAAAAAGCTTTTGCGCACAGTCCAAAGAGCAACGTCAATCCTATAGGCACACTTCACCGCACAGCACACGCGCGAAGGGTATAGGAAAATACACCAAAGCAAAGGTAGTTCCACGATTACGCGTTACACACAACTGTGGACCCCACACTATGTACAGAAGAGATGGCGACAGGCGATGATTAAACTCCACTCGTGAAGTAGGCCCCTGGATTGTCGGTTCCCTTGTCCTCACTAGAGCTTTCGCGTGGGTGTCCTCTTACTAGTTAACGATGATTTTGCTGCGGATTGTCTTCTCATCGCCTTTCAGACGGCGTAGTTTGTGGTCCGGTCGGCGAGTAAGACGCGAAGACGCATCGACTGTGCTGGAAAATTTTCGTCTTCCCTTCCCTTGTCTTCACAGAAGTTCAGCCTTCGGGGCGCGTTTAAGCTTTCTAGGTTCGTCGACCGGTAGCCAGGCAAGCTGTTGTAAAACGCTGGCGACTGAGTGAATACCTTGTTGAATGCGGGTTCACATCCTAGTCGTTGGACCGTCAGCTCGGTAAGGGCCCCGTTGCGTTTGCGTGGTGGATTTTTGTCCTCGAAAGCTTCTGAATCAGGAACGTCCTGGCATTGGTTTCAGCGGGATGGTAGGACTCCTGCCCCTCCAAGAAATTCCGTGTGCCTTTTAAGTGAATTACGCCAACCGGTATCGCACGTCCTGACAAAACGGCGTACGTCTCGCCGCAGGGCTGGCCAGAAATAGTCTTGCAAACCGCAAAGCGTAGTTCATCGCACCCCCCGGTGCGCCGACATGATATTCTCATATGCCACACGAAGGATCCGCTCACGCAGTTTCTTGGGAACAAAGACCTCAGTGAATGCTCTGCCAGTGGCAAGCTGGTATTGGCGGCATAATACGTTGTTTGAATGGAAGAACGAGTACGATTGTCTTTTTCAGATGAAAAAGTCTTCCCTAACTTCCAGAAGCAACATCGCAGGGTCGGGTCTCTTCGTCGTTCCTCGGCCAGCTGTTGTCTTGAGATATCAAAGCAACTGATTCGAGGTACAGTTAGAAGCTCAACAACGGCCTTGCTTGTCTTGGCGACCGCCGAAACCGGAAAATCGGGGTGTAGTTGGGTGACTGTTGGAGCCAGTGCTACATTCGGGCCTATCTTTGTTTTCGTGTTGTCAGTCGGGAACCGGTTTGTAAGGTTTCTTCACACCTGGAATGTTCCGATCACGACATCATAGCTTACCTTATCCAGGCAAGCGGCGGTAACCTCGCCCACAAAGTACGGGGTTCGACGTAGATGTTAGCCTCCGGGAGCTTCTTGACTGTCTTGTCCAAGAGCAGTAATCGGGTAGTTCTTGCCGTTAACTGGTTTTCTGCGACAAAGTCTCGTATCACAAGAACGGAATTGCTAGCAGTGTCCCGCAAAGCTGTGACAGGCTTTCCAAATCGTCTTCCTTCGACTACCGGCATTCCATTCCCCAGGCAAGAATGTTCCTTTACGAGGCCACACGAATCCTTGATAGCAGGATTCTCATCGTGCGTGTCGTCGAGCTTGATGCACTGCTGTTGAGCTTCCCGGGGCTCAGTGACGGCACAAGCAGCAACTTGCTCTGTTCCCCATAGTCCATGTCTGCAGTGCTCAGTTTTACGCCCGTGGCGACCACAAGTAGCGCATCTTGCCGGTCCTTTCATGGAGTAACGGCACTCCTGTGCACGGTGTCCTGGGTGGTTGCACACAAAACATTTCGGTGGCGCTTGCTTCCGCGAGTCGATTACAACTTCCGTTGTATCGTGGTCGTCTTCGGAGACCTTTCCAAGGTTCGAGAGGTTTTGCGCCTCTAGGAAACGATCTGTAGCCTCGGCCAGGTCGTTCGGCGTCTTACACTCTCGCTCCTTCAGGAAGATGATGAGCTTGGGATGGCCGCAGCGGGTGAATTGCTCGCCGATCATTTGATGACGACGAGCCTCGAATGTTTTTTGCACATTGGCTATTACGATCCACTGATCAAAATAATCCGTAAGCCTTGCCGCTAGTTGTTTCCTGGTTTCTCCATCCTGAGCCCTCGCCTTCCAGAACTTTTCTTGGTAACCTTGGGCTTAACCAAAACCGCTGCAGCAACGCCCGTTTGACCTTGACATAATCAAGGAACTCTTCGGCGGTCATTCGGCCTATGATAGCAAGAGCTTCCCCGCTCAAGCACACGCTTACAGCCAGGGCCCATTTGTCCTGAGGCCACTGATGTCCGGTTACCAGGCTCTCAAACCTTTGCAGGTACGCGTGCAGGTCGTCGCGTTTCTCATCGAATAGAGGAAGAAGTTTCCGCGGGTTAATCGCAGGCGGAGTTGCAACCACTTCCCCTCCCGCGGCGACATTTGGTTGGCTGGTACCACCACCCTCTTGGAGTCGGATCTTTAGCCGTAGCAACTCCTTCTCCCTTTCTGCAGCATCTTTCGCTCTTACTGCAACTTCTTTCGCTCTTTCGGCGGTTTCTTGGCTGGCTTCCCTCTCGGCGGCTCTAGCAGCGCGTTGCTCAGCCCGCTCGCTCTCTATCCACGCCCTAAGCTCTTGTCCCGAGAGTCCCAGCTGAGTCCCCATTGCCATTAACTTCTCAAGATCCATGCGGTTGCAGCTAACGTTACAGGAAAACTCGTGGCTCACTGACTCCTTTCAGCGGATGTTGAAAAAATTCCCCGCATTTCCCCGAGGGGAAGAATGTGAAAATGCGAATGCATCAGTTGAATTTGCGCGGTTCGGTAATGTTCGCGAAAGAGAGATCACACACACACACAAAACTACAGAGAAAGAAAGATGCATTTATTCACAGACACCTATTTGTGTTTTCGTTGTACTTGATTGCTAGAGCGGATCTCAGCGTTGAAATTTCGTGTCAGTACTCCTTTAGGCGGGTGCATTAGCCCTTCTCGTGCCATGTCAGCGACCAGGCAGCGCCCGCCCATCTCCCCCCGTTGCCAAGGAAGACGAGGAGATACCTGGCCAATCCCCCACGTGGGTATGTGCCATGTCAGCGGCCAGGCAGCGCGCGCCCATCTCCCCCCGTTGCCAAGAAAGACGAGGAGCGCGCGCACCCGCACTGTTGCTATGCGGACGGCGGCGGAAAACGGACGGCGGCTGACGCTTCAGGCTCGCTTAAGAGGTGCATTCGCACTTAAAAATCCTGGCAGGCTCGCCACTTTTCGTAATGATTGGCCCAGGATTGGCGTGAAAGTCACGAGTCAGTGGCCAGTGCCAGTACGTGCGCGAGTAAACGTTGCTTAATGCATTACACGAAAGAAGCAGAAGTTATGGCACAAAAGCAAGTACGCGAGACGTTAGGTATCAGCTTTAAAAAAGCAAGAGGCTAACGGAAATGTCCGCAATAAAGAAAGCAAACGTCCTACGGGGTTTTTTCGCAGCCCCTCGAGGTGTTGAAGTCCCGATGCGTGCGGAGTCGACGAGGACGTCACGGCGAGGTTGGCTCGATGACCGGTTCTAGGCCCCGTCGTAACCACGCGCGGGACGTCGGGCAGGCATCGTTAACCTTTCCGATGAGTGACGGCTCGAGGGCGTAGCAGTGGGTGCGAGCGGAGGGTTCCACCTCCTGGTGAATCCGGACCCGCGCTCTCTCGCCCAGCGCGTCACCAGCCCCAGGTACGGCCAGCCCACAGGTTGTCGGGATCAGCGGCGGACGGCTCTCGGGAACAGCAGCGGTTGCGCTCCGGGTCTTCCCCGAAACGATCACAGGGCCGCGCTCTCAAGCCCAGCGCGTCACAGGAGTCCCCTGATCACCGGCCTGGTTCGATTGTTCTGCACACCTCGTTGCAGCTACGCGCTTTGTCTCCTCTTCTTCCTCGTCCACGGGCACTACATCACAGTATTCTCGTACAAGATATTTCTCACAGAAAATGTTAGCACTGAGCACTGGGCAACCGTAGGGGACGCTCACCTATATCAGCACCCGATATTCTCCGTAGAGGTGCCAACCGCCATGTGTTTGTTTCGGGATCAGTTGAAGAGGTGACTCATAAGGGCTTGACGATTGACATACTCTCGTGACTACAACCTTACTTGCAAACACGCATCTGGCCAGCAGAACTATCTTGGGGAAAGAGGGTGTTGTCGCGCGTAGACCGTTTGTCCTGTGGTGATGGTCTCATGCTGTACGCTGGGCTTTATTTCGGAAAACGCATGTTGCTGTCCTTTAACCTCCGCAAAACTAGTGCTTTTGCTCTGAACACTTGTTCAGAAAGATTGAGCAAGATTGTGCTGAGCGGTGGGTTCCAACACGGCTTTCCTTTTACCGCTCCCCTAGAAATGGAACGTTGAAGCCTTTTGCTGCGGACGTTGACCAACAGACCAAAATAATGTTGAAAGTTAGTGCCAAGTATGCCGAAGTTGACATCAGCAGGTATGAACATCCACGCAAACTTTCTGCTGAACCGTAGGTTTAGAGTGAGCTAACGATGGTCATGTGTTATGGCCGTTTTATTGACAAGTTGCAGTGTGTTGGGCTAGGTTTGTTTCTTCCAGTTAGTTACGCCTGCATCACGCTCATCTCTTCGCCTGTGTCGACTAAAGAAACAAATTTTAGTGCTGCAGCCGGTTTATAAACAATACAGGGGTATGGATAAGCGGCATCGCACCAGCACTTGCTTCCATCAATGGTACCATGGCAGCTGCCGAGTGCGCGTATTGTGCAACACATTTACTAGGAGTATTTCTGCGCCGACGACTTTTAAATCATTTATAACGATGCTGAGGTTTTTATGGTTGCATGTTTTCTCACGTGATGTCTGTGCCATTTTGCTTGCGGGCTAAGCTTACTGCGTCTCGGGGAGCCGAGAAATTGACAAACGCATTGTTGAAGTTCGTCTGGAAACTGAAGTTCGTCCGGGTCGGGGCATGGCTATAACTACAAGCCGGTTGGGCTAGCTCGGCGACTACAGGTAGATCTTGCGTCTCGTAGGCAGCAACGGTCTTTCGAAGGCTTGGAGGCAGCTTTTGCAAAAAACGTTTTTACAGCACTCTATATTTCAAGATTTGTGTTTCCGACGAGTTTCTGCTTTACGTGCTGCTAAACCGAGCAAGGAGTATGGGCCCCGAGTTTTGTATCGCAAAACAAGGCTTTGCTTTATTATTCAAAATTCATTTCGACAGGCGGTGCCACAACATACTTAATTGTACTGCCTATGGCGGGGGGCAGAATGGAAACTACGCAGTGGTATTTCGTTAGATCTTCTATGGTGCTTCGCGCTGTGTACTGCGATTCCACAAATGTCAACGAAAAAGCGGGCTACGCAGCCCTAAATGGAAGCATCTTGCCGTTAAATGGGGGCACAGTTGGAAGAAGGTGATGTACTCGACGTTGGAACAGTAATTTTGTTGATACGACTTCCTGATGGCCTTAGCAGAAGTTGTGCGAGTAAACCACGTGCATCCCAAACAACTGAATGTTTAATATAGGCATTCCTCTCTAAAATAACTTTCTCTTCGCTCGCGTGCCCTTTAGACATTTAAAAAAAAACCGCAGCATTGAGTCGCCAAACGTCCACACCATAGTGCTCCAAAGGTCAACTTCAACTACATGCATGTTGTAAATTAAAACAACGCCTTCGTAAAGCACCCGCCTGTCTGTTTCCTTAAAAATGTATCAGTTCACTTCGTGTGCACGTTTACAACCAGCCAAATGACAGTGGAGTGACCACACCCTGATCACGCCATGGCAGTGTAGAAGTTGACTCCGGCTACTTTGCATACGCTTTCATCATACGTTCTTCGTTTACATATGTCGTTTCTTCTTGAAGTCTGCTACTTGCACCTAAGCCAGGATCGCTAGGAAGCTGCCTAATACTTATGTTCCTCAGACCACTTATCTTCCCATTTCATGAAATAGACAAACTCCTTACGTTATTGCAGAATGAAACCAGAAAACGTCCAGTTCACTATCGGCAAAATAGCTACTTCATCGATAAGTACAGTCAAATGCTCTTAAAATTGTGCGTAGTGCCAACCTGCTTCATACCACGATTCCTTGTCCAAAATCGTTATATCTGGTCACCGTATCCCATAGGTTACATTTATAAATGTTCGCTCAAGAGAACATTCCGGGTATTTGCCACCATGAAAACACTGGCAGCTATTTGCAAAATGTTGCCGATTGCGGTAATGATATTCCGAGCGGCACCTGCCGCGACACTTTGAGATACACCTAACAAGACAAGTTGACAGCCAAAGCCAAATTCTCTAGTGGCTTTCCCAGTTTGTCTTGACAAATGGGAAGCGGCACAGCATGTACAAATATTTTTTTCATCGTCCCTTTGTTATAAGAGGCCGACTACCTAAAATCTGCAATTAACTGCCCAACCAGAGGTTAAAATAGTTCGTGGGAACCAATATAAAGTTCATAAACAGCTGTAATTTCTAGAGGTATTTTGATGTGTGATATTCACTCACGCCCCGTGGTATTGTAGTATCTTGGGTAGTGTTAAACTGCGCCAATGTGCCTCTGAAAAAAAACGTAATTTTTGTTTTGAAACTTCGTTAGGCAATATAGAAACAACAGTTACTTACACCACTTTAAAATCAATCCATCATTTGTAATGTCCTCACCGGATACCATCATGGTTTTCCTGTACGAGAGAACACCATAAGCTTAAAAGGATTGGGTCGGCAATTCCACCGAGGTTTCGGAGATTAGGTAAAGTTTATATAAATTTTAATTGCGAGACCACCCTAGTCCTTGGCCGGTGAAAACGTACCTGGTTCTTTCTTTTGTCTTCCTGCTGTCTACCGTAAACACGTAGTCTTTTGTTCCTCGTCCATTTGGAGCTTCTCCCACATTGACGCGGACGCAGTCCACAGGGAGTGAGCTGTTTACATTGATGTAGCTTACCCAAACCTGACCTGGAGCAGAAAAAAACTGCGAAAGCAAATATTTACCAAAATACTGCGATATCTATTTAAATGTAGTCCTTCTGTCCCCAAAATGCATAAGCAAGTTTAAACTCTGTAAAAAGCATTGTCATGACAGCAATGATATAGAATTTAGTGTGGATTCAAACTAGGAAAACGTAACTCGTGGACTCAAAATACTTCTTGGAGAATAATTTTTAAACAAGGTGCTTGCTTTTTTGTTTCAGCTGACGGAAATGTTGCCGGCTTCCTTCAAAGGCGCTAATATTTTTAGCGAAACCACAACTTGGACGTTAATAAAAAGACATGGAGAACTTGTGCAAAACACCAACATCAAACAAACGACGTTAACTGGCGTCCGAAGTTCTTACTTTATAGATCCTATTTGTGTCCTTTCTTTTTTATGATTTGCAACATACTTCATATAGGGAATGACGCTCCGGAAGTGCCTTGAATGTGATTCTCCTGGTAATGGTGTTGGTGGTCATGATTACTTCTCACGGCCCAACCTGCTGGATGCGTTAGATTAGGAATCACTTCAAGGCAATGAAAACTCAGGATGTGATTAGATGAAGGAGAAGAAAAACGGTGCGAGACGTTGTGATGGACTGGCGGCTGTGATGGCATTGTGCCATGTGCACTTGATGCATGTTGGTTCTGTTCGCGCTGGTGTTCCTTCGTAGAAGAACATGAATGTAAAGCGAAGGTGAATACCCTTAAAGCGGTAGAGACCAGTGAATAAGAAGGCATCAGTGGTCAATGCATGCGAAATTCGAAATTCTTCACAGGACGTTTGAGTTGGACACTGTGGAGTAATCTAACAAAAGGCGAAACCGCGCACCGCGGCCTTTTTGGATTATGTCGTGATCGTGTTCCTGCTGTTGTTGCAGCATAAATGGGGTACGTGCATGAAAAGGTACAAGCAAATAAAAAAGCAATACTAAAGAACCAAAAGGGTTATGTTGCTCGCACTTCACGCAAGAATGCAAGAATTAAAACTTTACAAAGGTATGGTTTGATGAGCTCATGGACATGCGTGCGAAAGAATGCCGGGGAAATATTTTATCTGAGCATCCACAGTAGCGGTTGTGCAAACATTGCAATCAGAACAGAGGGCACAAGCCACACAGACGTTCCATGTATGAAAAGTGTCGTGTTCTTTGGTCACCTTCGACGGCACATATGGTAGACAGTTTTGTAGTACCACTTCGCAAGACACTGAGCCATGAGTAATT